>CM022677.1:21423130-21433130 GCA_012295275.1 Chrysomallon squamiferum
CCAGTTCTGCCCACTGCGGTCAACACCAGCTGCCCTGGAGCCCGCCTTGACCCGAAGATCTGCCCACTGGACACTGACCTGGTGGCCTTCGTCCACAACTCAGACATCTATGTCACCCACCTGAAAAGTGGGGACGAGCAGAGGCTGACCTACGCCCACAAAGGTAATTTGCATACTCGTGAATATTCATAGGGCTGTTAGAAAAAGAAAGAACTCCTGTTGAGTAGTATTGTTTATCATTATTGTTATTATTGTTATTGTTGTTATTGTTATTGTTATTGTTATTGTTATTGTTATTATTATTATTATTATTATTATCATTATTATTATCATTATTATTATTATTATTATTATTAGTTTAGTAGTATTTAATGTATTGTTATTTATCAGTTATATTGGATTGGCAAACTGTCAGTTTTTCTTTGGTAATGGCAGACTTAATTGATCCATCTTCAGTGGAGGGTGTGGATCTTTGGTATTGATCCACTTTGAAAATGTTTTTAAAATAAAAACCCACTGTTTGAATTATCTTCTTAACAACACTTCAAGTTATAACAGTATGTAATCTAACAATGTTCATTTTTATTTTAACAGCAGATTTATATTTGATATTTTCATCATGGTTTAGGATGATTTTAAAAACATTATGAATCTGTTAGGAAAGATGGATAGCGAAATAATGTATTCATTCATTCTTTAATTTACTATTTCATTAATTAATTGATTTATTCATACATTTATATTTTTTGTTCCTTAAGTAATTTATCATCAATATATTATCATCATTCATCCTATCATTCATTCTTTTGTGCATCATGTCATTCATCATTTAATTAATTCATTGATTAATCCTTTTTTTTTTTTTTTAAAGAAATTTTCAAATCTTTCCATTCGTTCTTCTATTCTTCTCAATGTTTATTTTTAGACACAGGACATTTGACCTCTGACCCTCTGACTGCGGGAGTGGCTTCGTTTATTGTGCAGGAAGAATTCGACAGATACACTGCGTACTGGTGGATGCCATCTATAGCGGAATCTCCAGGTTTTTATTTATTTTTATTTATTTTTACATTTTATCTGTGTGTGTGTGTGTGTGTGTGTGTGTGTGTGTTTTTAAGAATTCGACAGATACACTGTGTACTGGTGGATGCCATCTATAGCGGAATCTCCAGGTTTTTGTTTGTTTTTACATTTAGTATCTGTGTGTGTGTGTGTCTGTCTGTCTGTCTGTCTGTATGTTTTTGAATGTGTGTGTGCACTGTGGATGTCTGTAGCAGAATCTGTTTTATTTATTTTTACATTTGTGTGTGTGTGTGTGTGTGTGTGTGTGTGAATTTCAGATCTGCACTGTGGATGTCTGTCTGTTTTATTTGTTTTTCTGTGTGTGTGTGTGTGTGTGTGTTTAAGAATTTGACAGATACACTGCTTTACTGGTGGATGATGGAATCTCCAGGTTTTTATTTATTTGTATTTATTTTTACATTTAGTATCTGTGTGTCTGTCTGTCTGTGTGTGTGTCTGTCTGTGTGTGTGTGTGTGTGTGTGTGTGTGTGTGTGTGTGTGTTTAAGAATTTGACAGATACACTGTGTATGATGGAATTACAGGTGTCTGCCATGTTTTTATTTATTTTCATAATGTCTGTCTGTGTGTGTGTGTGTTGTTGTTTAAGAATTTGAATTACTGTTCATTATTATTGTAACATTTTTTTATTATTATTACAATGGTAACCCAGTATACAGAATACTGTATGAGGAGAAATTATTGTTGTTGTTGTTGTTGTTGTTGTTGTTGATGTTGCTGTTGTTACAGATGGTAACCCAGTGTACAGAATAATGTATGAGGAGAAACTGTTGTTGTTGTTGTTGTTGTTGTTGTTGTTGTTGTTATTGTTGTTGTTGTTGTTGATGTTGTTGTTGTTACAGATGGTAACCCAGTGTACAGAATAATGTATGAGGAGAAATTATTGATGTTGTTGTTGTTGTTGATGTTGCTGTTGTTGTTACAGATGGTAACCCAGTGTACAGAATTCTGTATGAGGAGGTTGATGAGTCCAATGTAGAGATTGTTAGTATTTACACACCAACAGAAGAAAAAGGCTCAGATGCATACAGGTATCCCAGAGCAGGTAATACTTACTTACTTACTTACTTACTTACTTACTTACTTACTTGTGTACTCAGTGAGTGAGTTAGTTATGCTTGTCTATCTACTATTTATTTATTTATTTATTTATATTTATTTTATTTTATATATTTATTTTGTTATTTAATTTTTTAATTTATTGTTTTTATTTGTAAACTTTATTTAATTATTTTATTGTTGTGAAACAGCCAAAATGTTATCAATATTCTTTTGTTCCTTTTAAAAAAAAAAAAAAAAAAAAAAAAAAATATTTTATGTTTTATTTTCATTTTTTATCATTTTTTATTTATTATTATTATTTTTTTATTATTATTTTTTTTTTATTTTTTATTATTATTATTATTTTTTATTTTATTTTTGAAAGTGGAAACTAAATGCTCAGTACTTCATAAATAAATGTCTTATCATTGCTTACAGATGTTTGATAGAAAATGAGGACAAACTGGATAACATTTCATAAATAAACATCTTTATCATCAGTATAGCTAGTTCCCTGCTTATCTCCCTTGATTCATTTCCTTATTGTATAATATCTGGTAGGATATGAAAATAAAATGGACAACATTTCATAAACATCATTATTATTACTTATCTCCCTTCACTTTATTTATTTATTTATTTATTTGTTTATTTAATTTTATTTATTTTTTTTTTTATTGTATAATATCTCAGCAAAAAAATTAAAACAAAATGGACAACATTTCATAAACAAACAAATTTAAACCCATTCCAAGTTAGTGACAGATGTTCTATGCTTTGTCCATTCATTCACAATATAATCCAGTTTTAAGTACAGCACTACCTTCACAATTACTACTACTACTACTACTACAACTGCTGCTGCTTTTTCAAAATGATGTATTGTATGGGTTTTTTTTCATTTTATTTAGGGACTGAAAATGCTCGGAGTGTGTTAAAAATCATTGAGTTTGAAGTAAACACAGAGGGAAAAGTAAGAATGAATTTGTATTTTCCTTAAAAGAAATTTTTTTATATATATTTTTTGTTTAGATATTTCGTTCTGTTCTTTTTATTTAGATATATTTTTTCTTTTTTATATAGATGATTTGTTATATATCAGTGAATATCTATGGTCATTTCTTCTGTTAGTCTAGCTCTCTCTCTCTCTCTCTCTCTCTCTCTCTCTCTCTCTCTCTCTCTCTCTCTCTCTCTCTCTCTCTCTCTATTCTTTTACACTCTCTTTCTCTCTCTCTTTCTCTCTCTCTTTCTCTCTCTCTATCTATCTTCCTCATCATCAATAACAATATTTTCCTACAAAATAAAGTATTAAAATTTAAACAAACAGATGACTATATTTTTACAACATAAAAAAAAATTTAAACAAACAGATAATATCTATACTTTTACAAAATATAAAAAAAAATATTTAAACAAACAGATGATAGTTATGGTTTTGTATAAAATAAGATGTTAATTTTGACAGATAGTGGAGCCAGTGACAGAGAGACAGATGTTAGAACCACTCTCAGTTTTCTGTCCGTGGCTTGAATACATCGTACGAGTCGACTGGACTAAAGATGCCAAATAGTGAGTTGTTATTTATTTATCTATTTGTTTATTTATTTTTATTTATTTATTTAATCTGTTTATATATTTTTTTATTTATTTTTTTATTTATTTATCTATTGATCTGTTTATTTATTTATTTATCTATTTATTTTTTTATTTTTTTATTTATATAATTATTTAATTATTTATTTATTTATTTAATTATTTATTGTTGTTATTGTTGTTATTATTTTCATTGTTGTTATTATTATTATTCATCATTATTATTATTGTTGTTACAATATTTTTATTAATTATATAATATTATCATTATTATTATTATTGTTACAGTGTTATTATTATCATAATCATCCTCATCATTATTATAACAGTACAGTTATCAGTATGAGCATTTACATCATAATTATCATAATCATTATCATCATTATTATTGTTGTTACTTTTTCTATTATGATTATTATAACCTTTTAGTATTATTATTACTATTATTATTATCATCATCACTATCAACAGCACTGTTATCATCAGCATTATCATCATTATTGTCATTATCATTATCAACATTTGGATTATCATTTTTATCAACTGCAACATTATTACTAAATTATTATTATTACTTTTATTACTTTAATTATTATTATTCCTGTTACTATACTACTATTACTACTACTGCTGCTGTTGCTACTACTACTACTACTACTACTACTGTTGTTATATTACAGTGTGTATGTACAAGTACTGGACAGAGCTCAGTTAAAAACTGCAGTGTATCTCATTCCTCTGAGCTTCTTCGTTCCTGTCACCAGTGACGTTGACATGAGCAGCTTCGACACTGCCATCTACCCCCCAGTCTACATGATCTACACAGAGTCGTCAGACATCTGGATTAACGTGAGTAGCAGGATTAACGGATTAGCATGGATTAACACGGAGTGGGATAACTGAGATTAGTATTATGGTGGTAGCATTAAAAGTAATTCACAGATTTGATTGTTGTTTTTTTTGTTGGTTTTTTTTGGATTAAAATGGTTTTTGGGTGTAGATAGATAATAGTAATAGTAATAGTAATAATGACAATAGCAATTAAAAAACAATACAGTTATAGTAAAGGTGATAATTGATAATGGTCATATTTCAATATGACATTAATAGTGACAATTACGATATTGATATTATTAAAAATAAATGTCGTAATACATTACGTTAATATTAATGATGATTGTGATGATGATGATGATGATGATGAATGATTAATCATTCAGGTTCACGACACAATTCACTTCTTTCCGCAAACATCGTCCACCGAGATTAGCTTCCTGTGGTCCAGTGAGAAGTCAGGCTTTCGCCATCTTTACCATCTGACCTCTGACCTCAGCCCCCCGACAGAGGTCATGTCATGCTCCATGGACATGGGAGAGTCATCGTTTGGTAAGTACTGCCTTGTTGATGCGTGTATACGTACAGATAGATAGGTGTTAAATGATAAATTAGAGATGTAATTATTTAAAATACTACTGCACTGTTGTTTAAAAGTAAATTTAACTTTGTCTTGTGGTGTGCGTTGTCCTTGTGTTTGCTTGTTTAAAATTTTATTATTATAAAATTGTTTTAAAATTAGATTTTAGATTTTTTTATTTATTGTTTGTGTTGCTTGTTTTTATTATTGGTATTATTGGCTGATTATTATTATAAAATTTGTTTTCAAGATAGATTTATTAGATTTTTCTGTTTTATTTTGTGTGTGTTTTTTCTTTTTTTATTATTATTATTATTATTATTTTATTATTATTATTATTATTATTATTATTATTCTCTATTATTATCTCATTATCATTATCATTCTCATCTCTCATCATCATTATTTTATTATTATTATCTATTACTGGTATTTGAACAGCTATTATTTTTTCCATTTGTTGTTGTTGTTATTATTATTATTATTATTATTATTATTATAATTATCATTATTATTATTATTATTATATTATCATTATAATTATTATTATTATTATTATTGCAGAATGTCTCCAGTGTCAGATTTTACAAGAAACAGCACTGACATCTGGTGACTGGGAAGTGAACTCAAAACAGGTTTGATAACTCTGAAATAATAATTATTCTTAAACAGTATTATCATTAGTAGTGGTTTTAAACTCTTTTCTTTACTTTATTAGTTTTGGGAGGTTTTTTTTTTTAATAATAATAATTTATATATAATGAATATTGTCTCATTAACAATTACTAAGACCAAAGGTAATTTTAAATTAGATTTTTTTTTATTTTTAAATTATAAATTTTTACTTTTTTTTTTGTTATTATTATTTGCATGCATTTTTCTATTTACCTTTCTCTGATATGTTTTTTTATTTGTCTACATATTCTTTTACTTACATAATTATTTTCCTGTTTATTTATTTATTTATTTATTGTTTTAATTATTTTTTTGTTTCAGATTTGGGTTGACGAGAACAGAAAGTTTGTTTATTTTATGGGTTTAAAAGACACGCCATTAGAAAAACATTTGTAAGTGTTTCGTTTTTTAAAATTTGTTTTTTAATCTTCAATTTCACATAAAATTGTGACATCCTACCATTAGAGAAAGAGAAAGACATCAGACCTCTGAAATGTTTTAAAATTTTCATCCAGTTGAAAAACGTCACTTTTTCAGATCTCTGTACATTAGTACTGGATTATTTATATGTTTATTTCAGAATTTTTTTTTTTTTTTTTTAAATTATTTTATTTCATTTATTTGAAATTTATTTATTTATTTCATTTATTTCAGTTGCATTTACCCCACCTACTTGGAAAACATGTAGATAGTCTGTAGAATGTTTATCTTTTATGTTTTTTTTAAATTATTTTATTATTATTAAAATCATTTATTATTATTATTATATTATTATTTTTTATTAATTTTATTATTATTCTTATTATTATCATATAAAATTATGACATCATCACCATTAGAGATTATGATGATGAAAGATTAATCAGACCTCTGAATTGTTGTTTTAAAATTGTCATCCAGTTGTAGGTAAAAGTTTCCTTTTTCAGATCCCTGAACCATAAGTGACAGAGGCTAATTTATCACAGTGTCTACATGAATCAGGTCTGTACCAGTTCTATTTTTTGTTCTTTGTAAACATAATATTGTGTGTTTGTGTCTGGTGTGTCTGTGTGTGTGTGTGTGTGTGTGTGTGTCTACATGAATCAGGTCTGTACCATTCATTTTGTGTGTGTGTGTGTGTGCATTGAATCAGGTCTGTACCAGTTCTTTTTGTTATGTGTTAGTGTGTCTGTGTGTGTTGTGTGTGTGTAATTGTGTTTGAATCAGGTCTTACCAGTTCTATTTTTTTTGTGTGTCTGTGTGTGTGTGTTGTGTGGAGTGTCTATATGAATCAGGTCTGTACCAGTTTATTTTATTTTTTGTGTGTGTGTGTGTGTGTGTGTTCTTTATGAATCAGGTCTGTACCAGTTTTATTTTGTTGTTTTGTGTGTGTATGTGTGTGTGTGTGTGTGTGTGTGTGTGTGTGTGTGTGTGTGGAGTGTCTATATGAATCAGGTCTGTACCAGTTTTATTATTATTTTTTTTTGATGATTTTTCTTTAATTATGTGTGTGTGTATGTCTGTGCTATTCTCTGTGTGTGTGTGTGTGTGTGTGTGTGTGTGTGTGTCTATGTCTGTGTGTGTATGAGTGTCTGTATCTGGGTGTGTGTGTCTGTGTGTGTCTGTGTGTGTGTGTCTGTAACTGTGTGTCTGTAACTGTGTGTGTGTGTCTGTAACTGTGTGTGTCTCTGTGTGTGTGTGTGTCTGTAACTGTGTCTGTATCTGTGTGTGTGTGTGTGTGTCTGTCTGTCTGTGTGTGTGTGTGTGTGTCTAACTGTGTGTGTGTATGTGTGTGTGTCTGTAACTGTGTGTGTGTGTGTGTGTTTCTGTAACTGTGTGTGTGTGTCTGTCTGTCTGTGTGTGTGTGTGTGTGTGTGTGTGTGTGTGTGTGTGTCTCTGTGTGTGTGTGTGTCTGTGTCTGTGTCTATGTCTGTGTCTGTGTGTGTGTGAAAGTTTGCAGCGTATCAGTGTTCAGAATATGTAACATACACCTGTAGTTTAAATACTTTGAAATTATTGTTTTTAAATCTGTAAATTGTGTCATATTTCTACCTTTTCAAAGTTATCTAATTTTTTTATTTTTTATTTATTTATTTATTTATTTTTATCTATTTTTCTTTCAGTCTGTCTCTCTGTCTCTCTGTTTATTTGTTTGTTTGTTTACTTACAGGAGTGTACAATGTTTGTGTCTGTGTTCAGCTCTGTAAAGGAAACTCCGAGAAGTAAGATTTTTGGAATTGTTTACATCGACGACACGAATATTCACACAGAGGTGCTAGGTACAGTCATAGGTCACACAGGTAAATACAGAGAGAGAGAGAGAGAGAGAGAGAGAGAGAGAGAGAGAGAGAGAGAGAGAGAGAGAGAGAGAGAGAGAGAGAGAGAGAGAGAGAGAGAGAGAGAGAGAGAGAGAGAGAGACAGAGACAGAGAGACAGAGAGAGAGAGAGAGAGAGAGAGAGAGAGAGATACAGAGAGAGAGAGAGAGAGAGATAGAGAGAGAGAGAGAGAGAGAGAGAGAGAGAGAGAGAGAGAGAGAGAGAGAGAGAGAGAGAGAGAGAGAGAGAGACAGAGAGACAGAGAGAGAGAGAGAGACACAGAGAGACAGAGAGAGAGAGAGAGAGAGAGAGAAACACACAGAGACAGAGAGACACAGAGATATTATGACTGAATATAGATGTGTTAAGGTGTGTTATGTGTAAATACACAGATGATACAGGTAAATATACAGGTGTCACAAGAAAACTGACAGTTGTTACAAATACAAAACTATCTGACATACAAATATGTGTCTCAGGTGAAAATGTATGTATTTCAAGAAAGTATTTCTGTTTCTCTTCTTTTCTTTTTTCTTTTTTAGATTTCATTTGCTTTTTCTCCTACTGTTTATAGAGACAGACAAAGCAAATGAAATCTAAAGAGAAAATAAATATGTGTGTGTGTGTGTTTATGTTTGTCATAATATTATTATTGTTATTATTATTTTCATTATGACTATGACTGTGACTATGACTATTACTGTGACTATGACTATTATTTAATTTTATTACTACTACTGTGACTGTGACTATGACTATTACTGTGTCTGTGACTGTGACTGTGACTATTACTGTGTCTGTGACTGTGACTATGACTATTACTGTGTCTGTGACTATGACTATTACTATGACTGTCTCTGACTGTGACTGTGACTGTTATTTATTTTTGTTGTGTTTTGTTTCTCAGCGTGTTTGGACTACAGACCTCCGGAGCTGTTTGAGTTTTGTAGTCAGTCGAAGACGCAGCTGTACGGGATGTTCTATCGGCCACACAACTACGAGGTCGGCAACAAGTATCCCACAGTCCTCTTCGTGTACGGAGGTCCGCAGGTTCAACTCGTCACAAACTCCTTCAAAGGACTCAAGTAAGAGACACGTTTGAATATGTTTTTTTTTTTTTTTTTTTTTTTTTTTTTTTTTTTTTTTTTTAAGTTGTTTAATATTTTACATTTTTTAATTTTTATTTAGTGTTATTATATGATTTATTTTATAAAACTATTATTTATTATTTACATTTTTTTAATTATTATTTTGTTTGTTTTTAGTTACTGTTATTATTATTTTTTTTTAATTTAATTTTTTTTTTTTTTTATTTCTGTTTTATGAGATTTTTAATTTTCATTTTATTATTATTATTATTATTATTATTATTATTATTTTAATTTATTAATATTATATTTTAATATAACATTGAAATTGAAATATTCTGGATTACAGTTCTGAATTAACATGGATCTTTAATGAAACAAAGAAAAAGTCTAAATGTATTATGAATACTCTAAAATAACTTCTGTTATTTGTTTCTTGCTATCAAATTTTAATTCAGCTGAACCTTTAGTAATACAGAGAAACCATTTAATGTCTTCTGTATACTTCCCAGTTATGTTTTATTTGGCTCATGTTGCTAATCTTTATTGATAACAAAGTATTACAAGAAAATCTCAAAATGCATGTTTTGCATGAAGAATAAATGCATTCTTCATAGCACCAAAACAAGCTGTTTGACTTCTTCGTGTTATTTCATGCACCCACACAAAAAAAAAAAAAAAAAAAAGAAAAGATAAACAAAAATCAGAACTGCAAATCAAAGAGAACTCAGACAGGATAATTAATGTTTTTCATTCATTATGGACGACGTTTTTGTGAAATATATTAGTTTTTTATGTTTATTAAAAATGTCT
>CM022677.1:21438130-21445630 GCA_012295275.1 Chrysomallon squamiferum
TGTTTATAGACACTGATTTATGACTTCAGGCAAGCTTTTGATATCTAATCTTTTCAGATACTTCAAACTGAGGCATCATCTTGGTAATTTAAACTTGTAGACTCTCTTACTGGTTTGTAGTTTCAGACTCTTTTTGTAAAAAATTGTTACTTGTTGTTTTGCTCAGGTGTGTTTTTGTTATTTTTTTTAAATTTACCTGTAAGCTCTTTCAGGCTTGGATATGTATGTATGTGAACTTAGGCACCCATGTTGGCTGAATGTCTTGACAGACAGTCCTAAGATCTCAGTCACAGCTCTGAGCTTGCTCAACACCTTGTTTGAGTAATGAGTTTTTTTTTACTCACTTGTCTTTGAGCGTAGGAAATTAAATTTTGAATTTGAGATTCGGTTGCAGTTGTTTTTACTGGACTGATGAAGTAATTGTCACTGGAAATGTCTACATAAGAAACCTGTAACTGAGTTAATAATAAGATTTACAGATGGGGGTTGTCAGAGATTCTAGATCAGAAACCTGTGAATGTGGCCAGTAACTGTTGTCTAATGTTATCTGCATAATTGTGTTGTCAGCTGATATGTGAAGTATTCCTTGGTGTAGAAAAATCTAGAAAGGTCTGTTTTAAAAATGCTTTGATGAATTTGTTTTAGGAGAATACAATTCTTATTAGCTCCAAAATTAAGAGATATATAAGCCTCAGACTTGTGTGAGTTTGAGAGAGAGAGAGAGAGAGAGAGAGAGAGAGAGAGAGAGAGAGAGAGAGAGAGAGAGAGAGTTAAAAATGTTTTCTTATATTATCTTTTTCTGAATATATTTTTTTGTTGTTGTTGACATGTAATATTAGTGTTGCTAGCCATCAGTCTTTGCTGACAATAAAGTCTATCAGACTAATAACATTTTTATGAGGATGCACTGTAGTCATTTTTATTTTTATTTTTTTTTTTTTTTCTTCTCTTTTATTATGATATTATATAATATGGGAAAAAAATAACAATAAACCTGACAGACTGATTAAATTACTGCTGTGTTGCTATATACTCAGTCTGTTAGGATTTTTTTATCCCTTTAAGTTTCTGAAAATTTATATCTGTTTCTGAAATAGCAGAATTATGCATTATCGTCAAAGGTTAATGAATATCACTTTGATAAATATGGCTAAACTCACGGAATATTTGTGACAGAATTAATCAGTCAGAATTTAATATATCGAAGAGAAAAACTGGAAAAAAAAATAAGGCTAAAAGCTCAAGATTTTTAAATTCCATGGTAGAGTCTTTATGTTGGGTTAATTAAGTTAATTAGTTCAGTGTGTTTTGTATGACGATATTTTTTTAGAATTTTTTTTATTTAAAGTTATAGATAATAAATGCATATGTAATATGCTTCTTTGCATATTTATTTACATTCATACCTATATATATATATATATATATATATATATATAAATACCTATATATATTCATATATATATATATTTGAAGTAACGATTATTACAAGATCTTGATAATATTATTTCTTAAAATTTGCAGAAGTACTGGGGCATTTACTATTTTTTTTTTTTTTTTTTTAATTTAAATATTTATATAGGTTTTACATGTTTATTTTTTAAATTTCTTGTTTTCCTTCTTCATCTTCTTCTTGTTATTATTTTCTTATTATTATTATTATTATTATTATTATTATTATTATTATTATTATTATTATTATTATCACCACTACTGCTACAACTGTTACCACTATTTTTGTTGATTGATTGAATGATTTATCGATTTATTTATTTTTTGTAATTATATTCAAAACAAACAACAAAAAATAAAACAATGCTGTTATTATTATCTAAAACCACGTTTTTAATTTATTTAATTAATTTTGTAATTCTGAACTGCACAGTTCTGTGTTAAACGTACAAATATTTGATGTCAAACATTGTTTTGTTCTGTTAAGAAATTGTTCACCTGTAGTTACTGTTTCAAGAAAAATTCAAATTGAGAGTTCAGTTTAATTTTATAATTTCAATAATAAAATTAATTTTCTCTAATTGGCTACAACAGAGTTGATACAATTTGTAATATCAGTTAACAAGTTAATTGAAAGTAATTAATTTTCTGAAATTAATTATTGGACTAAATAATAAAAAATATTTTTTTTTTTTTTTTTTTTTAATTAAGAGAAGACCTGGATCAGTTTTCTATTATCTGTTAATGGGTGTGAAGAGTTTGTTATTTCTATAATTAATAATTGTATGTTTTTGAAATCAAATGAATAAATAAGATAATTTAAATTAAATTAAATTGATTGTTTCACCGTAAATTGCTGGTTTCTACTATCAAATTGTTGTTTTATTTTGTAATTATATTTAAAATTTGTTAAAGAGGGCACGCCTTTGTATTGCAGTCACCTCTGTATATTGACCACTGTATAAAGTGTTACACTGTTGATTTAAAATAACACTGGTATTGTTATTTTCTTCTTTCGTTATTATTATCATTATTATTTAATTTTTTTTTTTTTTTTTTTTTTTTTTTTAAGACTGAATTCTGGCTCTGAATGGGATCGATAATTTAACTAGAAATAACTGAGATCAATATGATATATGATATCATTTTCATAAACTGTTTTAATATCCAAAGTGTACATTAACCTTTTTTTTTTTTTTTTTTTTTTAAATTATAATTCCAATAGGGCTCCTTAAACCAGCAGGCATTGGTTGCCATTAGAAACGTTTTGATGCGTGAATTAAGTAGTAATAAGTATGGAGTCCCTAATTGGGTTCGCTATGTTTTCTATATATTTGTCGCAAATATTATATAGCTTATTTAGTCGACTGGTGAAATAAATGTAATAAGTATCCCGAACAGGGCCTCTGATAACAACTGCGATTTCAAGTGCGATTTATTTATATATATATATATATATATATATATATATATATATAAACACATGCTTTTATGAAACCACTGTAATAAAGGTCCTTAATTGAGGCCCGCTTAATCGATGTATAATTTGTCAGAGGTCACGTGACTGACTGTTACAAAGTAACGCAAGAATGTAATTGCAGAAAAAAAAAAATGTGTAACCACATGATTTTGATAATCAACATGCGTGATGTTTCTGTGATGATTCTGTTTTATCATTTAAATAAAATACCTCCACAACTAATCTCTGTCTTCTTGTTTTTTTTGTTTTTGTTTTGTTTAGTTTTTCTGGTTTTGTTAGAAAATAACAAGACTTCAAAGAGAGGGGTCTGAGTGTGGCAGTTAGAGTTATGAATCCACAGGTGTCGAATCGGCTAAGTTAATGTCGTCTGCTTTCGTAACTGCGTCAGTTGTTGTTCATTTCAGTAACATCGGATTTTTAAAAGAATGCAGAATTAATGTAGTGTCATGATGATGTGATATAATACTTTTAAATTATTATTATTGTTGTTGTTGTGGTTGTTGTTATATACAGACTCGTATACTATTATAATGTAAGCAAAATAGATCTGAATAACTACGTATATATACGCACCCACACATCCACACAGATTATCTTTTCTTATCTTAAAGGATTATCATTTCTTAGATTTAAAGTGAACAAATAAAAATTATAATTAAGTCGTAACATATATATATATATATATATATATATATATATATATATATATATATATATATATATATAAAAGAAAAATAACAATGTTATATTATAAATCAAACTTTATTTTACATTATATTAAATCACGCTGTTAAAAATATTATTTAGTTACGTCACTGTCTTACGTCATAATGGCCTGTTTACATTTTTATTATATTTTACAAACCAGTTACATTGCATATAATCAACTGTATCTTATTCAGTAAACCTGTAACCTAGTGTAACTTTGACATCAGGTTACGTTTATTTTACATAATAGCGTTAAGCTTTGGCAACATTGCAAACAAAACAAAATCAGCAAAGACATTTTATATTTAAAACCAAAAATAGTGCATAGATAAAAAGGTACAAATAAGGATATTTTTCTTCTTCTTCTTCTTCTTCTTCTTCTTCTTCTTCTTCTTCTTCTTCTTATTATTATTATTATTATTATTATTATTATTATTATTATTATTATTATTATTCTTGTTATTATTATTATTATTATTATTATTATTATTATTATTATTATTATTATTATCATTACTGTTGTTGCTGTTGTTATTGTTGTCGTTGTCGTCAATACTATTATTACCATAATTATTAGCAGTAGTACTACTAGTAGAAGTATTGGTTGTGGTAATAATAGTATTATTATTTTTACTATTAAAAACGAAAAAATCGAACATATAGCATTTTTAAGCAGAATGTAAAAACTAATAACAAATGAGATCAGCAACAGTAAAAACAAATTTGAAAATGAATATATTATTTGTGATTGTCAGTTGAAAACTGAGAGAGAGAGAGAGAGAGAGAGAGAGAGAGAGAGAGAGAGAGAGAGAGAGAGAGAGAGAGAGAGAGAGAGAGACTGGGATGCCAGTAATTCATGAATATGAATGAGGCAGCAGTACTAATTTTAATATTTATGCTCTTCATGAATATTCATAACAGTTAACCGATTATATATGTTTCTGTGATGATACTGAAACTCAAGATGAAAGTACTTATTTATTTACTTATTTATTTTTTTATTTCTGTGTTTGTTTCTTTGTTGTTGTTTGTTTGTTGTTTTTTTATTAATTTATTTATTTTTGGTTTATTTTTTTTTTATTTTTTTTTTATTTTTTCCTTTTTTATTTTCTTTTAATCACAATATACTATCACTTTTTACAATGTTAACTTTTACAGTCAGGAATAACAGTAACAGATTAATCATGAATACATGATACGGATTCGTTTCAAAACTGAAAGTGAAATATAACGAATATAGATATACAAGTAATGTTCATAAATCTCTATAAAACGACAACAAAACTCAACAAATATATGTAACAAAGAAGTCATTCGTCATAACAAAAACAAATTTCAACAAGCGAAAATCAATCATTTCTGACATTATTTGTATTCTGCCACAAAATTTATATTCGTATAAATATTATTACTGGAATCTTAATAAAAGTAGTTATTTACTGACAACATAATCATCTTCATCATCATTATCATTATCATTATCATTATTATTATTATTATTATTATTATTATTATTATTATTATTATTATTATTGTTATTATTGTAATTATTATTATTACTGTTATTATTTTTATTATTATTATGTAAAACCATAATTTTACACGTGTATTGCATATTTATGTTACATTAAAACATATTGCATAAAGTTACTCGTTACGTTATATCATTTATTTCAGTTTACATTATATTACATTATGTAACATCCACGTTACATTCACGTGTTTTTCTGTTACGACATGTTACCATACTTACAACAGAATCACGCTGTGTTAATTATATCACATCACTGTATCACATGTTACATCATCATCATCATCATCAACAACAACGTCATAAATCCCATCACAGTTTTAAAAATACCTTTTAACAGATTTGTTTTTTTATATCACAGAAAAACTTCCAATAGTAAAAAAAAATCATTTAAATTTTTTTGTTTTTTTTTTGTTTTGTTACGTCATCACGTCTGTCACACAACAGCATCTTCGGGGACGGCATTCATTTGTTGTTCCTGCTCTTCAACCCTCTGACGTCGACTACGACGCATGCGCAGTTTCTCCTGCAGACCTTGCTCCATTCTGGCTTTGTTCATCTGCTGCGCTTTCTCAAATTCCTTCAGTTCCTGTTCGTGTTTCTTCTTCAGCTCCTCTATGTTACCTGGAACGGGAAAAAATAAAAAAATAAACACAAACAGAATGTCTTAATATTCTCTTTATCTGAACGGGGAAAAAAAAAAAGATTCAACCAGAATTAATTTACACCTTGTATTTGGGGGCGGGGGGAAATGTCGTAATAGTGATAACAGAGAATATGGTTCACGAAATTAAAAAAAAAAATCAAAAAAAAAGAAGAAGCAAGAATTAATAAACTCAATTTTTTTCTGGAACGGGTAAAAAACAGAGTATATTAATGTTATGTTGTCTGAATGGGGAAAAAAAATAGCATAACGCTGTCAGGAATGTTGAAGACGTAACAGAGAGAACGTTGAATCAAAAGAAAATAATTAATTAATTCTATATCATCTGGAACGGGAAAAACAATTTAATTAACTCTTTGACGTCTAGAACAAATTATTATTATTATTATTATTATTATTATTTAATTTTGTACGTAACAAAACTGAATTTCTCACCAAACAACTCCTCCTTAGATGGTGCAGGAGCCAGCTCCTTCGATGACAAAGCAGCAGGTTCAGGAGCCTGAGTTTCTCCTTTACTTTCTCCCTGTAATAATAATAATAATAATAATAATAATAATAATAACAATAATAATAACAATAACAATAATAACAATAATATTAATAATAATATAATAATAATAATAATAATAATAATAATAATAATAACAATAATAATAATAATAATAACAACACAAATAACAGCAATAACAACAACAATAATGATAATGATATTGATAATAAAATAATAATCATAACAAAAACAATATGAATATGAATAACAATAACAATAACAATATATACAAAAACAACAACACTTATGGAAAAATATAACCTCTTCTCGACATATTTAATCAGAGAAAGAGGCAGAAATAGAGAGAGAGAGAGAGAGAGAGAGAGAGAGAGAGAGAGAGAGAGAGAGAGAGAGAGAGAGAGAGAGAGAGAGAGAGAGCAAAAGTATTTTAAGACTCACCTTCTCTTCTTGCTCGCCTTCTCCTTTCGACAGACCTTCGACGTCAGTGACGACGTCCGGTTCACTGACAGGAACAGCTGTCACGACCTCATCCTCGGTCGTCTTCGAGTCTTCTGAAATTATTTTAGTAACAAATGTTTTCATCTGATACACACGTAAACGTTCAGTACAACAAACTGGCGTTTTTAACAGTATACAGACATTCCCGTCTTATTGGTTTCATTCTCTTTGACATTCCCGTCTTGTTTTGGTTTCTCTCTCTCTCTCTGTAATAATATTATCATGTGTTTGTGATCTCTTAACAAATAATTTATGACGTATCCTGTCTATCTATCTATCTATCTATCTATTATCCAATAGTTTGAACTTACCATATCATATCTTTGTCTCTGTTTCTCTCTCTCTCTCTCTCTCTCTCTCTCTCTCTCTCTCTCTCTCTCTCTCTCTCTCTCTCTCTCTCTCTCTCTCTCTCTCTCTGTGTGTATTTTATTGTATATCACCTCTTTATCATTCTCTTTGTCTCTATATCTCTTTTTTCTTTCTTTCTTTGTGTCTGTCTCTATCTCTATCTCGCTATCTATCTATTTATCTATCTATCTGTCTGTTTGTCTATCTAGCTATCCATATTTTCTATATATCATATCTCTTTATGTCTCTTTCTCTCTCTCTCTCTCTCTCTCTCTCTCTCTCTCTCTCTCTCTCTCTCTCTCTCT
>CM022677.1:21455630-21460630 GCA_012295275.1 Chrysomallon squamiferum
CACACACACACACACTCACACACACACGCACACGTCTCGTTCTCTCGCTTTTTCTCATTCTTCCTCTCCCTCTCTCTTTCACTCTCTCTTCTTCACTTTTTCTCTGCAGTCAAAAACAAATAATTTTAGTTAAGTTTTGTATTAGTTTAAGATTTTGGCTATGTACAAAAAAAAAAAAGTTTTGCAGACAACAAATATTTATTTTGTATTTCTAACACGCAACAGACCCTAATTAATATCGATTTATAATTTTCATTTTAATTGCTTTCTTAATTACAATAATTTATTTACACGATAAACACCTTTCGCAAACGTTGAGTATTGTAAAAATCGTTTTGTGTTTTAATTGTGTAACGTGTACCCTCATTGGCTGCCGTTTGTGTAACAGAAAAGTGAGTGACACTGTAGCTCCGCCCACTTCACACGTCAGTGTATTATATTCTCTCCCTTTCGATTGATAATTATGGGATTTTGATACAGAGAAAGCGCTTAAACTAATAAAAAATTATTTTGTTGATATAATCTTTACAAAAATATTTTAGGGCCGGGTCACCGAACTAGGAAAGAGTACTGAACAAAGCGAGCGAGCGAGAGAGAGAGAGAGAGAGAGAGAGAGAGAGAGAGAGAGAGAGAGAGAGAGAGAGAGAGAGAGAGAGAGAGAGAGAGAGAGAGAGAGAGAGAGAGAGAGAGAGAGAGAGAGACAGAGAGACAGAGAGACAGAGAGAGAGAGAGAGAGAGAGAGAGAGAGAGAGAGAGAGAGAGAGAGAGAGAGAGAGAGAGAGAGAGAGAGAGACAGAGAGAAACCTGACATTTCAAAAGAAGGCAAACGAGAAGAACACGTTAAGGACGAATTTAGAATACAATACAAAGCTAACACAACTACACTTCTATTGTTAAAATAACTTGGGGACTTTAAATGCGCACAACTTTGTACACAGGGACAAACATTATTTTAGAATAATTTATCAAATTATTATTATCATTAAGAGACTAAAGTTCCGACTTACCGATTCCGTGAGGACGTAACACAAAGTACCCATAACGTTTCGTCAAAAAACACGGCTATCGTACTCACTGTCGTGCCGTTGCCAATAACAACGGAAACAAAGATTATCTCGGGAGGAGAGGGAACGGCGGTAAACAAAGACAGTGGGGTTGATATCGCAAACAAACCAGCATTATTACAGTTCAGTAAGGCAGTTACATTAAACGGAGCTATATTATAGTATTATTACGCCAGTTAAAATAAATAAACAAATAAATAAATAAATAAAAATATAATTAATATTGCGATTTTGTGTTTAATATATTTGGCAACTAACTGCAATTCCAACCCTTCCTAAGATACTGCCCTGAAAGAATAGAAAAAAAGATAAAAAAAAAATAAAAAATGCAATGAGATACTAGTTATGTGCTCAACAAAAATGGCTGCCAATGCCACGGTCAGTGACTCTCTATTGTTGAAGGCAGAAAACAAACACAGCGTAATCTATAATTGCCTGACTGAAAACGTTAAAGAAATGTCTTATATTACTGACTTGAACTTTATAATGAATGCAGCTGAACCATTATAAGTGCTTTGAAATGTGTCAATGAAATAGTTAATGAAATAATGAATGAATGTAATTAATTTGATTTTATTTGTTTAATTTTTTATTTTCTTTATTTATGTTAAGATACTCTCTCTCTCTCTCTCTCTCTCTCTCTCTCTCTCTCTCTCTCTCTCTCTCTCTCTATATATATATATATATATATATATATATATATATATGTGTGTGTACGTATGTATATGTATATTTGTATTTGATTTTGTTTCATTTATTTATTTTTATTAATTGTTGTATTTATTCATTTATTTATTTTTATTTTATTATTATTACTGTTGTTGTTGTTGTCGTCATTGTTGTCTGCTTACTTCACATTTTGATTCTGTTTATCGTGTCGCTGTTAAGAAGAAGGATGTGTAAACAATGATACTTGAGAAGAAACCCGCTGGTTGTGGTCCATGGACACCTGTTACTGACAACAATCAAGTCATAGTTGTTTAAGACTTTTTTATACTCACTAATACCAATGACTCAAGATAACTGTACACACAGACAAACAGATATGTTTGTATGGATAGATAGGTAGATGAATAGACAGACAGACAGACAGACAGACAGACATAGACAGACATAGATAGACAGACAGATAGGTACGTAGATATTTTGAAAAAACTCAGCAGAACAATCTAAGTCACTAAATATTTTTGTTTTCTTTTTTGGATGTGTTTATCATCTGTGTCAGTGTCTGTATATATATAAACACATAGATATATCCATATATATATATATATGTGTATATGTGTGTATGTGTGTGTGTGTATATCATCTATGTCATGTATGTATATATATATAAATATGTATATATGTATCTACCTGTGTATATATCATTCATTTATATCTGGCTATCTCTGTATATCTATCTACCTACCTACGTACATACTTATCTATCTATCTGTCTATCTATCTATCTATCTTTCTATCTATCTACCTACCTACCTATCTATCTACCTACCTACCTATCTGCCTACCTACGTACCTATCTATCTATCTATCTATCTATCTATCTATCTATCTATCTATCTATCTATCTATCTATCTATCAACCTATCTCTAATTTGTCGATTTGCCTGTCCATTTATTTTTTGTATTTGTCCCCCCCCCTACTCAGCCATCCACTAAGACGTCACACATATCGTTTGCGCATGTCCGGTTGTTTCTCTCTTTTTATTCCGCTCAGCTTTTTGCTTACGTGTGCTTTAATTCTCGTCTGCTTTGAACGACTGCTTTACCGACTGACGTCTGCTTTTGCTGTTCAGCACGTGCACACTTCCTGCCCCCCAGGACGTGGGCAGATGACTTAAATGTATCGATGTTGAAAACACATAAATTTAATTGCTCCAGGGGAGCAAACGTCTCAATTAATTATTTTCTGTTTCTAGTGACAGTTTTAGCGATGTCGTTCTAACGAGTTAAATTAATTATCCATTAGTGGGACGTGAATATGAATTTGAAAATTATACATACATCTCTCTCTCTCTCTCTCTCTCTCTCTCTCTCTCTCTCTCTCTCTCTCTCTCTCTCTCTCTCTCTCTCACACATACACACAGGCACAAGACACACAATACGAAATTGACAGTTCTATCAATTGCTGTTTTGTTGTTATCATCATCATCATCATCATCATCATCATCATCATCAAAGAAATAGCATATTAATAAAATAGAATAATCCAGCACATTCATATTGTGTATAAACGAATGAACCTTATACATTTATTTAGTAAATATATCGTGCATTGACTTCATTTTAAGAAACAGACTAATTGTGGCAGACTGTGCAAAATAATGATTAATTACAAATGAAACTGATATCAGGAATATAGATGTAATCTGTCAAAACTTTCAGGATATAGTAATTTTGAATGAATGTATTTATTTATTTTTTAACGTGCTATACATAAATAAATAGGTGCATTGCATCATTTATTAAATTATAAATTAAAGAACTGCATAAGTTAAAAAAAAACTTAATTTGCTTCACACTGAGTCTGTGTTCGCCTAAAGAATTATTTATACATTATGAATGGTCAGTATTACATTTAAAGGGCATTATTATTATTATATTTTTATTATTCATTTTTCATACAATAAACGCTCCCATTTTCTCTAACCGGAAGTTGCTTGATCGACTGCCACATTTTCAAGATGTCGGTGTGATCCGAGTTCGGTTAGTTTACGTCCTTGTTTGATTAATTCTTCTTGTATTAGATAAACTTGAATTAAAGCGGATCGGACTGAATCAGCACTATAAGCAACCGTACGACATACGTTAAGCGTAAGTAATTTTAACTGATAAAATTTAGGCTTTAGGTTATTTTTTTTAAAAATAAAATAATACTGTCATGGGTCGAAGTCACAAGTCATTTGGAGACGCACTGTCAA
Organism: Chrysomallon squamiferum; assembly: GCA_012295275.1. Lineage (NCBI taxonomy): Eukaryota > Metazoa > Mollusca > Gastropoda > Neomphalida > Peltospiridae > Chrysomallon > Chrysomallon squamiferum. Next base: position 21,459,619 of record CM022677.1, read on the forward strand.
TATCTGGGGGAGGTTCCACTTTGAGTTCTCGTCACTTATTATTTATTTATTTATTTATTTAACTTCATAATGGTTAGTCTGATTTAATATTAAAAATTATAAATATAAGGATCATTGTTAATATTTAATACTATAAATGTATTATAACAACGATTTATTGTTAGTAATTATCATTATGTTCGGAACTATATATATATATATTTATTTACTTAACATTATAATTGTTAGTCTGCTGGTATATAATATAGGATGTTAATGTATACATTTTTTTTGTCAATAAAAAACGACATTATTTTCAGTAATCATGCTTCCAATTTATTTATTTAAATGCTATTATTATTATTATTATTATTATTATTATTATTATTATTATTATTAATATTGTGTTATTGTGTTGTTGTCTTCATAAACAAAATTAAATTTCAGTACTGTAAGTGTAATTTAAATAAGCATGAACTAAAGTGTAAATGTATATGAATCTCTCTCTCTCTCTCTCTCTCTCTCTCTCTCTCTCTCTCTCTCTCACATATATGTATGATAATTAAATTCTATATAAAAATACATTCACACAGCTCATACTGAATATTTAATTATCTAATTTGCATATTACAGTATTCTCTGCTGCAGCTGCTGATACATGATTACATAATGTTCTGTCTGTTTATATACTGTTTAAAATATGAAATTAGATTAAAAACCATCAGCACAACTGTCAGTGTATTTAGTTATTCTGCTAATTCAGTTAATACATGTGATGTGAAAAGTAAAAATTGAACGCCACCAAAAAGCACACAAAAATATATACAGTAATTGTCATAAATTAAAAAAAAAAAAAATAAAAATAAAGATTGAATCAAACAAAATAAATAAATAAATAAATAAATAAGGAAATAAACTGAACAAAATAAACAAATAAAGAAACTGAAACAAACAGCAAACCCAAATTAAGTCAGACATTAAATATAAAAAAAAAAAAATATCAACAAAAAGCATAACAAAATAAATAAATAAA
>CM022677.1:21470630-21510630 GCA_012295275.1 Chrysomallon squamiferum
AAAATAAAAATAAAATGAAATAAAATAATTGAAAAATACCAAAAAAATAACTGTCTTCAGTTTATATTTGCTGCTGCTTGCAAAGAGGTGCAGTGACGTTGTTGACGTTGTGGCTGATCACAGCAGTGGTAGTAGTATTATCACGATTGTTATTATTATTACTATTATTGTTGTTATTATTATTGCTGTTATTACTGGTACTATTGTTATTATTTCATCATCATTGTTATGTTCATTTTCATTATTACTACTGTTATTGTTACTATTGTTATTATAGCATTGTTATTATTACTGTTACCGATACTGTCATTATTATAACTTAATAATTTTATCATCATTGTTGTTATTGTTATTGTTATTATTCACAGGTAATAATAATAACAATAGTAGTAGAATTAGTAGTAGTTCACTAGTAGAAGTATTAGTACTATTCATAATAATGTAACAATAGCAGTATCAGTAGTAATAGTAGTAGTACTACTAGTAGTTTCACTGATAGAAGTATTAGTGGTATTAGTAGTAATAATAATGATAACAATAGCAGTAGTAGTAATAATAATAATAGTAATACTAGTAGTAATTCACTAGAAGATGTGGTAGTGGTAGTAATAATAATAATAGTAATAGTAGTTCACTAGTAGAATTATTAGTTGTAGTAATAATAATAAATGAAAGTAAAAGGAAATATTTCCGAGACACACACACACACACACACACACACACACACACAGTTTTTTCACATACATTAATGATTTCTTCATTTTTTTTCCCCCAGAACATCAATATGTCTGTTAATTTCACTAGATTATACAATAAAATTTAACAAAAGTTGTTAGGTGCAGTTGTATAATACTTTAATTTATATTTTAAAAGCTTACAGTATGTAAAAGTTTTTATATTTCTTGTCAGCTTGGGTCTGTGGTAATATGTATTTGTGTGATTTTTCAACTGAGTGAAATTACAGAAGTATAGGGATACAGGAATAAAGTTTTGACATTTTCCAGTTAAGTATGAATATGCACTTCTGTGTATTTGCATGATTTTCAGTTGGGTAAAATTTCAAATTGAAATTAAGCAATAGAAAGAAAACTAAGTTAAAATATTTCTTGTAATTTTGGATCTTATATGATTTTGAACTGAGTGAAATTATACAAGTATAAAGGAATAAAGTTTTGACATTCCAGTTAAGTATTGATATACACCTCTATGTATTTGTATGATTTTAGGTTGTGTGAAATTATACAAGTATAAAGGAATAAAGTTTTGACATATTCCAGTTAAGTATTGATATACGCTATTATGTATTTGTATGATTTTAGGTTGTGTGAAATTATACAAGTATAAAGGAATAAAGTTTTGACATTCCAGTTAAGTATTGATATACACTACTATGTATTTGTATGATTTTAGGTTGTGTAAAATTATACAAGTATAAAGGAATAAAGTTTTGACATTCCAGTTAAGTATTGATATACACTACTATGTATTTGTATGATTTTGAACTGAGTGAAATTATACATGTATAAAGGAATAAAGTTTTGACATATTCCAGTTAAGTATTGATATACACTACTATGTATTTGTATGATTTTAGGTTGTGTAAAATTATACAAGTATAAAGGAATAAAGTTTTGACATTCCAGTTAAGTATTGATATACACTACTATGTATTTGTATGATTTTAGGTTGTGTAAAATTATACAAGTATAAAGGAATAAAGTTTTGACATTCCAGTTAAGTATTGATATACACTACTATGTATTTGTATGATTTTGAACTGAGTGAAATTATACAAGTATAAAGGAATAAAGTTTTGACATTCCAGTTTAAGCATGTACATAAAAAAAACCAAAATGACAGTAATATTTATTTAGTATGATTTTGAGTTGAGTGTTGCTTCAGATTAATATTAAACACTGGACACAGGGGAATGCTCTTAACGACGCTGTACAGTTCAAATTAAACAAATGCTGGTGTTTTGTTTGTTGAGTGGAATTTCATTGAAGCTGTTTCATCAGTGTTTGGCTAGAAAAACACAAAACAGGAAAATTATCACTGATAAAATTGGTTTTACACGTCCCTCGGTGGGAGTTGTCCGTGTTTGAGAATTTTTCCTTTTTTTTTTTTTATTTATTTTTCTTCATGATTATAGGGGGGGGGGTGTGGCAGATTTCTAGAGTGGTTTGGAGGGATGATGGTTTTGATGAAAATTTTCCTTTTTTTTTTTTTTTTTTTTTTTTTTTATGATATAGGGGAGTCCAGATAGTTTTTTTTTACAAGGTGCAAAGGTTTAGTAAGATAATATTGATAAGACTGGTTTTACAAATACCTTGATAAAAATTGTAGTACAGGGGGGAGGGTCTTATTGAGATGTTTGCTTGGCAGAGCAAAGATAGTGGACAGTACTGATAACTTTTTTTTTTTTTTTAATTTTATTGTTTTGTTTCCCCCCCATGAAATCTCTTGATGTACATGTCTAAGTCAGAAATTTGTTTTCCTTTTTATTATGATTATAGATAGCTCCAGTTTGATTTTTGGTCTCTTGTTAGATCATGGTAGACAGTATTTATAACACAGGTTTACAACTCCGTTGACTTGTGACTGTGAATGTTTCAGTTTAATGGATTTTTTTTTATTTTACAAGGGTTGGAGATTTCGGCAGAATGGGCTTGATGAAAATTGTCCATATTGGAAGGAGGTCTGATTTGAATTTTTTGTTTTAGTGAAGGTTTCGAGATGATGGTAGATAACATTGATTAGATTGGTTTACAAATCTCTTGACGAAAATTTGTTCATGCCTGAGCATTTTCCCTTTTTTTTCATGATTATAGGGAGGTTCCAGTTAGATTTTTAGAGGGGTTGGTGATGATAGTGATCAATATTGATTAAACTGCTTTTACAAATCCCGTAATGAAAATTGTCTGTGTTTGAGCATTTACCCTTTTTTTGGTTGTTTGTTTTCGTGATACAGGGAGATTCCAGTTAGATTTGTACTGGGGTTTGGAGATGATGTTGAATAATACTGATAAGACCAGTTATTACTGCCGTTGATGAAAAATAACGTGGAAAAAAATCTTTAGTGTGTTTAGATAATAGTGATGAGTCTGATTTTACAAATCTCTTTATTAAAAACATCTGTGAACAAGTTTTTGGTGTCTGTAGAATTTAGCTGTTAATTGTGGGGTAGTGTTTAGCTGTTGATTCTGGGGTAGGGTTTAGCTGTTGATTCTGGGGTAGAGTTTAGCTGTTAATTGTGGGGTAGAGTTTAGCTGTTGATTCTGGGGTAGGGTTTAGCTGTTAATTGTGGGGTAGAGTTTAGCTGTTGATTCTGGGGTAGGGTTTAGCTGTTGATTCTGGGGTAGAGTTTAGCTGTTGATTCTGGGGTAGAGTGATAAGTTACATTTTGATTAGGGAGTAGAGATATGATTGAAAAAAGGGTGAAGAAAATAATCACAGATTAGACAGACAGAGTTTTCTAGGTGACAGTTGCTGTGTTGTGATTGTCAGGATGTGATTGTCACTGTGATTGTCAGGATGTGATTGTCAGGGTGTGATTGTCAGGGTGTGATTGTCAGGATGTGATTGTTCTTGTTTGTGAACAGAAATTTTTAAAAGCAGAGTCCTATTTTGAGAGACATATCTATATATCATTACTATTACTATTACTGTTATTATTATTATTATTATTAATTATTATTATTATCATTTTATTATTATTATTATTGCTATTATTATTTTATAATTATTATTGAAATTATTACTACTATTATTATTACTTTTATCATTATTACTGCACTTATTATTATCGTTATTATAATTACTCTTATCATTCAGTATACATGGGTGTGTATGTATACAAATTATATATATATATATATATATATATATATATATTGAGTGAATAATAATAATGATACTTTAATAACAAAAAAACAACATATTCCTGTCTTCCAGGTTTGAGCAATGGTGCTATAGTGCCAGTTTCCATGGCAACCGTGGTGGTTTTTGAGGATGCGAATACGTCGGAAGTTCCTAGTGTACGTCATTCTGTTTGTGTTTCTGTCATGGAATGTTCTCACCTACTACATGCTCTCTAACAAAAACATGGGAAAGGTCAGTTACCTCTTCTTCTTCTCCTTCTTCTTTATCTTCTTCTTCTTTATCTTCTTCTTTATCTTTATCTTCTTCTTCTTCTTTATCTTTATCTTCTTTTTCTTCTTCTTTATCTTCTTCTTCTTTATCTTCTTCTTCTTTATCTTCTTTATCTTCTTTATCTTCATCTTCTTCATCTTCTTTATCTTCTTCTTTATCTTCTTCTTCTTCTTTATCTTTATCTTCTTTTTCTTCTTCTTTATCTTCTTCTTCTTCATCTTCTTCATCTTCTTTATCTTCTTCTTTATCTTCTTTGTCTTCTTCTTCTTCTTCTTCCTCTTCTTCTTTATCTTCTTCTTCTTGTTCCTCTTCTTCTTCTTCTTCTTCTTCTTTTTCCATTTTTCATCATCATCTTCCTCCTTGTTCTTATTTTTTATTTTTTATTTTTTATTTTTGTTTTCTTCTCATTATTAATGTTTACATCAGTTGCAGTAATTTGTTATTATTGGTACTGATGCCTCTGTTATTACTACTACTACAACAACAACTACTACTACTACTACTATTACAACTACTATTGTATAACAACTATTATTATCACTACTATTATTCTACTATTACTACTACAGTTACTGCTTTTCCTCTATAACAACTCTTAATATTACTACTTTTACAAATATTACTCTATTTGCTATTACTACTGCTACTAATAGAACTACTATTATTATTCTAATGCCTACTATTACTATTACTGCTACTAGGACTACTATTATTACTACTGTTACTGCTATAATTACTGCCATACAGTTTTTGCTTCTACCACTACTACTACTACTACTACTACTGTTACTGTTACTGTTACTGTTATTATTACTACTTCTACTACTACTACAATCATTATTACTATTCCTACTATGAATTTATTTATTACATAATTTCTGCTAATATAACATCAATGTCTAGGAAATATATTTTTTTATGATTATATATGATTTTCACCGGTTTCGTGAACACCTCTTCATCAGAAAATATTTTTGCCATCAACATTTAATGAGCAAAAACTAACGCAAGAACTTTTAACTGATTCTTTTATCTTTGTGCTTCTGAAAGTCAGTAAGGACTTTTAACATAAACTTTAATTAATGAGCTAGTTGTACTTTGAATGAAAGAATTAATGAAAAGTTAATGACGTTTATAAATTAAATTGTTCAGTACATGTCAGACTGTCTCTAGGTCTGTGTGTGTGTGTTTCTGTGTGTGTGTGTTTGTGTGTGTGTGTGTGTGTTTGTGTGTGTGTGTGTGTGTTTGTGTGTTTGTGTGTGTGTGTGTGTGTGTGTGTGTCTGTATCTGTGTCTGTGTGTGTGTATCTGTGTCTGTATGTATGTTTGTGTGTGTGTGTGTGTAAGAAATCTAACATAAACTTTAATTAATGAGCTAGTTGTACTTTGAATGAAAGAATTAATGAAAAGTTAATGACTTTTATAAATTAAGTTTATTCAGTACATGTCAGACTGTCTCTGTGTGTGTGTGTGTTTGTGTGTCTGTGTATGTGTGTGCCTGTGTGTGTGTCTGTGTCTGTATGTGTGTGTGTAAGAAATCTAACAAACTTTAATTAATGAGCTGGTTGTACTTTGAATGAAAGAATTAATGAAAAGTTAATGACGTTTATAAATTAAATTGTTCAGTACATGTCAGACTGTCTATGTGTGTGTGTGTGTGTGTGTGTGTGTCTGTGTGTGTGTGTGTGTGTGTGTTTTGTGTGTGTGTGTGTGTGTTTGTGTGTGTGTGTGTGTGTGTCTGTCTGTTTGTGTGTGTTTATGTGTGTATAAGAAATCTAACATGACCTTTCAATGAATGTACTTTGGATGAATGTAAGATTGAAAAGTTAATGATATTCCAGGTTATAAAATAATGACTTTGGAAAGTAGCTATCAAACTGTGTGTGTGTGTGTGTTTTGTATATCTGTGTGTGTGTTGTGTGTGTGTCTGTGTGTGGTTGTGTATTTGTGTTTGTGTATGTATGTCTGTGTGTGGGAGAGAGATCTAACATAAATTTTTAATGAATTAATTAATGAAACATTAATAACATTTACAAATTAATTTGGCCAGTCAAACTGTATATATATATTTACATACACAAGATTTTTGTAAATAATATAACATTAAAGTTTATAAAATAATTTGTTTTGCCTGAAACATGTGTGTGTGTGTGTGTGTGTGTGTGTGTGTGTGTGTGTGTGTGTGTGTGTGTTTGTGTGTGTGTAGTGTGTGTGTGATCTGTGATTAAAATTTATAAAATAATTTGTTTTGTCTGTAATGTACTAAGTGTGTGTGTGTGTGTGTGTAATGTACTAAGTGTGTGTGTGTGTGTCTGTAACGTACTAAGTGTGTGTGTGTGTCTGTAATGTACTAAGTGTGCTTTTCAAGCTGATATTAAGTGTTTATCACAGGGCTGAGAGGACTCACTGACTGCTATCTGTGCTGTGTTTCCCTTCATTGATAAAAAAAAAACAAGTGTTTTTATTGATCTCCACTGAGTGTTGAGTTTACAAACCCACACAGAATCTGCACTGGAATATTAATAACACATTTCTGTTCTGTGTCTGTCCCACTCACATTAGGCGAATCCGATAATGAACAGAAATATCTGTAAATGTCCTGTTTTTATACCTCCGTATTTCAGTGAGTTTTTTTAACCCTCTATCTTTCAGTCAGTTTTAACCCTCAATCTTTCAGTCAGTTTTTACCCTCTGTCTTTCAGTCAGTTTTAAACCTCTGTCTTTCATTTTCACTCGTTTGTTTTACCCTCTGTCTTTCAGTCAGTTTTAAACCTCTGTCTTTCATTTTCAGTCATTTGTTTTACCCTCCATCTTTCAGTCAGTTTTTACCCTCTGTCTTTCAGTCAGTTTTTACCCTCTGTCTTTCACTTTTTTTTTATCTCTCTTTGCCATCTGTCTTTCAATCATCCTCATCATCATCAGACTGACAGATGATGGGTTCAGTCTGTTTACATCGATTGATTGTTCTCGCCCCCAGCTGCTCTGTTTGTTTGGTCGGAATGGGCAATGACGAGGCCTGACACGAACGTGTTAATTGAACCTGTCGCAGTTTTGTTGTTTCGAACTCGCTCGTCCCGCTGAGTGATAAAACTTTTAAGTGGTTTTTCATTGGGAAATGTCATCAAGTATCTCGGTTATTGCTTTCACAGTCAACTGACAACTGTCTCTCTGAAACCCTCTATCTGATTTTCTTTTTGTTTTGCTTTGTTTTTTGTTTGTTTTGCTTTGGTTTTTTTTCTTGGACTTGAGATGAATAAATAATGAGAAGGGTTTTAAGCTGATGGATCAGTTATTAAATTACAATAGTAGTAGTAATAATAATAATAAATAATTAAAATAAATAATGAAATAAGTAAATAAATGAATAAATTTAATTCAGAATTTTTTTTTTTTTTTACTGCACTTTTATGAAAACACTGTTATTTGCTGGATGAATGAAAAAAATATATATGGAATTAAAATAAATAAATAATTAAATAAACTTTAAAAAAAATTAAGTTGTATTGCACATTTATGAAAACTTTGTTTTTTTGCTGGGCACAGTAAAACCCTCCAGTTTGAGGTTTCTCTTGATGTAAATGTAATAATACATGGATCAAAGAGGATGAAAACAAAGCTTGTGGAGCAGTCTGCTTTTGATTTCATCTCATGTTAACAAGAACAACATCATCCATTAGAAAAGTATTAACCTTTGATAAATCTATTTTTTCTGCTGAACAAAAAAATAATCATTATTTTCTTGAAATTACTCAGGATATGGATACCAGTTCTCTGTTTTTGTGGATCAGCAGGCAGAAGTCAGTTTTCTGTACCATATACTTGGTTTGAACTGACAACATTTAGTTTCTGTGTCATATATGGGCCAATAGCTACCAAATCTCATTCTGTGTCATATTGATGAAAGGCACTGATAATTTTTTCTGTGCCACAGGTAAATGAACATGCACCAATGATTTTTTTGTGTGCCATTTGGTGATGAACAGATAATTATTTATCTTTTTGTATCATACATAAAAGAAAACAGGCACCAATGACTTTCTGTGTGTCAAGTACAGATGAACAGATACTCGCTATCTTTGTGTGCCATACACATGGATGAGCAGATGCAGATAATTTTTCGCTGCAACATGTGGCTTGGAAAGCTGCGATCATCCAGTAAAAGTTGTTCTGGTATGAAAATATCCTCGCAGATTTCTTTTTCATGAATCCGTCATTAAGCTAATGACACTGACAGACGAGTGGACGCACAGACTGGTTGAACGAACCGATTGTCTCACGTTTAATTAACAGTACAGTAATGTTGTGCACGAGTGGGTAAGATGGGTAGGTGAATATTCTGTGAACGAGCTGTTTGTAGATGGATGGATTCACAGAAAGACCATTAAAATATTCAGCATTGTTTCTGAAGTTAGCTGCATATGAATGGCTGGATAGCAATATGAGATTTTCTGTGAGCCTTATCTATCTCTCTATCTATCTATCTATGTATCAGTAAATATATATCACTGTCTCTCTCTCTTTATCTATGCATATCTATCTATATTGATTTACTTTATAATCATTAAACTAATGTGAATATTGTTTTTCCTTTTATATGGATACACACACATACACATACATATCAGTATCCATACATGTGTTTGTATCTTATGTTATTTTACATTACAATATATTAATTTATTTTACATTGTGTTACATTATATTGTATTATAATGTAATGCATTATATTATTTTGTATCACATTGTATTACACTATACTGTATTACATTGCACTACATTACCTTTTATATTACATTATATTATTTTATATTACATTGTATTACATTACATTACACTACATTACGTTACACTACATTACTTTAAATTTTATATTACATTACATTACATTATGCTGTATTTCACTGTATTATTTTATATTCCATTGTATTACATTACAATATAATACAGTACATTATAATATACATTACATCCCATCATATTACATCACATCACATCACATCACAGTATGTTATATTACATTATATTACATTACATCACATCATATTACATTACATTACATCACATCACATTACATTACATTACATTACATTACATCACATTACATTACATTACATTACATTTGCAGATGTCAGAAAACATGAATCAGGAGATGCTGGCCTCTCGTCTGGTGCAGCTGGAGGCAGACATTTCACAGCAGCTGAAAGAAAACGAAATCCTGCTGAAAAAACTACGTCAGTTCAGACACACTGCAACAGGTAAATCTGCATTCTGCTGTTACTTGTCTTTGATGTTTGTTACTAAATAAAATCTGATAATTCAGACACACTGCAACAGGTAAATCTGCATTCTGCTGTTACTTGTCTTTGATGTTTGTTACTAAATAAAATCTGATAATTCAGACACACTGCAACAGGTAAATCTGCATTCTGCTGTTACTTGTCTTTGATGTTTGTTACTAAATAAAATCTGATAATTCAGACACACTGCAACAGGTAAATCTGCATTCTGCTGTTACTTGTCTTTGATGTTTGTTACTAAATAAAATCTGATAATTCAGACACACTGCAACAGGTAAATCTGCATTCTGCTGTTACTTGTCTTTGATGTTTGTTACTAAATAAAATCTGATAATTCAGACACACTGCAACAGGTAAATCTGCATTCTGCTGTTACTTGTCTTTGATGTTTGTTACTAAATAAAATCTGATAATTCAGACACACTGCAACAGGTAAATCTACATTCTGCTGTTACTTACCTCTGATGTTTGTTACTGTCACTGTGTTTATCAAGTTAATGTGAATTTCTGTGTGTGTGTGTGTGTGTGTGTGTCTGTGTGTATGTATATGACAGAGAGAGAGAGAGAGAAAGAAAAAATACAGAACATGGAAGACAGTGAATATGAAATTTTAAGATAGAAAAATAATTTAAAAATAGACAAAAATAAGATGAAAAAGACGGGGACAGAGAGAGAGACAAAAGGAGGGATAGAGATACAGACAAAAAATGGAAGAGATTTAGACTGACAAAAGAAAAGAAATCCTTCATTTTATTTTTATTTATTTATTTATGTTATGTTATGTTATGTTATGTTGTTATGTTATTTATTTTCAGAACAAACTGGAGGTGGACATGGTGAAGAGAAAACTGAAGTAAAAGAATCTCAAACATCAAACAGTCAACCACACCAGATAGCTGTTCTCATGATAGCTTGTGACAGAGTGACTGTGAGTCGCAGCCTCGACCAGCTGTTAAAGTGAGTAACACACAAACACACCAGATAGCTGTTCTCATGATAGCTTGTGACAGAGTGACTGTGAGTCGCAGCCTCGACCAGCTGTTAAAGTGAGTAACACACAAACACACCAGATAGCTGTTCTCATGATAGCTTGTGACAGAGTGACTGTGAGTCGCAGCCTCGACCAGCTGCTAAAGTGAGTAACACACAAACACAGCTGTTAAAGTGAGTAACACACAACCACACCAGATAGCTGTTCTCATGATAGCTTGTGACAGAGTGACTGTGAGTCGCAGCCTCGACCAGCTGTTAAAGTGAGTAACACACAAACACAGCTGTTAAAGTGAGTAACACACAAACACAGCTGTTAAAGTGAGTAACAACTACAAACACAGCTGTTAAAGTGAGTAAAATCTACAAACAGCTGTTAAAGTGAGTAACAACTACAAACACAGCTGTTAAAGTGAGTAACACACAAACACAGCTGTTAAAGTGAGTAACAACTACAAACACAGCTGTTAAAGTGAGTAACACTACAAACACAGCTGTTAAAGTGAGTAAAAACTACAAACAGCTGTTAAAGTGAGTAACACTAAAAACACAGCTGCTAACGTGAGTACAGCTACAAACACAGCTGTTAAAGTGAGTAAAAACTACAAACAGCTGTTAAAGAGAGTAAAATTTACAAACACAGATGTTAAAGTGAGTAACAACTACAAACACAGCTGTTAAAGTGAGTAACACTACAAACAGCTGTTAAAGTGAGTAAAAACTACAAACACAGCTGTTAAAGTAACACCAACAACAGCACCTGTTTACATAATGACCACAGCTGTTTAAGTAAGAATCGCAATCTTGACCAACTTCTGAAGTGAAGCACACAATTCCTTGAACATGAAAAACAGGCTTTTTAATAAAAATTGAAAAAGAAAAGAAAAAGAAAAAAAAAAGAATAAAGTATAAAAAGCCATTTCTCAACCAGCTCTTTAAAGTAGAGATTATGAATTCTATAAATACCATTTTTTTACTTTTTTTGTTTTATTTTAGATAGAAATAAATCTAAAATCAGTTCTAGAAATGGTTCTGAAGTCTTTCATTTTGGTGTGTTTAAAACACACACAATGTTCATGAAATGGCATTTTATTCATTCATAAAGTGACATTTTATTATTCAGTCATTAAATGGCATGTTAACCATTCATCAAGTAACAATTAAGTATTCATGAAGTGGGATACATTTTATTATTCATGAAGTGATATTTTACTATTGGTTAATGAAGTGACACATCGTTGTTTTGTGATGTGACAGGTATCGACCTGAAGGAGACAAGTTTCCGATCATCGTCAGTCAGGACTGCGGCCACAAACCAACTGCCGACGTCATACAGCAGTACGTGAAAAACCACAACATCCGTCACATCCAGGTAAACACCTGTACATTTATAACTTGTAGTATTTATAACTTGTAGTATTTATAACTTCTACATTTATAACTTGCAGTATTTATAACTTGCAGTATTTATAACAGTATTTATAACTTGCAGTATTTATAACTTGTAGTATTTCTAGTACACTTAGACATTTGTAGATGTATGTATTAAAACAACATTCAACATATCCAGGTAAACCCTTCAACACCTGTACATTTATAACTTGTAGTATTCATAACTTGGAGTATGTCTAGTACACTTAGACATTTGTAGATGTAATGAGAGAGAGAGAGAGAGAGAGAGAGAGAGAGAGAGAGAGAGAGAGAGAGAGAGAGAGAGAGAGAGAGAGAGAGAGAGAGAGAGAGAGAGAGAGAGAGAGAGAGAGACTGACTCTGATTTATTCTTGGGTAGATAGAAAGGTAATGGTACGCAGTTAGACAGTCAATATCCAGAAACATGTACAAACTTTTATGTTTAGTCTTTCTGAAGTTACAGAAATTATTTATTTATTTATTTATTTATTTATTTATTTATTTATCCATCCATTTGTTTATTTGCTAGTTTATTTTATTCATTCATTCATTCATCCATCCATCCATCTGTTTGTTTATCTGTTTCAACTCCTCCACAGCATCCTGTTGAAGGTAACAAATTAATATATTCTACCAGAAAAGAAGTTTTGGGTTAGTCCAAAAATAGCGCCATAACAAGTGGGCTCTGAACCAGATTTTCACGTTTTCAACTACTCCACAGTATTAATTGTTGAAGGTAACATAATATATTCTGTTTATCTGTTATTTAATTTTTTTTTTTCTTGTTTTTGCTTTGTTTATGTACATATTTTTGTTTGTTTATTCATTGTTTTGGGGGGCTAATTATTTATTTATTTATTTATTTATTCTGATTTGTTTATTTATTTTTTTGTTTTTTGTTTTTATATTTATTATTATTATTTTTATTTATTTGTTAGTTTAATTTTAGCTGGTTTATTTATTTATTTATTTATTTATTTATTTATTTATTTATTTGTTTTTGTTTTTATTTATGTATTTATTTATTTATTTATTTATTTATTTATTTATTTTTTTTTGTTTTTATTTATTTATTTATATTTTTATTTGTTTATTTAATTGTATGAATTGAGTAATGTTGATATTTTCTAGATGTATGTAATGTGTAACACTGATGTATATGTAACATTGATGTATTTTCAGATGATCTCGACGTATCACCAGATTTTTTTGAGTATTTTGCTGCGACTCATCGACTGCTGCAGTCAGACGCGCTGCTGTGGTGTGTGTCAGCCTGGAATGACAACGGCAAGAACGGCATGGTGTCTGATGATGCAGGTTGTGTCACAGTTTTACATCTCAGCCTGTCTGTCTGCTTGTCTTGTCTGTCTGTGCATCTGTCCTTCCTTTCATTCATACATTCATTCACTCGTTTGTCCATCCATCCATCAACATATTCATTCATTCAACCATCTTATTCATTATTCCATCCATCCATCATTCATTCATTCATTCATTCATTCATCATTTATTCATTTTCATTCGATCCATCATCATTCATTCATCCATTCATCCATCAACACATTCATTCATTCATCAATCAACACATTCATTCATTCATCCATTCATTCATTCATTCATCCATTCATTCATTCATTCATTCATCCATCCATCCATCCATCCATCAACACATTCATTAATTCATTCATTCATTCCATTTATCATCGTCATTCTTCTCTGTCCATTCCATCCCAAGCATCTAGTTATTGTTTCTTCATTTCCTTCTTTCCATCCAAAGTTCATGTTTTATTTTTTTATTTTTTCTATATCCATCCACTTAACTCCCATCTTTCCATTTGTGCATCAACTTAATGTTCATTCATTCATCCATTTATGATTTGTGTCTGCTAGCAGAGTATTATTTTTATGCTTTCAAGAGGTTTTTGTGCATTAAGTGAAATAAATAAATTTCAGTTTCATTACCAAAGATTGGATTATATTTCAAGAAATTACTTGCAACCTCTCCATTAGAATTATGGGTTTTTTTTTCTTCTTTTTTTTTTAAAATTTTTTATTAATTTTTATATTCATTTTGTTTTATTTTATTTGTTTTTCAGAGTTGTTGTACAGAACAGATTTTTTTCCGGGGTTGGGTTGGATGATAGAAAAAAAAATTTGGCTTGAACTGGGACCAAAGTGGCCAGAGACGTGAGTTTGTTTCATCTTTGTTTGTTTGTTTGTTTGTTGTTTGTTTGTTTTTATTTATTTATTTAGTTATTTATTTGTATTTAGAGTAAACCTCTCTCTCTCTCTCTCTCTCATTATCTCTCTCTCTCTCTCTCTCTCTCTCTCTCTCTCTCTCTCTCTCTCTCTCTCTCTCTCTCTCATCATCTGTTTTTGTCTGTCTGTCTGTACATTATTAACAAACATCTGTGTAACTAGTTTTTCTCATATTAAATTTAACATTTTCGTTGTTGTTTGTTTGTTTGTTTGTTTGTTTTGAATTCAGTGTTCTGGGTGTGAGGGAAACACCCAAAAGCAACGTGTTAATTAGTAACAATTTTTGACTGTGTGTGTGTGTGTGTGTGTGTTTATCTCTCTATCTATGTATGTGTGTGTGTGACCATATTTTGCTATTTATTGACAAAAATAACATCTGTCATGTTTGTTTTTCTCAGTACCTTCCTTGTCTGTTGTAGAAATCAATTCAGTGTGTGTTTTACATACAGCTTTGTATTGTATATTGTTTTTTGTGTTTGCATTTTTAAAATTTCTTTTCTGAAGTTAGGTTTCTTTATGAGAGTAGTGTGTGTGTGTGCGCGTGTGTGTGTGTGTGTGTGTGTGTGTTTATAAGTTATGTGTTTTTGTGTTATTTGTTTTGTGTTTGTGTGAGGGTTTGTGTATTTTATGTGTGCATGAGTGTGTGTGTCTTTGTAAGTTTGTGTCTGTGTATGTGTGTGTGTGTGTGTTTGTGTTGAAACCAGGGTTTTTATATTTTTTGTAAGACTTTGTTTTAATATATATTGTAAATGTTATCTGTATTATTATTATTATGAGAATACTGATGAAGCCACTGATTTTTATATTCTTTTGTAAGACTTAGTTTTTAATATTATTACTGTTATTGTTATATTATTATTATTTTTATTATTATTGTTATTGTTATTATTAGTTATTGTTATTTATCTAGTTTCTGGGATGACTGGATGAGACATCCGGAACAAAGAAAAAACCGAGAATGTATTCGTCCAGAAATATCTCGCACTAGCACATTTGGGAAAAAGGGGGTTAGCAAGTAAGTGTTTTTAATTTTCTTACTAATTAGAAATATCTCGCACTAGTACATTTGGGAAAAAGGGGGTTAGCAAGTAAGTGTTTTTAATTTTCTTAATATTTTTGGACTAGTATGTATAACAAGTAAGTTGGTTAATTTTCTTATTAGTTAAAAAAATATTGTACTCATAAATAAGGTAAAAATATGAATACTTCCTTTTTATTTATTTATTTATTTATTTATCATTAGAATTATTATTATCTTAAAATCTTTGGGAAAAATTATTGTTTATTTATTGTTATTATTATTATTATTATTATTATTATTATTATTATTATTATTATTATTATTCTGAAATGTATCCCAAGACGTACATTTGATCAGAACAGGATAAATAATTAATGTGTGTATTAAAATTCTTGTTTATTAAAAATTAATATATTTTAAACCTTCATTATATCACATATTTTCATTTTCATAAAGTGATTTTTAATTAAGAGTAATTTTCTTTCTCTACTTTCTGTTTTTCAGGGGTTTATATTTTGAAAAACATTTAAAGTTTATAAGACTTAACACGCAGTTTGTGCCTTTTACAAAAATGAATTTATCGTACCTGGAAAAGGTAGGTGTTTCTGATTTATTTTCATTAGACACAAATCTTAACCTTCAGAGTGATCATACAAATCTAAGTCTTGTCTTAGTTTTGCATAATTTCTAATCAGTATGCTATAAAATTGAAATTTATAGGATTGTAAGGGTAATTGATTATTGTTCATGTTTGTTTTAGATTCTTTTCTTCACTTCTGCTGTAGTTTCTGTATTCAGAGTGTTTTAGTTATTTATGTAGTACCCTGAATTTGAGAACAACATGAATAAACCTCTGTTAAAACATTCTACACTTACTTAAATCTCTAACTGAAGATTTGACTTCATATCTGTTTTTCTCCTGTTTTGTTTTTCATATCATTCATTTTCTTTCATTCTTTACTCCTATCATTCTTTCCTTCTTTCTGTCTTTCTTTCTGTCTCTCCTTTATTCTTCCTTTCCTTTCTTTATTTCGTTCTTCCTATCATCCAGTTCGTTCTGTTTTCTTTCTAACATTCTCCTTTATTTCTTTTCCTTCTTTCATTCTTTATTTCTTCATATCCTTTTTTTTTCTATCTTTATTTCGTTCCATCATCCTTTTTTCCTTCCTCCTTTCCTTTTTTCATTCTTTCTTTCTTTCAGATTGTCTTCTGTTGTTACTTTCTTTATCTTTTTCTTACCTACTGTCTTACTATATATACATTTTAACAACTGTATAATTTCAGGAGAAATAAGAGATTTGTTAGTAAATACAAAAGTTTAACAGCTGTGTTATTCATAGGAGTTTGTTAATGAATACAGCTGTGTTTAATTGAGGAGTGTGTTAAAGAATACAGCTGTGTTTATTTCAGGAGACGTACGACACGGAGTTTGTGAAGAAGGTGTACAACACGGAGCTGCTGACTGTGGACGAGGTGCTGTCGTGGGCGAAGTCGGAGTTCAAGACTGTGCGCGTCCAGTACAAGACGAAGGAAGAGTTCAAACAGTTTGCCAAGAAACTTGGCATCATGGATGATTTTAAGGTCTGTTTGTGTGTTTCAGGTTTAAAGTGTGCTAGTGAAATTTAGAAATTTTTGTTTGTTGTTCTTGTTGTTGTTTATTTGATATTATTTTTATATTTACATGTGTGTTTTTTTTTTAATGGATGATTTTAAGGTCTGTTTGTGTGTTTCAGGTTTAAAGTGTGCTAGTGAAATTCAAAATTTTTTGTTTGTTGTTTATTTGATATTATTTTTATATTTATTGTGTTATTTTCATAATGGATGGTTTGAAGGTTTGCTGAATGTTTGAGGTTTAAAGAGTGCTAGTGAAAGTTTTTGTTTGTTGTTGTTTATTTGATATTAATTTTATATTTATTGTGTTATTTTCATAATGGATGGTTTGAAGGTTTGCTGAATGTTTGAGGTTTAAAGAGTGCTAGTGAAAGTTTTTGTTTGTTGTTGTTTATTTGATATTAATTTTATATTTATTGTGTTATTTTTAATGGATGGTTTGAAGGTTTATTGAATGTTTGAGGTTTAAAGAGTGCTAGTGAAAGTTTTTGTTTGTTGTTGTTTATTTGATATTAATTTTATATTTATTGTGTTATTTTTAATGGATGGTTTGAAGGTTTGCTGAATGTTTGAGGTTTAAAGAGTGCTAGTGAAAGTTTTTTGTTTGTTGTTGTTTATTTGATATTAATTTTATATTTATTGTGTTATTTTTCATAATGGATGGTTTGAAGGTTTGCTGAATGTTTGAGGTTTAAAGAGTGCTAGTGAAAGTTTTTGTTTGTTGTTGTTTATTTGATATTAATTTTATATTTATTGTGTTATTTTCATAATGGATAGTTTGAAGGTTTTTTGAATGTTTGAGGTTTTAAAAGAGTGCTAGTGAAAGTTTTTGTTTGTTGTTGTTTATTTGATATTAATTTTATATTTATTGTGTTATTTTCATAATGGATGGTTTGAAGGTTTGCTGAATGTTTGAGGTTTAAAGAGTGCTAGTGAAAGTTTTTGTTTGTTGTTGTTTATTTGATATTAATTTTATATTTATTGTGTTATTTTCATAATGGATGGTTTGAAGGTTTGCTGAATGTTTGAGGTTTAAAGAGTGCTAGTGAAAGTTTTTGTTTGTTGTTGTTTATTTGATATTAATTTTATATTTATTGTGTTATTTTCATAATGGATGGTTTGAAGGTTTGCTGAATGTTTGAGGTTTAAAGAGTGCTAATAAATAGTTCTGGGGTTATTATTTTTCAAATTGTTTTTATATTTACATGTTGTTATTTTTAATTATTTTGTTAACTGTTGTTAAACTTTTGCAAAATGCCTTCAAAACTGGTGTGATTTTGTTTTTTAAGGTTTGTATTTTTTGCAATATAAATGATTTTTAAATTTGTTTATTATTATTATTATTATTATCATTTTAGATTATTATTATTTTATTATTTCTATATTATATTTATTTATTTATTTATTTATTTATTTATTTATTTATTTATTTATTTTCACATCTGTATCAACATAGAACATTTTATGACATAATACTGACTTTTCAAACTGGTGTTACTTACTTACTTACCTATCTGTGTTTCTGTCTGTCTGTCTGTCTATCTGTTAATTTATTATTTCTGTTGTTGTTTGTTTCAGGCTGGAGTTCCTAGGGCAGCTTACCGGGGTGTGGTCAGTTTCATGTTGAAGAGGAGGAGGATTTACCTGTCACCCCCTCCAACGTGGAGTGGGTATGACCCAAAGTGGACGTGATCTTTGTAGAGTTTTTGTTTTTAAAGTCTCACCACTCCTCTAGTCTCCTCCACACTCTGGTGTGTTGGGTGATGTGTTTAATGTGTTTTACTGTGTTATATGAGAGAGGCAACACAAACCAGACACTTTGTGAAAAAGAAAAATGTAAAAAAAAACATTTTGTGAAAAAGAAAATGTCTGTTTGATTGGTTAATAAATATAATACCCACAAAGTAAACAAAATAAAAGAAAGAAAGAAAAAAAAGATAACGGATAATAATAATAAAAAGGATAAATATTACAAAGTAAACAAACAAATTATAAAAAAATAAAAATAAATAATTAAAAAAAAGTGAATGAAAAATGCATAATACTAACAGTACATACATCATATGTAGATAGTAGATAGATACATATGAACACAGAAATAATATTAATAACATTTTGGTTACCAGTTTATAATAATGATAGTAATAATAATAACAATAATAGCTGAAAATTACAGCAGATTTATTTAATTGAAAAAAAATTAATTAAAAAATTCATCATAATTATGAGAAGACCAAATATTGCTTTCAAAAGATAGACACAAATTCAGTTTATAAAAAAAATATAAAAAAATATTCCCTTTTAATTTATGGTTTAGTTTGATCTTTATTTAAATAGATACATTTTATCTGGGTATGTGTGAGTGTTTGTATAACTGTGTGTGTGTGTGTGTGTGTGTGTGTGCGTGTGTTTTTTCCTTCTTCTCTGTGAGCTGCATGTGCTGAAATGGTTGAATTCTGTGTCAGTGTGTCTGTCTGTGTGTTTTTGAAGCTGTAGGAAGAATCAAAAGTGATTTTCTCTTGTTAATAAGAAATACCCAGGCTACGAAATTTTAAAACTGTAATCAGTGAAGTGAGCTTGTGTGTACATTTTTATTATTTATTTGTTACCTTTTTTCAGTACATTGTCAAACTGCTTTTTGTGTGAACAGATATGTCTGTGTGTATGTGTGTGTGTGTGTGCGTGTGTGTATGTGTGTCTGTAATGTGTGTCTGTGTGTGCGTATATATATCCACACTTCGAAACAGACACACACACACACACAATTACAGACGTATATATTCATTCATACATTCATACATACATGTATGCATATAATACACATGGACATATAAATATGCATATATATATATATATATAGACACACACACATACACATAAATACAACATACGTATATATACACTTATACATACTGACAAACATATGTATACACAAACATGTATGTAAACCTTTATTTGCTTTATATTTATTATTATTATTATTATTATTATTATTATTATTATATTTATTATTATTATTATTAACTTTCGATGTATTAGTTTTATGAACTTTAAAACCATCTATTTCTTTAATTTTGTTTTGTCATTTAATTTGCATCTGTATCACAACACATTTTGTTTACATCTCTGAATTATTTTATCAAGCACATGAATAGAATACTATCTTGAATATGAATAATTATTGAATATAATACATTTTATTTCAGTAGAAATTGAGCACATCTTAAATTAGATACAGATAAAAATTAAATACACCAGTTATTTTTTATTTAATGGAAACTGAATGTTAACGATTATTTGTGAATATAAATTGAATGCAGTTAGTTTTATTTGAAGAGAAATTTAATGTAATTATTTTAACAGAATATAAACTGAATACAATCAGTTTCATTCAAGCTGAAATTGGATATTTTCTGATTCTGTAAAACTTGACTATAATCAAGCTTTAAGTCAATAGAAACTTAATATTTATAATTCAGAAGAAACTGAATACAATGCTTTTGTATTTGAATAATTTTAATACAGAGATGTGTACAGTTTAGTTTTTATTTGAAGATTATGATAATCACTTGAATGTGATATTTTCTAATTGAATACAAAAATTTAAATATAGAATTTGCATAAAATCAAGTTTCATCTTGGATTAGAAATTAAATATTATCATTTTTTCACTTGAATACAATATTTTCTGAATGCAGAAACTGCATATAATCAAATTTTATTTGATTAGAAATTTAATATCATTTTCACTTGAAAACAATTATTATTATTATTTTTTTTTTTTAAATTTGAATACAGTTCTGAATACATACTGAATAAAATAATTTTTAATTTTAAATATATAAATCAGTTTTATTTGAATAGAAACACAGTCAGCTATTAAAAATTAATTTTTGAAGAATGAACTATTTTTAAAATTTTTTTTTTTTTTCGTGGTCTATGATGTTTATTACATGTGATGAGAGGAGTCTAATCACTGTAAATATTTCATGAAAGCTTTAAAGTCTGTGACAGTGTCACTCTGTTCAAGTGATCACACTTGCAGCTTTAAGTGTCACAGCTTAACCAAAATCACACAGTGTGACGCAGCTTTAGTGACAGTATTAGCTGGAGTCTTAACCGGATCATAGTGACAGGTCAGTCGTGATCCCAGCGGGACTCTTGACTGGATCATAGTGATTTGTCAGTGGATCAGAATGATAGTTCAGTCTGGATCATAGTGATTTGTCAGTGTGGATCATAGTGGGATTCTAACTGGATCATAGTGACAGGACAGTGGATCGTAGTGGGATTCTAACTGGATCGTAGTGGCATGCAAGCCTGGATCAGAAAAGACGAGACAGACTGGATCACAGTGGATTTGGATCATAGTGACAGCTTGAACTGGATCAAAGTGACAGACCAAAGTAAATCACAGAGACGACTTTATTTTTACCTGATTTCAGCAGCAGCATCTGCTGGATCATAGTTACGTATCCACAAATATTAAAACTGAGAAAAACCACATTTCCAAAAAAAACCATTACCTGAAACATTTCTGTCTAAAATTAGTTGAATGAAAATGAGTTTCACAGTTTGATTCAATGAGTGAGTAGAGTTGATTTTTTTTTGTTCAGTATATTTAAATAAGTGTGTGTTTATTTTTCATATGTGCAGATTTTATATTAAATTTATTTGATAACAGTTGAGAAATATATTTCAAAACCATTGTATTGTTAGAAAATGCAATGTTGTTGTTGATATTATTATTATTATTATTGTTATTATTATTATTATTATTATTATTATTATTAATTTGTATGTTTATTTGTTTGTTTATTTTTGGTTATTTGCAGGGAAATGTACTTTTTTTTTTTTATACATGAATTATTGGTCATCAATTTCAAAAACCATTGACTCAGTCTTTCATGATGTTTAGCGCCTCGCAATAACTCTTGTTAAAACATTCTTCCACGCAAGTCTTGAGACTTTTTTGTGTAACAAAGAAAATTTTGTGACGGTGAGAAATAATTTTTTTTTTTTTTTAAATTAAAATATAAGAGAGAGAGAACAAAAATAAATAAACAAACAAATAAACACAAATCCTACTCTAAAAACATGTTTGAAATATTCAACTGTATAATGAATTTCAAAACTTCCAGAACATTCTAAGACTTCTATGAGAAATAAAAGTAGAAAAAAAAAAAAAAAAAAAAAAAATAAAAATAAAAATAATAATAATAATAATAATGGAAATTACTTGTGTTATTGATCTTGTAGCAGAAAACCAGACTTGTTCAAGTAGAAATAAATAAGTTTGATACACACAGTCCCAAATGTCGATAATTATATTTTATTGTTTTCTATGATATAATCACACACACACACACACACACACACAGACAGACAGACACGCAAATGCTGCTCATCTTCATTATCACAAAATTTTCGACTATTAACAAATTATTATTATTATCATATTTTATTTTATTATTTGATTTTTAAACTTTGTGATGTTACTATAATGTTCAGTGCTCAGCAAAGCATTATTATGTAAATGAAATATGGGAAAAAATAAAAATTCCATTTAATGATATTTTTATTAATAAACATTTCAAATCTTTTCTTTTCTCTATTTCTTTATATCGAACATTTGACAGTCACAAGTCATTTAAAAAAGAAAAAAAAAATTGAAATTTGGTTGCATTTTGTTAATTATATACCACCACCAACAACAAGAATAATAATAATAATTCTGTTAGTTATTGATTATTATTAATATTATTATTACTGATAGTAATAGTAGTAGTAGTAGTTGCAGTAGTAGTAGTAGTAGTAGTAGTAGTAGTAAGAACAGCAGCAACAGAAATTATATTGTAGCATTAGTAGTACTACAGACAATGTGAGTACTGGCAGTTGTAGTAGCAGTAGTAGTACTAACAGCAGTAGCAGGAATGGTGTTAATAGTAGTATTTATTACAGTGATGATGGTGATGATGATGTTGTTGGTTACAGAATCAAGTTGTCAACATTTCTGCCTGTTAATTGCCAAATTGAAAATAAATTTCTAACTTTTATATGTGTGTATGAATAGAGAGCATTGAGTAACATTAAACTGAACAGTTGAAAAAGAATCTCTCTCTCTCTCTCTCTCTCTCTCTCTCTCTCTCTCTCTCTCTCTCTCTCTCTCTCTCTCTCTAATACATATCTGATTGTCCACATTACTAAAAAAAACATTGAGCAAAAACCACATTGTGCATAGATCTATCTGTATATAGAATTGAAAACTTCCACACATGTAAATACATGCATACATGTGTGCATAATATACATACATACATACATACATACACGTACCTATATAAACACATACATACTCATATAGACACACTGACACACACACACAGATACACAAACAAGTACCTTCTTCCTGACACAAGATTCCAGGTACTGAGCCTAGTTGTTGGTTCAAAGTGTAACTCGGATACTAGTTTCTGTGTGTGTTAAATTGTTACAGTTTCAGTGCCAAAAGTTTTGTTGGAAAAAAAACACAAGTTACACTAAAACATTTTATGCAAATTGAGGCATTTTTCTTCTCTGCTGTGAATTTTGTTATTGTTACTTTATTTGTTTATTTTCTTATAATAGATATACATATGTGTGTTTATATATGTCTCTATATGTGTCTGTGTGTGTGTGTGTATATATATATATATATATATATTTTTTTTTTGTTAACATTATATTTATATATATATATATATAAAATGTTAACAAAAATCTGTTGATCTGTTGATGTTTTAACACCACAAAAAATATTGTAGCCATTGTTGTTATTATAGTTGTTAAGCAGAAATGAATTATTGTGTGTTTGTTACATCACATACTATTGGTCGGTATAAAAGCAATCATAAAGTATCAACCAATGGGATCAGTCGTAACTCATTATTAGCCAATGGGATGAATTGTAATAATGATGCATGTATAGATGGTTTTAAAAGTTTATAAACATAGGTTATTTTTTATTTTTTATTTTTTTTATTTTTATGGGGGGTTTTGGAAGGACTTTCAATGGATGTAAGATTGTATAGGATTATCTTTTATGTGTGTATGTTCAGATTTTTAATTATTACTGTTTGTATTCGTTACAAAAAGAGGATATTAAAGATGTGAAGAAAAAGCAGCTGAAAATGTTGTTTCTGCTTTATTAATCTGTCTTGTATTGATTTATTGATTTTTTAAATAACAGAATTGGCAGTATACAGCAGAAAATTATTCCTTTTTTTTTTCTTTTTTAAACCTCAAGATTATTATTATAATTATTAACATTATTATTATTATTATTATATTATTAAGAATATTATTATCATCATCATCATCATTATTATTACTATTATCATTATCATGAATTATTATTATGAACTATTATTATTATTATTATTATTATTATTATTATTATTATTATTATTATCATTATTATCATTAACTATTATTATTATTAATTTCTTTTAGTTGTTATGCTTGTTATTATTATTATTAAAAGTATTTTGATGTAAATTGCTGTTATTTATTTTGGTTTGAATACACACGTGGTATGAATGGGGTATGCAGTATATTATTGTATGATACAGACGTAGCAACTCTGTATGTAAATATAGAAAAACTCAAACACTCATTTCCATTCTGAATACATAACTTCAGTTTTGAGTCATTGTCTAATATGAGAGGGATTTGAGCAATTTTGATTCAAAGTGAATTTTAAGTCGATAGTCAAAAATGAGTAATTTCAATCGTGCAGACTAAATTGAACTGAATTTGAGTAAACTGAGTCATTTACAGTGAATGAGTAATTCTGAGTTAGTAGTTAATTCATTTCAGTAGCTTTTGAGTTCTTAAAAAGTTTTATTAATTTTTAGTCACCTGACAATAATCAGTGAGTAATTTTGAGTCAATAGTTGATAACTGACAATGATTTAGAGACAATACATTTACATAATTATGTCAGTAATTGAGAATTTTTGGTTGAGAATCAGTGACTGTCAGTAGTTAACAATGAGTTTGAGTTATTAATGAGTTCTGAGTATTTTGAGTCTTGTTGGTGCACATGTGGTAAATTAATTCTGAATCTATTTTTGTACATAGGAAAAGATTTTCTTGTAAATTAATATATCTTTGTAGTTAAGAAAACGGAACAAAAATAAAATAAAATATAAAATATAAAACATATTACAATTGGTTGGTTGTTTATTTTTTTTATATTCTGTTTGTGAATTTAGACCAGAAATAAATTATAAATGCATGCATGCATGCTCAATGATGCTTGTACACCTAAAAGAAGAAAAATACAAGAGAAAATACAGTCACTCGGATATTCAAACACAAACATACTCACATAGAAATTCATACACACAAATATCTTACATCTGAAATACAGTCAGATATTCTATAACGAACAGATTACCTGTTATTTATTTATTTTTTTCTCACTTTTTCTGGTTTCTATCAGAATGTTCCACAATGAAATAAAATGTCTGTTTTGCCTCATCTTTAATTCCATCCATGCCACTTGGGATCCAGTTTGATTCTTTTGCGACAAACGAAAATGATGTTTAATAATGTACACATTTCACGTTTTACTTGAAAACTTTACTTGTAGGTGACAGAGAGCATAACCTTGATGGTGTTGATGTGTACCACCAGCCCAGTTATAACACAACTTCAAAAAACATAGGAACCACAAACATTTCATCAAAATATATTTATTTAGATATTATAAATTTATTACATTTTGGATGAATCCAACAAAATGACGTTCAGAATATAACCAATAATTAATTTTTTACAAAAAATACTGAAAATAAATAAATAACTGGTTTTAATATTTACTTAATGGAATAAAAAATAAAGTTAGATTCATTTTCTTACATATATATATATATATATATATAAACTGCTTTGTATCTGAAACATGTAGAAGAAAAAAGATTAATTTTCTGGAAATTGCAAGATTTCCAGTTGATTGTAAGGCATAAATAAAATAAATAAATAAATAAATAAATAAATAAAATATAAAAAATACATAAATAAAAAGGCACACAGTTGCTTAAGATTTCAGCAGATTAAATCTTTTAATTTTGGGTTCAAAATAATTTTTGCACACTCTCATTTGTATGAAATTAATTTGTACATTTAATAATTACAACAAAATTCCATTTCCAATTTTGAAAATGAGTTTAAAACATGAAATTGATACTTTTAGGTTTCAAAAATAAATTCACTGTATTTTCAGTTTCATAAATGTTTAATATACAATTTTATTATGAAAGTATATAAACATAAATGCAGTTATCATTGATTATGAAAGCTGAGCATTCTTAAATCTGAAAAAAAAAAAAAAATCTGGTTGCATAAAAACTTTCAGATTTAAGAATTTCAAGTAACTAAGGGTTTACACTTTTTGGCTGGTTTAATGTAAGGAAATTTTAGATCACATGCAAACTTTAATATTATTTATTTATTTACAAAATATAAATAAATTTTATGTTTAGAGTTGGATTTTTATTCTCAAGTAGTTTCTTTACCTTTCAAAATCTTAAATTATTATTTCTTAGTACTTCCTGTACTTTTATTTGCTAACCAGGTGGCGCTCCATCAGCAACTTCCTGTTTATGACAGAGTTATTGCTCTTGATTAGTGAAGATTTGGTTTAATGACCTCTGTTACTCAAAGAATCTGGATTGTTGTTTTTTTTTTTTTTTTTTTTTTTCTGAACCAGTTTCTGTCTGCACTTTTCTGTATTATATTTATTTATTTTATTTTTTTTTCAATTTATTTATTTTTATGTTTTGTAAATAAATTTGAACAGCTTTTTTTAAGTTTGAATTTTTTTTTTTTAAAACACAAAATTATGTTTTGCTAAGTAAATTTGAAGATATTTTTAAAGCAGTAAAAATAAATTTAAGGCACAGAATAATGATGATAAAATAATAATAAAATAATATGACAAAAAAAAAAAAAAAAAAAAAAAAAAAATAATAATAATAATAATAAAAATAATAATATATTTTTCATATTGTTTCGATATTACTTTCCCTATCATATTCTTTAGATTATTTGATCAAAAAACAAAAAATATAAGAGAAAGCAAATGATGAACAGAAGAAGAATAAAAATAAGTGAATACAACTGAATATCAATAACAACAATTAAAAAAAGATGGCAAGAGAGAAGGATGAATGAGAGAAAGAGAAGAAATGAAAGTGTACTTATATATACATTTCATTTAGATCATGTATATGTAACAGAAACAATGCATTGAATAAAATTATAGGTTATATTTAGATTGCTGAATATCACAAATAAATTAACATAAATTATTATAATTAATACTATTTAAGAAAAAATATTTCTTCCAGAATTCGACTCTCTTCCAGAATTTCTTCATCATCATCTTCTTGCTCATGCAATGACTTCTCCCTTATGGATCCATCTCTCAAGGACTGCTCCCTCAATGACTGCTCTAAAGCAGAATCATCTCTTAATGAATGATCCCTGGAAGGGTTATTTAAAAATGACTGGTCCCTGGGTTGATTTTTTACAAATGACTGGTCCCTGAGTGAGGTATTTCTACATGTATGGTCCCTGGAAGATTTCTGTCTGTCTGTGTGTGTGTATGCTTCAATTCTGTCATCATCCAGTCCGTTTTGAATGCTGTCAACAATGTCCAAGATGGACAAACCCTTTTCTCTGAAAAAATGAAACAAAAGTGGAATGAAACAACTTTGTGTAAGCAATGAAACAACTTTCTGTAAGTAATGAAACAACTTTGTGTAAGTAATGAAACAACTTTCTGTAAGTAATGAAACAACTTTGTGTAAGTAATGAAACATCTTTGTGTAAATAATGAAACAACTTTGTGTATTAATGAAACAACTTTCTGAAAGTATTGAAACATGCAAGACTTCAAACATGAGGTCTGTTTTTAAACTTCTTCATCGCAGAAGATGATACCCAGGGATCAAGCTGGATCAATGTAAATGTGTAATCTGTGTTTAAATCAATAAATATTGATTAACCAAGCTCTCTATTATCTATATAATATTGAACTGATATAAATATGACACAGCAGATCAAAGATTCCATTGTAATTCAACAAATTTTTGACTATAAAGTTGAGGAGAATCATTTAATGGTAAGAATGTGAAGTTTGGTAGAAGCAGAAGACATCCAGGCCTAGTACTGGACTGATAAAAATATAATAAAAAGATTTCATTTTAACTCACAACATTTTGATACAGAAGTTACATACAGCCTTTTAATAGTAAAATGTTTAAGTCTGGTACCTAATAATTTTATTTGATAGACAAAAAATGTGACAGATTTACATGAAAGATTCCATAATAACTCAGTTATTTTACTAATGAGCTGCATACATATATATTTCAGAGGCAAGAACTTGAAGCAGAATACATCCAGATGGTTTATTGGACTGATGAAGATGGGCAGATTACATGAAAGATTCTTATAAGACTAAATGTATTTTTATTATGAACTTGTATATATATACACCTTTAAATGGCAAGAATTTGAAGTATGGCAGAAGCAGATGATATCCATTCACTGGTCTGATTGATGAAAATGTGATACATTCTATCAAAGACTATAAACTTGTATACAACTGTTTATCAGCAAGAATTTCAAGTATGGTAAAACCTAGGTAATGTGCTGGACTAATGAAAATTTATCCAGTACATCAAATATTGCTTTGTAACTCGATATATTTTGACTATGAAGTTATATACAGCCCTTTAAGTTTAACAGCAACACTTTGAAGTATGGTAATACCCAGGCAATATAATAGATAGAGTAAAAATGTGACAGATTTATATCAAAGATCCTGTAGTAACTAAATATATTTTTACTATTACTTTGTTTGTACATATAACCTTTAATGGCAATAATGCAAACTATGGTGGAAATATGACTGATCAACTGATGAATTTAAATTAAAATAAATCAGATATTCTGTTGTAACTAAATGAATAGTAACTATCAAGCTGCTACTCTGCCAATTTACAGAAATCTGTTCACTGTAGTTAGGCTTATACTGGCAGTTTGAACTCATCAACATGTAAAGGGAGATTACTCTGTATGGGACTCAGTCTGGATAGACTCCTGTTTGTGAAGATGATACCCACATGAAGATACACCAGCAAGAATCTGTTGTAATGTACTGAAAATATCAGCTCTTGTACAAATCCTTTACTGGCTGAAAACTAGAAGTAGATGATACCCAGTCATCACTGAGCAGAGATGAAAGCACTGTAAACCAGAGACTGAGAATTTCTTGTAGAAGCAGATGAGAAAAGAAACAAGAACAGAGAAATAAAGTAAAAAACAGTAATTTTGCTGGTTGTGTGGACAAAGAACAGTTTCCATTCTGAACTCGATAAAAGCAGCTGAGTTTGTTTTATCTGCATTTTATTTTATTTTTCTCTTACGAAATTCCAGCAAAAATCCCATTACACATTCACATCTATCTATTTATACATACATATAAAATGAAGAATGAGAAAGAGGAATCAGACACATTGATTGGTACTTACATGGGAGAATGTCTGATTATTTCATCTTGGTCATCTACGTGTAAAGGGAGGTTACTCTGTTTGGGACTATGTCTAGGTGGAGTCCTAGATGCAAATTAAGAAAGAAAATTATTTTCAGTTGTTATTAAAGAATAAAAAAAAATCCCTGAAAACAAATGAATCAGTTAGGTTTGAGATATTCTCTGGATATTTAATTTTAATTTTAATTTTATTCTGATAAAGTCCAAACAAAAAATTATCAAAACCTCTGAATTTTTCTTTTCTTTTCTGGTAATCCAAATAAATAGATTATAAAATTATAAAACCTTCATCTGTTAAATATATTTACTTTTCCTTATAGCTCTACACATTTCACTCATATAAGATTTTGCCACATATGACAAAGTGACTATCAATACTAAGCAATGTTTTTAAAAACCAAATAAAAAGAAATATTTATTTATGAATAAAAAAACCCACAATGATTAATACAATAATGAGTTGAACTAATATTCCCTGAATCAGTTAAAAATCATCATTTACGCAGAATTACCTAGAAATGTGTTTGTACGATACACTGGTGCCAACATCAACGTGTTCAAACGATGGCGACGATGTCAGACTGTGGTGACTCAGTCTGATAGGTGACGTCCCGACAGTGTTTCGTGTGGTTGCTATGGGTGACGTACTCGCGGAAATTCGACTACGAGCATTTGCATTTTCTGAAGAATAAAAAAAGAGATTAGAAGAAAAGTCAATATTTTGTTTATTACTGTTACAGAAATAGAAGTCACAGTGAAAATATTAAAATGTAAAATATGATTTGATATTACTTTGTAGAGGATAAGAAATGCAGTCATTAAAAAAATGAATAAAATAAATCACTAGTTTCTTTTAGTGGCTCAGCCACACAGACAGCCACACACATACCTAAAACCACACAGGCATTCAACATTCCATATGAACACACTAATTTTGTACACTCCACAAAAATAAAAATAATATCAGCCCATCAGATTTTTTTATCTTAAAACAAAACTAAATTTAATTAAAAAATGTAATTATAAAACACACAAACAGACACACATGCAAACTGACATACAATCTAAAAGATTAACAAACATCTGACATCATTAATTTTTCATTAATTTTTCAAACAAAAAAAAAAAAAAAATTAAAAAAAAATTAAAAACAATCTAAAAATAAAATTATATAAAATCAATCCCAAACACACAGGCTCACACACAGACAAACACACAGACTCACACACAGACATTACAATTGGGGAATCTCACCTGGTGCATTCTGGGAATTCTCTGACAAACCTGAATAATCCAACCTCTTTGCCAGCCTGCGATCACAGTCCGAACCGACATCCTCGTCAACCACATACGTCGCTTTATTTAAATCCACAACATCATCCTCAACAACATCATCATCAACATCAACATCCACATCATCATCAACATCAACGAGAACCTCTGTGGCCGACCTTGCAGGTTTCGGAGCAGCGTAAAGCACAGCGAGTCGTCTTTCCAGACCTTTCGTCCTCGCCAGGTGGCGCTGTTTCAGAGCTTCCTGCTTCTGGCAGAGCTGCTGCTCCTGCTCTGCGAGGATCTGCCTCAGACGTCGCTGCTCCTCCAACAGCATCGCCTTCTGCAGCAGCAGCTTCTGTCTGCGCTCCTCAGGCGTCAGCTTCTTGTAGTACCGAATGAACTCCTGCTCGGAGTTGCGGTTCTTGTTGTCGGACGGCGAGTGTTTCATCTCGAACCTCCCATCCGTCTGTTCGGTGAAACCCACGTGGTTTTTCACGTTCCGGATCTCGCTCTCGTTCGCTTCTCTCGTCGCGTGGTGATCCTTCCCGGCGCGGCGATCTTGGGGCTGAGGAGGTCGGAGGTCGCGGTGTGGATGGAGGTCAAGGACACTTCCTCAATGACGGAGCTCTTCTGGGTGCTGGACATGATGGGGTCGCGGAAAGGTCGCGACTTGGGTGGGTGTTTCGGGTAGCGGGGGGTGTCGGGTTTGTAGGCGACGAGAGGCTGAACGGTGATGAAGTCTGACGTCTGCGTCGAAGTCCGGGTGTGTGTTGACGATGTCGTGCGATCTCTCGGTCAATCTGCGCAGTGTACGGCCGACTGTCACTCATCTGAGGAAACTGGACTTCGTTCATTTGTTGTGGAAAATGGCCACCATTTGTTTGTTGTGTAAAGAGTGCTTCGTTTGTTTGTGGAAATGCTGAGCCACTTGTTGGTGAATGTTGTGCTTCGTTCATTCGTGGAAACTGTCCTCCCCCATTTGTTTGTGGAAACTGTCCTCCCCCATTTGTTTGTGGAAACTGTCCTCCCCCATTTGTTTGTGGAAACTGTCCTCCCCCATTTGTTTGTGGAAAATGGGCTTCATTCATTTGTGGAAACTGCTCATTGTGAAATTTATCTTCGTCTTGTTTTTTTCCTTCTTGTCTGTTTCTTTCTGATCCAGGAAGAAAAACCTTAAATGTAAACAAATAAAAAATAAATAAATAAAAATAAATAAAAATATAAATAAAAGAAGTCTTAATTTTGTATCTAGTGAAAGGTTTATTATATTATAAATAATAATAATAATAATAATAACCTTACTGATTTTAATTTTATGGTAATGTTAATAAAGAATAATCAAAATAGATAAAATAAATATAAAATAATAAAAACAACCTTATTAATTTCAAAGATTAACAGTTTTCATTATGTTATGAACAGTATATTAAAAAATAAATAAATAAATTATCAATAAAATAATAAAAGAACCTTATTAACTTCTTATATGGTAAAAGTTCTGATTATGTTATGAATAATAATAAATTTATGAAAATAAACAAAAATAAATAAAAAGGAATTTTATTAATTTGTAAACATTTATGTTATAAAGAATAATAGTAATAGAAAAATAAATAAAAATAATAAATAAATAAAATTCACATTAGCCTAGATAGTAAAAGATTTATGTTATAAATAATAAAAATAATAATAAATAAATAAATAAATAAATAAATAAATAAAATAAATAAATAAATAAATAAATAAATAAAACTATTACTGTATTAGTTTTGGAGAAAGTATTTATGTTATAAACTAATAAAGAAAACAAAAATATAATATATATATATAAAAACAAGAAATAAAAGTCATAGTAGTTTTAGAGATACTAAAGTTTTAGAGATACTAATACTTACCAATAATAATTTTTTACAAGTAATTACAAACTAATAAGCTTACTTGTTGTTCTTCTGAAACTGGGGAATGACTCCGAATAGCTTCAAAGTTTCTTTTTTCTGTTTGATTTGTGTTCTGAAACAACAATTTAATTAATATCTTTAATTCAACACATCTCTTCTGAGTAAATCTGATTCTGTGAAAATATCTGAATAAATTTCATTCTCTCTTCTGTATTTCAACACATTAGAAAACATCTTCAGTTTGAATATACTTTAATAAATTTAATTCTTAGACGTGAGATTAAATGTAACTTTTGTATAATGAAAACTCTGAGTATATTTGATTCCGTGAACATCTGGGAATATGTATACTTTCCATATATTTTAAATCATGTGTATGTGTATATATAAATATGTCTGTATGTATATGTGTGTGTGTATATACACATATATATATATATATGATTATTTGAATGTATTATAACACATCTGATTCTTAAAAATATCTCAACACTAATTTAACTTTCTGAATATGTCTGATGGAGGTAGAGGGTGACACTAAAGGTTAATACAAGGGAGAGACTGGGGTGACAGTTAGGGTGACTGCGAGGTAGGTAGGAAGCTGTACTGTGACAGGAAGGTAGGTTACTAGGATGAAGATAATGGGACTGTAAGTGGAGTCTGAGGGGTGAAGATGAATGGAGGGGGGGATGAGACAGGGGTGGGTAGCAGACTCACTGACTCACTCACCCAGTGGAAGTGAGTGACAGGTTTACAGATGGAAGGTTTCTGCTTCTCCTGCTCACTCAGTAGCTCCTGCTGGTATCTGTTCAGCAGCTTCTGACTGTCGAAAAACCTCTTCTGTATCTCTGTAATATCACATACACACTATATATATATATATATCTGTATCTCGCTATACATAATACACATATACATAGGCATGCAAAGACACACAGACACATATATACCTACATCATAAACAAAAAAAATACAGCACACACATTTCTATGACAACTACTACTACTACTACTACTACTACTACTATTATCACATCTATTACTATGTTACTACCTCTACAACTACCACACTGCAACCATTCTATTATACTACTACCACTACATTAGTATTACCACTAACACTATAACTATTAATTCTACTATTCTACTACTTCTACTACTTTTACTAATACAACTACTACTACTATCACTTTTGTACCACAACCACCACTATTCTACTACTACTACAATTACTGCTATTAATACTATTGCTGTTACTACAACAACATTTTTTAATTTATTTAAATGTAGTAGTATCTCTTTTAAGAAGTGTATAAATGAAAGCAGACATTTTCATTTTTAAATTGTATAACTACAAAACAAACAATTTAAATAAATGTTTAGAATATTATAGATGTATTTAACAATACTGTAGAATAAATGTTTAGAATATTACTAGATGTATTTAACAATTCTGTAGAATAAATGTTTAGAATATTACTAGATGTATTTCACAATTCTGTAGAATAAATGTTTAGAATATTAGATGTATTTCACAATTCTGTAGAATAAATGTTTAGAATATTACAGATGTATTTCACAACACTGTAGAATAAATGTTTAGAATATTACTAGATGTATTTCACAACACTGTAGAATAAAGAATATCTGATGTATTTAACAATACTGTAGAATAAATGTTTAGAATATTACTAGATGTATTTAACAACACTGTGGTTTTAAGTTTTCTCTTTCTCCTCAGTATCTGTCCTGTTGTTAGCTGCAAACATCACAGCTGGTTTATGCTTGTCATTACCAAACATCACAGCTTTCATTAGAATATGTGTGTTTTTGTAATTTGTAAGAGAAGTGTACTTTGATTTCAGTTGTTTGTGTGTGTGTGTGTGCAAGCAAGTTACAGTATGTATACTCTCTCTCTCTCTCTCTCTCTCTCTCTCTCTCTCTCTCTCTCTCTCTCTCTCTCTCTCTCTCTCTCTCTCTCTCTCTCAAACTGGGACAGGAAAGAGCTCAGGTATTTGATTTCTTAATTTCAAAAGATATAGGCATACAGACAAACAGAGATACAGAAGCATTATAAAAAGCATGAAGAGATAGAACAACTGAGAAAAAGCATGTTTTTAAAACCCAAACAAACAATCAACAATAATAAACATATAAGGCAGTAAATAAGAGAAGAGACAGACAAAAATAAGTTGAGTAAAAACAGAATTTATTTTAAATGACAGATACAAAGACATACATAAACATAAACAGAATGAGGAGAAAGAATGAATGGAGTAAAGAATAAATCAAAGTAAAAACCAGACAGAAAGAAATACATAAATGACAGTAAAAATAAATTTAGTTATAGTAACAGACAGACAGACAAACAAACAGAGAAACTAAACAAGGAGACAGAGTGAAAGAAATAAAGACTAAAAGAAAGACAGAATCAAATACATATATATATATAAGTAAATGACAGAGGAAACAGAAGAATTTAGATAAAATTACAGACAGACAGACAGACATACAGACACAGAGACAGACAGACAGACAGACAGAGAGACAGACAGACAGACAGACAGACAGACAGACAGACAGACAGACAGACAGACAGACAGACAGACATACTTGGCCAGTTCTTTGATCAGGTTTGCCACTCTCTGTTTGTCTTCGGGTCGCAGGTCTTTGAAAGAAAATTTCTTTGTCTCGATTCTCTGCCCTTCCTTTCTGCTCTGAGGCTAAAAACGAAGAAAGACACAGAAAAACAAAAACAAGTTTAGATACAGCTTAGCTCAGAGAAAGTCGTATTTGTGATTATCTTTAATTCACTGGTGAATATTTCAACTTGTGAGCAAAAGTTAGTATCAGGTTCTTGTGTTTTAACCCTTGATGAGTGGTACTGTATATTCATCTGGCAAGTAAAAGATAATTGTTAGATCTAGGTGACATAAGAAAAGTGAAATAGCTGCATTTGTGATCATCTTTAATTTACTGGAGTCTTGTTAGTTTAAAAACAGTAATATTCAACTAGCAAGTAAAACATAACACTAGGTCCAATTGTTTTTTTTATTCGGTGGATGTAAAACAGTAATATTCAACTAGTAGTAAAAATAATATTAGACAATAATCTATTTTATTCACTTGTTATTGGTAGTAAAATGGTAATATTTAACTAGTGAATTAAAAATTAATATTATACTGTTGTATTTAATTCTCTGATGACCGACAGTTAAACTGCAGTATTCAACTGGCAAGTAAAATATAATATTATGTAAAATATAATATTATATGGTCTAGGAGCCAAAAGCAGATGAAACAGTCGCTATTTTGCAGGATTCCTTGATATATGTCAACAGTGTGTGCCACAAAATCATGATAAATAACTAAATGACATCTATAGAAGAACTAATATAAATGACACAGATACGTTCCAAACACACAAAGTATTTTCACCACTTACATAAACGTAGCATACGTTTTTACCTACAAACAAAATGAAATGTGTAGAAAGTCACTTACTGTAGAAAAATGAAACAATGCTCGGCCCCCTCCCCATTAAAAAAATAAAATAAATAGAGGAAGAAAAAATAAATAAATAAATAAATAAAAAATTGGAAATACTGCCATGGTATTCAAATACTGTTCACATTTGTCCAAAACAAGGTAATTGTGAAACTGAAAGAATGATAACTGAAATGTTGTCTCTTGTTTGTTACAGTAGAAAGTGAGACACAACATACACAGGGGAAACAAATGGTGAAAAGCCTCTGTATTTCCTGATGCTTGGTTTTCTAAATAACAGCCAACTGGTGAGTATAAAGAAATATTAAATCTAGAAGATGTAAGAAAGTGGACATACTTTCAGTTTATTCAATGGTGACTTGTTTTTTAATAGCAATAGGAAACTGGTGGGTGAAATGAAAAAAAAGAAAGAAAGAAAAAGGTCTCAAAGAAGATTAAAAGTTAAACATGCTAGCAAAAGTCATATTTTTGTGAGTTTTTTTTTTTTTTTCAAAGAAGGATCCCAAAACAAAACACTGAAAAAAGCTGAAAATCCCATTAAAGTGATTAATGTCATATTCATATTGTGGTATTTTTTCAAATAAAGATTCTAAAAGCTGAACTTGCCTTATATGTCGTGTTATGGTATTTAAAATTTTAATCAGATTTAGAAATGCTGATAAAAAAGTGATGATTTAAAATGTACAAAAATAGTTCAGATTCAAGAATATAACTTAACAGTTTAATCAAATTTAGAAATTTTTAAAAACATGAAAGAAATTTAAAAATTTGAATTACCTACTAAAACATATCTTTTTTGTTAATTTAAATTTTAATGAAATTCCGAAACGTATGTTAAAAAAACAACAATTTAAAATGCATCAAAATAGTTCGCATTCAAAAATAAATAAATTTAATATTCAAAAATTTATCAGTGTTGTTTAAAATACGAGAAAAACATTACAAATTTGAATTAACAATTTAAACTTTAAAATTATTTTTTTTAAAAAACAAACTTACTGGGGCACTGTCATCCACAGAGTGAGGTACAGGCAAGTCTTCCATGGGTCGCGTCAGTGGAATCTTCGCCTTCACTTCAGGTGTTTTTCTACCTCGAAGTTTACAGGTGTACGTAGGTCGCAGGTTACCTGGGCGATCCATAGACACACCTGAGAAACAGGTGAAAATAACACTGAAATGTTTTCTTGTGTATTTTCTCACTTAATTATTGAATATTCTTATCGTTTTATTCTCAGTTTGTGTTTTTTTTTCATCAGTTGAGGAATTAGTTCATCTTTATAATCAGTATATCTCCTTCTCTATCTTTCTGTATAAGTATCTTTTACTCTCTGCATCTCCATCTATTTCTTGTGTGTGTCTCTGTGTGTGTGTGTGTGTGTGTCTGTGTGTGTATATATATATATATATATATATATATATTTATAAATATTTCTCTATCCCTGGGTCTATCTACATCTCTTCTCTCTCTATACATATAAATATCTTTCACTGTGTTTATCTACTTTCTCTCTTATATATATATATATACAGTGGTACCTATTTTTTGCTGCTATCTACCACATATTAACACTTTTTCAAGTCTCAGTTGTTTATCTTAGACACCTGTGCACACAGACAACATAATTTTTATTATTATCCCACTGCTAAAGCAGACAGTCGTATCAATATGGATTTGTTTTCCCCAAAAAATAAATAATTTTATTATATGGCAGCTTTATACGACACTTTTGAAAATGTTGTTGCTGATTTCTTGAACTACACTGTGCTGGTTTGCTGGTTTTGTTAAATGACAAAAACCTGAGAACTGCAAACACCTGCCTGTTAGATCACAAGAGTTCAACTGATCTGGTTGTAATTTTGATAATTCAAACATTCAACATCATACCAAGCATTTATCTTTTATGTTTTTGTTTTACAAGCACTGCATCTTAGCAGTATTTTGATTTCAAGTGTTGTATTTTTTTAAAACGTAAATACACGTTATGCTTATTATGAATTTTTTGACCTGCTAAATCAGGTTCTTTTTAACATCCAAGAGTGAACTTGATGCATTTGTTGCTCTATTTTAAGAGAAAACCGTGATGCTAGTATGGCAATGATGATTTATATTTGTTATGGCTACTGATGTTAATCATTTGAATAAAAATTGTTAATATGTTCACAAAAATTGTGTGTAATTTTTGTTTCTCTTATGAGGGGACACTTTTGCTCCACCCAAAATGTGTCTGTGCAAAACATGTACCACTGTATATATAATTTCTCTTTCTCTCTGTCTATCTTTCTTTCTTTCTTTCTCTCACCTGGAACATAAGCATCTGAGTGTCCAGTGCTGTTGTCCAGATCTGAAAAAAAAAGTTTTGTTAAATTAAAAATTAAGTGGTTATAAATATTTCTAAAAAAAAAAAAAAAAAGTAGTTATAATTTTAAAAACTAATTTAAAATAAAATTTTACTATTTATTCTTATCTAATAAATCAGGGGAAAAAAAAAAATATATATATGTCAGAAAAATATTATTAGTAATAACATTATTTTTTAATATTCACTTTTTACTGATAAATGATTAAATCAAAAGTCTGAAGACTTATTATAAGTAGAGTACATGCATTTATAATGATAATAATAATAAGAAGAAGAAGAAGAAGAAGAAGAAGAAATATTTATCATCACTATTTAATGCAATATGTAAGCATGTAGTAATCAAAACAATTTCGCATGATTATTATAATTAGAATATTTTTGTCTATATATTAATATCATAATGAAAATCTACAACAGTTTGTTATAATTACAAGTCATTTACTAAATCAAAATATTTATTTAATTTTATTACTTCTGATCATATCAATAACGATAGATATATCTGATAAACAACGACTGCAGATATTTTATAATCATTCTGAATGTTTTATTAATTAATGTTTGTGTGTTTGAAAACGATCGTGGGTGTAGAAAAATTGACTTTAATGAGAAATAACAAATATATAAACATAATATGTCAAGTTTAGGCAAGATCGTTCATTGTCGTAGACTGACACTCTGTTAGTAGTTTAATAAAACACGAGAAAATCAATAAGCGTAACAATATTCCATGTTCAGTATTTACACAAAACTTCCCAAACAACCGAATTGAAGACGTTTTAGTAGCCTAAAACGTTCCCTGCAGATAATTATAATTAGTTAATTTGAATGACAATTAACATAAAACCAAAAAATATCTTTTGTTATAACACCAAACCTGTTTTGTCCAAAAAACGGGACATTTGTATGAAGATTCAACTTCCTCCATTACATCGGAAACGCGCTCTTTTCAAAAAAGAAAATGCGCATGTCCGTAAAGCTCCGGGTTATTATTATTATTATTATTATTATTATTATTATTATTATGATATTATTATTATTATTATTATTATTATTATTATTATTATTATTATTTATGATACATTTTTTTATTATTATTATTTATGAATACATTTTTTAAAATTATTATTATTTAATTTTGTTCCATATCGTTATGTATATATTAGTAGAATTATAATTACTGAAACGCATATATTTACGTAAGTGTGGATGTATGTACACTCATATTATTTTTGTTATTATTGCCATTTACTACTACTACTACTACTACTACTGCACTGTTATTACTAACCTTTCTTTCTTTATTTCATTTTAGCACAAAACAAATTGTATATGTTACTATGTACAATATCTAATCCGAAATGCTTGGGATTTCTGAATTTTTCTGATTTTGGAATGGAAGGTGTTAGCATGAGAATGTGATATAAGTATTCAGAATTATATACAAACAATAGCCAGGTTCTCATACACACACACACACACACACACACACACACACACACACACACACCCTTATTCATATACATATATAATAATTGTGTGGATAAAATAATGTTTGTGTATACTTGCAAACCATCTGAAAACTATTTCGACAAATGAAATTTTTTCGACATTTCGA
>CM022677.1:21515630-21518130 GCA_012295275.1 Chrysomallon squamiferum
ATAGGAAAAGCAATAACAACAACAACTACAATAATAATAATAATAATAATAATCATAATAATAATAATAATAATAATAAGAATATAATAATAATAATAATAATAGTCATAATAATAATAATAAAAGGAATAAATTAATAACAAGAAAAAACAACAAAAAAAAAAACAAAAAACATAAGAAAACAATAAATAAAAACAACAAAACAAAACAATCCCCCAAAAAACCCCAACAACAACAAAATCTCAACAAAAACAAAACAACCAACAGCAACACACAACAAACAACAACAACAACGACAACAACAAAACAACCCATATGTTTTTTGTTTTTATCGTACTGAAGAAAATATTAAATATTTTCTCGACGTTGCAGAAAATGCGAAGTACGCAATAAAATATTTTCTCTGTTTATTATTCAGTTTTCAGTGAACCCCGCAGATGCGCCTACGAAAGTCTTTAGTAATTTCATATTCATCTTCCACTTTAATGTCTGTTTAAATTTTCTATAAAATATTAATAATAATAATAATAATAAAAAAAGGAAGACATTTTTTTTTTTTTCCTCGCTCTTCTGTGTATACCATCTGCTGATTTTCTTGCATATTTAAATCTTTAAATTCATTTACATTTATTCTTAGTTTTACGGCTGCTTGCGCTTTCCTGTACATCTCCGAGTAACAGGTGTTGTGTTCTTTGAGGCAGATTCAGAATCTTTAACACATTTAGATTCATGTTTATGTGTGCATTTGCATTTTATCTGAAATAAAACACGGGATGTTTTTTTTTTTTTTTTTTTTTTTTTTTTTTTTTTTTTGTTGCGTGTAATTTAAATACAACATCTTCTGATGCACATATTAAAATATTTAAGACATTTAAGTTCACTTTTTTATTTTAATGCTTATTTCATATATTTTTTTATTTTATTTTTTGTTTCTTTGGTCGTTTCTGAATACCATATGGTGGCGTATTTGTTATTATATCAAAATCTCTAAGATGTTTATGTTCGTTTTCTGTTTTTTTTTTTCGTTTTAATTTCCATTTATTTTCTTCAAGAATGCACTTTGAAAGGTTTCCCTAGCTTCAGATTTCAAAGCGGACAGATCGAAGTCTGGAATACAGACAATATTCTGAATACTATCATACAGACAGACAGACAGACAGACAGTATTTGAGAATAATAATAGGAGGACAACGTCGAATCGTAGTTTCACAAAAAAGTCAGACGTCGCTAACAATACGGGGACGTGTAACACACAACTCCCAAAACGAAATCTCCCGAAGACTTCCGAGGCAAACAGATCGTTTTCATAAGTACCAACGTTCTAGAGAAAAACAGAAAATTTAAAATCTATTTTTTACTTTAGTATCATCATTCATCTTTCTCTTAACAAGAAAAACCTTTTTTTTTTTTTTTAAATATGACAAACGTATTTCAAATCGGTTTCTTGGAATCTTTTTATGGTTACCTGTTATGTTACAAGAATTATGAATTAATGCGTCATTACACCACTACCACTACCACAACTGTTACTGCTATTCCCACCTCCACTACTACTACTACAACTTCTACCATTTATACTAGAAGTACTACTGCTTCTAATACTGATAATACTATTACAGTTATTGCTACTACTACTACTACCGCTACTACTACTTCCACCCACTATTACTACTACCACTACAACTAGTACCAGTGCTACTTCTAGTACCACTACTAGTCCTACCACTACTACCACCATTACCACTGGTACTACCACTACTACCACCATTACCACTGGTACTACCACTACTACCACCATTACCACTGGTACTACCACTACTACCACCATTACCACTGGTAATACCACTTCTGCTATTACTACTACTACTACTACTACCACGCTACTACCGCTACTACTACTTCCACCCACTATTACTACTACCATTACAACTAGTACCAGTGCTACTTCTAGTACCACTACTAGTACTACTACCACTACTACCACGATTACTACTATTACTACCACAACTACTACTTCTACTACTACTAGTACTACTGTTATTATTATTATTATTATTATTATTATTATTATTATTATTGTTATTATTATTATTATTATTATTATTATTATTATTATTATTATTATTAAAGTGTTCCTCTCATAATATATTAAAAAGATAAATTACGTAAAGCATTTTTCTCTTATTAAACACAGGCGAACGTCTGACGCCCACATCAGAATCCATTTCATTTTTTCTCTCTCTCTCTCCTTCTCTCATTCATTTTCAGCGAACAGTTTCATCTCATCTGTCAGGTAAAATCTTCTCGAAAATTTACACGTGCTGCACATCTCAAAAATCCGTCTCCTATTCATTATTCATTTTTGTTTTTACAGCTCGATTATACCGATTTAAGCTGCCAGTCCATTTCAGTCCTAGGTGTCCTGTTTCACTGTTTCACCTCTGATCGCTTACACTCATGAATTCATTTACATTTACATTTTGTATGAAATAAAATATAT
>CM022677.1:21523130-21530630 GCA_012295275.1 Chrysomallon squamiferum
AAAAATTATTTCGTTATCTCAGATGCCTTGTTATTATCATTTCAGGTAACCTTGTTCGGGCCTCAATTCCTTACCGTTGTCTTGCACAACTCTCAATGCACACGTATATATATATATATATATATATATATATACAAAGTAGTGTTCGCCTTGCGCTTCAATCTCCAATTCAGTTTTGTTTCCAGCAACGGAAGCACAAAACATGATTTCATTACACATTTATGAAGAATCTGCACCTGTTACAGTCATCGTGCTTATAGCAAAAAATAAAAATAAAAATAAAAAATAATAAAAAAATGTCTTCACGCGATTCGTCTTTCACTTTCATGTTCATTTATATTTTGCGTGAAATAAAAAATATCTGTCGTCTTTTTATCCTTACAAACCTCTGAATACAGTCTGTTGTTGAAATTTTGTCAAAGAACTCAGAAGAATGAAGATAGTTTTCTTCTTTCTCGTTCTTCTTTTTTCCTTCGAGAATTACGTAGGTAAGTTAGAATTACGTAGGTAAGTAAGAATTACGTAGGTAAGTGAGAATTACGTAGGTAAGTGAGAATTACGTGGGTCAGTGAGAATTACGTAGGTAAGTGAGAATTACGTAGGTAAGTGAGAATTACGTAGGTAAGTGAGAACGTCACTCACGAGCTCGTCTGTTCATCCGTACGTCTGGAATTTCTGCTTTTGAGTTTGTTTACCAGAGCATGTACCTGTCTATCTACCTGTCTATCTACCTGTCTATCTACCTGTCTATCTACCTGTCTA
Organism: Chrysomallon squamiferum; assembly: GCA_012295275.1. NCBI lineage: Eukaryota > Metazoa > Mollusca > Gastropoda > Neomphalida > Peltospiridae > Chrysomallon > Chrysomallon squamiferum. The sequence goes on from CM022677.1 coordinate 21,523,893, forward strand.
TCTACCTATCTGTATCTACCTGATTATATAGCTCTGCAACTAATTGATAAATATCTCTCCATCTAATTGCTAAATAGCTCTGCATCGAATTGATAAATATCTCTGTACCTAATTGATAAATAGCTCTGCATCTAATTGATAAATATCTCTGCATCTAATTGATAAATATCTCTGCATCGAATTGATAAATATCTCTGTATCCAGTTAATAAATATCTCTGTATATAATTGAAAAATATCTCTGTATCTACCTGATTACATAGCTCTATACTTCAGAGATATATGTATGTATATGTTTAAAATTGATAATATATATCTGCACTTGATATCTTGATAAATATCCGTAGTATCTGAATTGATATATATATCTGTTTGGATATCTATCTAGGATATATATCTCTCTTTCTACTAGGATAATATCTCTGTATATGGGAAATAATTGTCTTCAAAAGATATCTGATATGAATTTTTCCATCTATCGGAATATATATATATATATATATACCTACATACACACACATACATAAATAGAAACATACATACAGACATATATATATATATATATATATATATATATATATATATATATATATATACACACACACATGTATGTATAAATATATATATACACATATATATACATACATACATATATATATACACAAACACATACATACATACATAGAGACACACACACATACATAAATAGAAACATACATAGAGACACACACACATATATAAATATAGATATACATCTGCCTAGAAGGATGTCTATCTATGAACCTACCTGACACTAACCTTTGTTTTTTTTTCTTCAACTGCCTAGTTACACACTAAATCAGTCAAGTTCTTTCTTTTTTTCTGTTTTCTTTTTTTTCTTACAAAGCAGTTGCAGAACAGATTTGCAGAGATGGATTCTCATACATTGGGCGTCGTTGCTACTGGTTGTCTCCGCCTGCACTCCAAGCCACGTGGGTAGATGCAGCGGTAAGAGTAACCCACTCGAACTGAAACACACGTACTCACTTGTAATTCACAAAACACTTACTTACCGATACGCAGGTTATTAAAGACATACATTCTGATGTACAAGTTGTTGAAAACATACATACTGATATTCACAAGTTATTAAAAGACATATACTGATGTATAAGTTATTAAAGACATACATGCTGACATAAAGACATACATACTAATAGTTTTATTATTATTATTATTATTATTATTATTATTATTATTATTATTATTATTATTATTATTCAGGATTACTGCAGGTCTATGAATTCCTATCTGATGATTTTCTCATCTGAGCAGGAGAACAAGAATCTCAGAACTAAGATGAATGAACACAAGAAAGGTAACTATTTTCATTTAAACTACTACTACTACTACTACCACTACAACTACTACTACTGCCACTACTACTACTGCCACTACTACTACTGCTAATACTATTACTACTACTACCTCTAATACTATTACTACTATCACTACTGCTACTACTATTATTACTACAACTACTACTACTACTACTACTACTACCACTACTACTACTACTACTACTACTGCTACAGATTATCACACAGAATAACGTGAGGTACGACTACTACTACTACTACAACTGCTGCTACCACTACTTCGTATGTTGATTTTGCATTAGGTGGTAGGGTTTTCAAAGAGTATTTTCTTTTTAAAGTCGCCGAATAATAATAATAATAATAATAATAATAATAATAATAATAATAATAATAATAATAATAATAATAATAATAATAATAATAACAATAATAATAATAATTATAATAGTAACAACACAAACAAATAATAATTCCAATAATAATCGTTGCCAATAATAATACTATAACGAGTATATTCATACCCAGTAACAACACAAACAAATAGTACTTCCACTATGTATTCGTTGCCACTACTACGACTGCTACAACTATCACTACTACGACTGCTACAACTATCACTACTACTGGTGCGAATAGTTTTACTTCTACTAAGGCTGCTAGTATTACTACTACTGCTACTGATACTTCTATTAGTACGGTAACTACTTCTTACTACGACTCTGCTGTTCTTACTACTACTGCTGCTACTACTGTCACTTGTTCCACTGCTACTACTACAACTTTTACTACTACTATAAATACAATACATACTACTACTACTTCTATTACATCCAATACTGCTACTGTACTATGTTAATACTAGTTCTGTCGTTACTCCTACTACTGCTACTGCTACTACTACTACTATTGTTACCTCTTCTAACACTGCTACTATTATGACTACTACTACCATTACTATTGCTACTATTTCTACTACGTCTACTACTACTACTTCTATCTACTATAAACTACTACTAACAACAGTATTATATTTTAATAAAACATATTTTTATTTTCTATTTTTGTTTTAGATCTTGTTACCGCCTGGTACCGGAAACCATACCCTTTTGATCCTCTATTATGTTAGTACTACTACTACTGGTACTTCTACTACTACTACTACTACTACCACTACTACTACTACTACTACTACTACTACTACTACTACTACTACTACTACTACTGCAACTACTATTACTACAACTGTTACCACTAGTATAACCACACACTGACTACAAGTACTACAACTATTAGTACTACAACTATTAGTACTACGACTATTAGTACTACAACTATTAGTACTACTACTACTACTACTATTGTTACTTCTTCTAACACTACAACTACAACTACGACTACTACTACCACTACTATTACTACTATTTCTACGACGTCTACTACTACTACTACTACTACTACTACCAATAATAGAACATTTTCTTAATTTTTTGTAATGTTTTTTTTTTTTTTTTTTTTTCAGATACTCGTAATTACTGGCTTGGCATAACTGACATTCAGTTTGAAAGAAAATATGTGGGGCTCAGCCGACATTCTCGAGAAGAGGTCGATTTCACGAACTGGGCCGATAAGGAACCGAACAACGCTGGAGTAGGTGAAGACTGCGCGTTTGTAAAAAGGTCTTCGAATTACTGGCAGTGGATTGACGCAAACTGCAACAATAAAATGGGCTTTGTGTGCGAGTACCCCCCAGAGGACACGTGGGTACCCTAATAAACTCGAGTAGGCAGAGAGACAGACAGAGACAGGCGTTCTGTTTGTTTGTTTGTTTGTTTGTTTGTTTATTTTTTTTATTAATTTTTTATTTTTATTTGTTTGTTTGTTCTGAATTTCTGTTACTGATAAAGTGATATCCCAATTACTGATATGGTGATATCCTGATTACTGATATGGTGATATCCTGATTACTGATTACTGATATGGTGATATCCTGATTACTGATATGGTGATATCCTGATTACTGATAAAGTGATATCTTGATTACTGATTACTGATATGGTGATATCCTGATTACTGATTACTGATATGGTGATATCCTGATTACTGATATGGTGATATCCTGATTACTGATAAAGTGATATCTTGATTACTGATATGGTGATATCCTGATTACTGATATGGTGATATCCTGATTACTGATATCCTGATATCCTGATTACTGATAAAGTGATGTCTTGATTACTGATATGGTGATATCCTGATTACTGATATGGTGATATCCTGATTACTGATTACTGATATGGTGATATCCTGATTACTGATTACTGATATGGTGATATCCTGATTACTGATATCCTGATATCCTGATTACTGATAAAATAATATCTTGATTACTGATATAACAATATATCCTGATTACTGATATGGTGATATCCTGATTACTGATTACTGATATGGTGATATCCTGATTACTGATATGGTGATATCCTGATTACTGATAAAGTGATATCTTGATTACTGATATGGTGATATTCTGATTACTGATATGGTGATATTCTGATTACTGATATGGTGATATCCTGATTACTGATATGGTGATATTCTGATTACTGATATGGTGCAAAACAAAAAAAAAAAAAAAAAAAAAAAAAAATTACTGATATGGTGATATTCTGATTACTGATATGGTGATATTCTGATTACTGATATGGTGATATTCTGATTACTGATATGGTGATATACTGATTACTGATATGGTGATATCCTGATTACTGATATGCTGATATCCTGATTACTGATATGGTGATATCCTGATTACTGATATGGTGATATCCTGATTACTGATATGCTGATATCCTGATTACTGATATGGTGATATCCTGAGTACTCTGAAACGAGACTTAAAGTAGGCAGTCGGGTTATTGGCACGTTGCTGACGGCAACAACATCAGCAACAGCAGCAGCAGGCGGAACAAAAACAACAACAACAGCAATAATAATAAATAATAATAATAATAATAAATAACAACAACAACAACAATAATAATAATAACAACAATAATAATAATAATAATAATAATAATAACAATAATAATAACAACAATAATAATAATAATAAGAATAATAATAATAATAACAATAATAATAATAACAATAATAATAACAATAATAACAATAATAATAATAATATAATAATAATAATTTCTATGACGTTAATATTCATAAAAATAACAATGATAGTAATAATAATAATGATGATGATAATGAGACGATGATGATGATAAAAACAACAGCAAGTGCTGTTCAGTTCGTGTACTTCTGATACTTGTGAAAATCTTTGACACATTTCTATTCACCATATTGCTTAAGGCTTTTATTTTTATTATTATTATTTCTTTTTGAATACTCCCAGTGTGCAAGTACAAAAAAAAAAAAAAAATTAAAAAAAAATTGATTATTAAAATAAAATTTACAAAAAGTGTTTTAAATTTAAAAAAAAAAATTTGACGTCTTTCGTCTTTCACTTTTATGTTCATTTACATTTTGCGTGAAATAAAACAAGATCTGTCGTCTTTTTATCCTTACAAACCTCTGAATACGGTCTGTTGTAGAAATTTTGTCAGAGAACTCAGAAGAATGAAGATAGTTTTCTTCTTTCTCGTTCTTCTTTTTTCCTTCGAGAATTATGTAGGTAAGTAACAACGTCACTCACAAGCTCGTCTGTTCGTCCGTACGTCTATAATTTGTACTTTTGAGTTTGTTTACCAGAGCATGTACCTGTCTATCTACCTGTCTATCTACCTGGATACCTATCTCACCATCTACCTGGTATACATCTCTGTACTTACTTGATTATATAGCTATGTATCTAAGTGATAACGATCTCTGCATCTAATTGATAAATATCTCTGTATCTACCTGATTATATAGCTCTGTACTTCAGAGATATATGTATGTATCTGTGTGTGTAAATATATATATATATATACTCGGATATATATCTCTCTTTCTACTAGGATAACTGTCTGATACATACATACAGACAGACATATACAGACACACACATACATACTAATTATATAGCTCTGTACTTCAGAGATATATGTATGTATGTGTGTGTAGATATATATATATATCTTTCTACTAGGATAACTGTCTGATACATACATACATACAGACATATATATATATATATGTCTGTATGTATGTATGTATGTATGTATGTAGTATTAGTACGTACAAACATACATGCATACATCTGCCTAGAGGGGGGTCTATCTATGCATCTACCTGACACTAACCTTTGTTGTTTTTTCTTGAACTGCCTTGTTACACACTAAATCAGTCAACTTCTTTGTTTTTTTTACTGGTTCAGTGTGTAAGAAAGCAGCTGAAAGAAGACTTCCGTGCAGAGACGGGTTCCTGTTCATAGAGGATCATTGCTACTGGTTTTCTCCCATTCAACTCCCAGCCACGTGGGTAGATGCAGCGGTAAGAGTAACCCTCTCGAACTGACTGCACTGGCACTAGACTGAAACTGAAACACACGTACTCACTTGTTATGTACAAAATACTTACTTACCGATATGCAGGTTATTAAAGACATACATAATGATAGACACGTTATTACTACCAGAAGTATTGTTATTATTATAATAATTATTGTTGTTGTTTTCATTATTATTATTATTATTATTATTATTATGATTATTATTATTATTATGATTATTATTATTATTATTATTATTATTATTATTATTATTATTATTATTATTATTCAGGATTACTGCAGGTCTATGAATTCCTATCTGATGATTTTTTCATCTCTGTCCGAGAACAAGAATATTATCATTAAGCTGTTGCTATACGACAATGGTAACAATTTTCGAGATACTTCTCCTAGTTACTAATACTGGTACTAGTTATTACTAGAACTACTACTGTACGAGTAGAGCTACTTCTACTGACAATAAGTATTACAAGTATTAGTACTACTACTACTTCTACTACTAGTACTACTACTACTACTAGAACTATTATCACTACTACTACTATCTCTATTACTACTACTACCACTACTACTTCTACTACTAGTACTACTACTATTACTACTACTACTACTACAGCTACTACTAACACTAGTATTACTACTATTTCCACTACGTCTACCACTACCACAACCGTTAACAGCAATATTTTACCTTTCAATAATTTTTAAAAATGTTTTTTCTTGTTTCTTTTACTCGTTTTAGAGGTTGATGACTACTGGCTTGGAATGACTGACATTCAGGCTGAAGGAAAGTTTGTGGGGTTGAGCCGACATTCTCGGGAAGAGGTTGATTACACCAACTGGGTTGACGGGGAGCCCAACGACGCGGGCGTCG
>CM022677.1:21535630-21538130 GCA_012295275.1 Chrysomallon squamiferum
ACTACTGTTACTACTACTACTACTACTGTTACTATTACTACTACTATTACTACTGTTACTATTACTACTACTATTACTACTACTGTCACTACTACTATTACTACTACTATTACTACTATTACTACTGTTACTACTACTACTACTACTATTACTACTATTACTACTACTATTACTACTGTTACTATTGCTACTACTATTACTACTACTGTCACTACTACTACTATTATTACTACTACTATTACTACTATTACTACTGTTACTACTACTACTAATATTACTACTATTACTACTACTATTACTACTGTTACTATTACTACTACTATTACTACTACTGTCACTACTACTACTATTACTACTACTACTACTATTACTATCACGTCTACCACTAGTACTAATACAGCTAACAAGACTATTATTATCTTTTAATAAAACAAATGTTTTATTTTATTATTATTATTATTATTATTATTATTATTATTATTATTATTATTATTATTATTTTTATTATTATTATCATTATTATTATTATTATTATCATTATTATTTTTATTATTATTATTATCATTATTATTTTTATTATTATTATTATTATTATTATTATTATTATTATTATTATTATTTTTATTATTTTTATTATATTTTTTTTTTCTTTAGTGATTACTGAATACTGGCTTGGAATGACTGACATTCAGCTTGAAGGAAAATATATGGGGTTCAGCCGACATTCTCGAGAAGAGCTTGAGTTCAAAAACTGGGCTAAGCATGAACCGAACAACGCGGGCGTAGGTGAAGACTGCGCGTTCGTAGCAAAATCCAGCCATTACTGGCAGTGGATCGACTCCCATTGCAACAAAGAAAAGGGCTTCGTTTGCGAGTACCACCCCCAGGACTGGTGGACTCCCTAATAAACATCAGTACTGAGAGACAGAGAGACACAGGCGTTCTGTTTTGTTTGTTATTATTATTCTTGTTCTCGTTCTTCTTATTTGTTGTTGTTGTTGTTTTTGTTATTGAAAATGAAAACAGAGGGACGTTATATTTTGAATTTATTGTTATTGAAACTTTTCTAACATGAATGATACGCGTATAAAAAAAAAAAAAAAAATGACTTGTAAACAAGGACTGAGGTATAGGAGAAGAAATACAAATAGAAAAAAAAAAAAAAAAAAAAGAAAAAAAAAAGGGGATTATTTTCAAATTTTAAAGTTCGTTATTGTTTGTTATTATTGTTAGAAAGGAATAAAGCTCTGTGGTTTGCGGGGCGGGGCAGCGTGCGGGGGCGGGGTGCTAATTCAAGGCAGGCGGACGTGATCGAGAGCACCTAGGTAAATTTGAGGTGGCAAAAATTGGAAAATGTTTGCAATCAGTTTTAGTTTTTAATTTTTTTTTTTTTTTTTTTTTTTTTTTTTTTAATTTTTTTTTTTTTTTTTTAATAAGAGACGCTATTACTTGGGAAGATCGTCTGTAAATTTAGGTAAGAAGTTAACAAAGTTTGCTGTCGTTTAACTCACTGAATCCGTCCTTGGTTTACGCTGAAACTGAAAAGAAAAATAAAGCTTCGTTTCATCGGTCATCGATAGTAAGTCACTAGTAAATGTTAGAATAAGTCACTGACTGCTTTAGTGACTTACTTTGTCACTATTCTTTTCTGAGTAAATTGTTTTAAAGTCTTTCTCAAAGACTGTCTGTCTGTATGTGACAATAATAGCGACAACAACAGCACCAACAACAGCACCAACAACAGCACCAACAACAGCACCAACAACAGCACCAAAAACAATAATAACAGTGATGATGATGATATGAGAAAAGTAATTGATGGAATTCAAAAATAACAATAACAATAATAACAAGAACAGCAACAACAATAACAACACTAATAATGATAAAAATGAATATAATTATAGTTGTAACAACAACATCAATAATAACAATATAATAATAAATCGAAAAATAACTTTAACAATAATAACAATAAAAACAACGACAATAGCTAAACAATAAAATAACAGCAATAATAATAATAGTAATAATAATAACAGTAATAATAATAATAATAATAATAAGAAGAAGAAGAAGAAGAAGAAGAAGAAGAAGATGAAGGATAAGAAAAAGAAAAAGAAGACAACAGCATCAATAATAATAACAATAAAAATATTAAAAATAATGATAATATGATAATGACGTTGATAATGGTAATAGTAGTAGTAGTAGTAGTAGAAGTAGAATAAGAGCTAATATTTATAATAACAATATAGTAGGTGTGGTGGTACTAGTAGTAGTCGTAGTAGTAGTATCATCAACAGTAGTAGTGGCTGTAATAATAATGATATAAAATAAACATACTTAATGATAATTTCAAATATGTTTCTTTAATTCATTACCATTTTAAAAATTAGATAATATTTAAATACAGACAATTTTTTTTTTTTAAATTTAATTTTATATTCTCAAAGTGTATTAACTTTTGTAATATTTTCCTTCTTTTTTTTTTTTATTA
>CM022677.1:21543130-21545630 GCA_012295275.1 Chrysomallon squamiferum
CCAACCGAACAACGCCAGCTCGAAGAACCACTGCGTCCAGATACGGCAAAGCGATGCGTTCAACAACTGGCACGACGCCGACTGCTTCCAAACCGGCGGCTTCATCTGTGAATATCAGCCCGCGTTTTATTAATAAAGAAAACAAAGCAAGATGACAATGAGATTAAATTTTGCGATTTCTTTTTTTTTATTAATTTTTTTTTTTTTAATATTTTTTTTTTGGACTGATATTGAGTATTAAACTTAAAATTGTTTGACACACTTATAGAAATATATATATATATATATACACACACACATACACACGCACACACATATACACCCATACATACATATACACATGCATACATACGTACATATACATACATACAAACACGCATACAAAAACACGTACATACATAAGTTTGTCTTGATGACTGAATGGTAACATCGTCCGCCTTCGGAGTGTGGGCGAATGGGTGTCACACGTTCGAGTCTCGTCAGCGGCATCTGACGGGTTTTGTGAGGTCGTGATTGGACTTTGTCCTCCTGGGTCAATGCATTCCCGAATATTGTCTGTGTGCAGAGTCTATTCAGACGTACATAAGACAGAGAGAATATTCAAATCCTACAATGCATACACACACACACCCACATACACAAACAAACACACACACACACACAGACGCAGGTACATACATAAATATACACACACATACATACTTACATACATACATACATACATACATACATACATACATACACACACCGAGAAATGCCTGTTATACCAATTCAGAAGAACTCTGTCTTAAAGTGCATGTATCCTTGGCAACCATTTTTACGTCAGCATTGGACACGTGTTTACGGAAGCAATGTGGAGAGAACTGGGTAGCACAGGATTATTTGCTATAGTAACAGTAGCAGCTGTTGCTGTTGGAATAATAGCAGAAGTAGTAGTTGTGGTTGTAGTAATAGTCACAATAGTAGTAGATGCTGAAACAGTTGTTCCTGTTTCATTAGCAGTACTAGTAGTAGCATACTAGTTGCTGTTATTGTAATAATTATAGCTGTAGTAGATGTCGGTGTTGTAAACGTAATAGTAGTTGTAGCAGCTGCAAAAGTGGTAGTAGTAGTTTTTCTTTTTAGTAGCAGTATTTGTAGTAGTAGTTGTAATAGTTGCAGTAGCAATACTATTAGTTTGTAATGGCAGTAGTAGAGTAGTAGCTGTAAAAGTAGTTATAATTGTAGTCCTAGTAATTTACAATAGCAGCAGTTTTAGTATAGTAGTCACACAGTGAGTATAGTAAGACAGTGAACAGCAAGTTAGTCGCACAGTGAGTCAGTAATACAGTCACTAAGTCAGTCACACAGTGAGTCAGTAAGTCAGTCACTGAGTTAGTCACACAGTTACTGAGTAAGACAGTCACTGAGTCAGACACACAGTGAGTCAGTAAGATGGTCACACGGTGAGACACACAGTGAGTCAGTAAGTCAGTCACTGAATCAGTCACACAGTGAGTCAGTAAGACAGTCACTGAGTCAGTCGCACAGTGAATCAGCAAGACAGTCACTGAGTCAGTCACACAGTGAGTCAGCAAGACAGTCACTGAGTCAGTCGCACAGTGAGTCAGCAAGACAGTCACTGAGTCAGTCGCACAGTGAGTCAGCAAGACAGTCACTGAGTCAGTCTAACAGTGAGTTAGTAATACAGTCACTAAGTCAGTCACACAGAGAGTCAGTAAGACAGTCACTGAGTCAGTCACAAGTCAGTTAGTAAGACAGTCACTGAGTCAGTCACACAGTGAGTCAGCAAGACAGTCACTGAGTCAGTCTAACAGTGAGTCAGTAATACAGTCACTGAGTCAGTAATACAGGCACACAGTGAGTTAGTAATACAGTCACTGAGTCAGTCACACAGTGAGTCAGTAATACAGGTACACAGTGAGTTAGTAATACAGTCACTGAGTCAGTCACACAGTGAGTCAGTAATACAGTCACACAGTGAGTTAGTAAGACAGGGTAACTATTACTGTTTTTTAACTTATTGTTTTTTTAAATTGTTAAATTTTTGTTGTTTTTTAAATCTTTTTTGTTTGTGTATATTTTTTATTTCTCTTTTTATGTCAATTTTCTGTGTACTATGTGAGAAGGAAATGAAAGAAAGTTATAATAAAAAAAATAATAGTAATACTACTACTATCACTAATATAACTAATAATAATAGTAATAATAATAATAATAATAACTGTTTTTAACCATTGTTTTTTAAATGTTAAATTTTTGTTGTTTTTAAATAATAATAACAATTTTCACAACAACAATAAGTAAAAAATTTTAAATAATAAGAATAACAACAACAGTAATAACAACAAAATAATAACAATAATAACTAAAAATAAAAATAATAACAAAAATAACACCAATAATAATAACAATAATAACAACAACAATAAACAACAATCATAAATAAAAAAATAACAACAACAGTAATAACAAAAAGAATAACGACAATAATAACAAA
>CM022677.1:21553130-21615630 GCA_012295275.1 Chrysomallon squamiferum
TTTTCGTGTCTTTTTTCATTAGTTTAGGGGTTGTTCCTTTTTTTCTCACTTGTTTTTTTTTTATTAAATAAATAATCTTTTCTTTCCTGTTTGTTCTTTGTTTCGTTTTCTTAGAGAAACTCATACTATTAAAAAATAAAGATGTTATATTAAAGTTTTTTTGTTTTTTTTACCACCGAGTGGAACTATGACTATCATATTCTTTATCATCCTGAATATTCGTTCCTTGGATGAATTAATATTCATGGGGAACAAATCTTCTCTGACACTGGCACCATTTTAAAGTCCCGTCCAGTTGTCGTTAATCTATTACAAACAAAACCCTATCTAAACACCGATGCTGTGCACTTAAGGATTTCTGGTGTAAATTAGAGAACAAAAGAAAACTTTGTACATAATCAGTTTTGTTAACATCGCCAGAATATTTTCAAGTTCGATCACTTCTTGATCAAAAGCGACAATTGGGAAGAAATTAAGCAGAACATGAAATGATCGCCTGTCTTTGATGTCTTAATAAAGAATCATTCGATACTTCTCGTAATTACTATATGCAGCTAAACAAACAAGATTAATGTTTCGTTTTAATACCTTAGTGAATTCAACCATTTAGAATCATTGTCAAACGCAGAAGTCTGCATAAATATCGTTTGGCGCACTTTATGCATTGTTTTACTGAATTCGTCTAAACGGCAGAGCGACTTTTAAAAAGACGGCAACGTTTTGAACATTGTGAAGAGAAACTAACAGACGTGTTTTAATCAAATCCGTTGCATACACAGAAAGAAAGATCACGCTGTGCTAGGAAAATAGTGAGAAGTCAGTTACGCCGAAGAGAGGTTTTCCAAATGCAAACGAAACAACACGACATAAACAAGCCATTGTCACAAAACATAGAATTAAAAATCAGCGTTTATAGATTCGATATTCTGTTTCAAATAAAACAGGGTCTTTAATAAAATATTCCATACAGGCTCGTGCAGTAAGTGATCAGATTATTTAACAGAAGATTTGTTCTTGTTTGTTCATTATTAGCAGCAGCCTGGTTGCTCGAGTCTCAGACATCTATTTATATGTTTGTCTCTTAACTGCAATCTCTAATGTACATGCATTTCTCAACTGCAAGTTAATTAATTTAATTTGTATACAAGATCAAAAGAGCTGTGTGTATTGTCAAACTCTAATCAGAACGGCAAAACAGCGCACAAATTCTATTTATATGTTTGACTCTTAATTGCAATCTTTCATCACAACAGGGAAACAGTGTATAAAATCGGTGAAAAAAATGCAGGCAAAATGTATCGCTATTTTAAAGGGATATATTTAATAAATAAATAAATAAATAAATAAATAAATAAATAAATAAATAAATAAATAAATAAATAAATAAATAATGCAATGCAATGAAGTAAAATGATGTAGCGTTTCCTACTGCCTTGATGATCTGAAATCACTTCGTCAGTAATTACTTTAGGTAAATTTAATTGAATTGTTTTCATTGATTAATATTTAATATTGTTGTTTTGGTTAAGGGTTACTTAGTTCATTCGGATGTAAGGCTTTGAAACTAAGCTACAAAGAAAAAAAAAAGAAAAAAAAAAATAATAAAGTGAAACCTGTAGAAAGCCTCCCCCCTCTGCCTGCAGGCCTGTTACCCCTCTGTCTCTCTTTCACACACACACACACACACACACACGCACACACATACATACACACATACACACACATGCACACACACGCACACGCACACACGCACACACACGCACGCACACACACACATTCACACACACACAATAAAAGGCTCAGCAATGTCTACAGTGTATTTTTCACAAGCTTTATTATCAAGACTATTATAAAACATTACTATTTCATGGAAATAGGATAATAAAACTAAGTTCGTTTGTAATGAACGGACTGGTGTGGTTATAAAATGAAACATAAAAATGGTCATTTGGATGTACATGCATAAAACTAATATTGGCCATAAAATACAAAACACATTTATTTTACTAATACATAAAAATAATTATCTGAAAATGGTCAAAATGCATTTTCTTATCAATACGTTAGGTTTCAAAAGCAACACTTTATAATATTCTAATGAATTTGTGTGAACTAAGTTATATTTCAAGATGATATACATAAAAAAAAAACACACTTAAAATGTGCATTATATGTGTTTGTTGCACCGTCATACACTTTACGACGATAGAGTGGAATCGACATCTGAAAATATCCAAACGGCATTTTTGTCATCATCTTACGTTTTAAAACGGTAGATGTAAAACCACCATTTTATAATATCTAAAATATTCTTGAAATACCATCTTATATTTTAAAAAAAAAAAAAGAATTTTGATAGGAAAACGAGATTTAATATATCCAAAACTGACTTGCATATCATCTTACAGTTTGAGACAAGAAAAATAAAACGACTTTATATAATTTCCAAAATGTATTTGTATAAGCGTCTAAGATTTTAAGAATATAGATAAAAAAAACAGCATTTAAAATATCCAGAGTGTATTAGCGAATCATCTAAGTTTTCAACAAATATCTGAAATTTACTTGTATTCTGTCTCCCTTTAGAACATTACGCCGAGGTGAGCTTTTGCAAAGGCAAATAAGATAATAACACATAAGGAAACCATTATAAATATGGAGTTAAAAATATACGTTTATACATCGACATTCTGTTTCAATAAGACAGGCCTTTAATAAAATATTGTTTACAGCCTCGTACAATAAGTGATCAAATTATTCAACAAAAGATTTATTCTCATTGTGTTTTTCATGATTACTAGCAGCCTGCTTTCTCCAGTCACAGTTATCTATTTATAGGTTCAATTCTGAACCGCAAGTTAATTACTTTAATCGGCATCGAAGATCAAAAAAGCTAAGATTATTGTCAGCCTCTAATCACAAGAGAAAAACAGTGCAGAAAATCACTAGGCAAAAACCAAACAAAATGTATCGATATTTTAAACTTGCAATAATATTTTTGAATAAACAAATAAATAAATACATAAATAATTAAATGAATTGAAACGAAGTAAAATGATGTGACTGCCAGGACTATATGAAATCACCTCAGTCTTTTTTTTTTTTTTTGGTTATAACTAAGAAACTTATCTAAAAAATAACAATAATAATAAAAATAAAATTAATGAAGTAAAACCTGTAGGAAGCCTCCCTCCCTCTGCCTGCCTGCCTGCTCCCCCTCTCTATCACACACACACACATACACACGCACACGCCCACATTCATACACACACAGAAATATATACTTTCTCTACACATACACATGCACACATACACACACACACCTTCACACAATACGTACACACACACATACACATACACACACACACACATACATACACACTCCCACAGACACACAGACACACACAGACACACAGACACACACAAACACACAGACACATACACACAGACAAACACACACACACACACACACACATACACACACGCACACATCCACACACACACAGAGACTCACATGCACACACACAACAAAAGGCTCAGCAATTTATACAGGTGACATACCTTATAAACGTGAATATCATAGTATATTACAATGGCATGGAAATAGGATAATAAAACTAAGTTCGTTTGTTAATGAACAGACTGGAGTGGTTATAAAATGAGACATAAAAATGGTCATTTGGATGTACATGCATAAAACTTACATTGGTTATAAAATACAAACACATTTATTTTACTAATACATAAAAATAATTATCTGGAAATGGTGAACATGTATTTTTTCATCATTGGATTAGGTTTTAAAATCATCAGTTTATAATATTCTAATTAATTTGAGTGAACTAAGTTAGATAGATAGATAAATAGATAGATGGCTAGATAGATAGATAGATATACAAATCACACTTAAAATATGCTAAATATATGTTTGTTGCATCATCATACACTTCAAGACGATAAAGTTGAATCGACATCTGAAAATATTCAAAATGTGCATTGCAATCTTCATGTTACAACATATTTATCTCAAAATGTCTTTAACAAGCTTTCTTATGTCTTATTTAGTTGCATGTTTTCTTTCAGTCGAGTGTTCTAACCACTCGCCGGTCAAAGGTAGATTTTTTTCTTCTCTTTGCTTGCATTTCTGCTTGGGGTATTATGGAAAATCTTAACTTATTTTTTAATTAAGAAGTTAAAAAACCCACAAAAACCATAAAATATAACATTATATATATATATATATACCTGTCACAGATGCATACATTTCATTCTCAAAAGAATATTTAACTTTCCTTTTTTTTTACATTTAAATATAACTAGTGCCTTTGCTGGAATTAACTAAAAGTATTCTGATCTAATGTTTTCTATTTGTTACATATATATATATACATATATAACAATACAAATACAATACAGGTAGTATGTATCTCTTCAGTCAATTTAAATTTATGTATTTCCTTTAGAAACGTCTTTTCTCATACATCTCTCTCTCTCTCTCTCTCTCTCTCTCTCTCTCTCTCTCTCTCTCTCTCTCTCTCTCTCTCTCTCTCTCTCTCTCTCTCTCTCTCTCTCTCTCTCTCTCTCTCTCTCTTCTGAATTGTTTCGGAATACTTACATTGCTCTTTAATCTATACAGATACGGAAAGCGACATGGATGGGGAAATGGACACCAGACACACAGAGAGACATCACAAACATAGATAGATAGACACAGAGTTTAACAGAGTCTTGGTCTACGTAACTGAAGGTAAATATGCTGAGGATTTCTCCAAACAGCAGAAAAGAACACTTTGCAAGGCGGCCCAGTGCTATTTAGTAAAAAGATGGACTTCAACATTCGATTTACTCTGTTGATGCTATCAGAGTGCAGAAGGTCAAGGTGTCCCAAGATGTAAAACTTCTTTAGTTTCTGCACGATGAGGAGTTATCTGGAGGACGTTTTGTCTGGGAGAAAGTGTGGCAGAAGTCAAGCAGCCGTTTTTTCTCTGGAAGGTCGTCAGTGTTGATTGTAAGGACAATTGAGCACATTTCAAAGAATGTCAACAGCAGAATAATTTAATCAAAACAAAACTCAGTGAGTTAACATATGTACGATTACCTTATTACATAAACTATTATTATTACTGTTATTATTATTATTATTATTGTTATTATTATTATTATTATTGTTGTTGTTGTTGTTGTTGTTGTTGTTATTATTATTATTATTATTATTATTATTATTTTATAATGTTATAGTTTATATGTAGTATGTAAAATGCAGTTAGTGACAAAGCAGGGAATATTAAAGTTCAGATTTTCTGTTAACATTTCTTTATTTGGTTTATTTGCCACAGAGAACAAATTCTACCGACAGAAATCAAGTTAGACCCAGGGAAGAAATAATCAAGCTGTAAAGTCACATGTCCCATAGACTCTCAGAAGAAGGTGGAGGAACTGGTACAGATCCGAAATCTAGTTCTACTAAACAGCAGAGTAAACAATTCCAAGGCACAGACAAGCTACAAGAAACACTACGATCCAACACTTGGTATTAAATCTGAGGTAGTCCAAGCAGAAGACAAGGTCCTCATGAGAAAGATAAGGAAACACAATCGTCTTGGTGGTATACGAGAACAAACGTTTGTTGGTGTATTTCATCATCATCATCATCATAATCATCGCCATTATACGTTTCGAACTTATTTTTCTTTTATGGTTTTAATTCATATCTAAGGTGACTGTAAAAAAAAAAAAGATGTACCATAAAATAACAGAGCTGCATAAACTACATTACACTCCACGTCTTCCATAATAATATACTATTATGATAAATTACCATAATGATAAATTACTATAACCAGCCAACTATTTTTAAAAAACTGGAAAATATATTTATTCATTCGAGGTAAATCTCTCTCAGTGTGATCGGAAGACATCATCAGAACATTTCCTAAACCAGTCGAGAGTTTGTGTCTGTGACTGCTAAAGTTTTACCTGTTTACAAGTTCTTGCAAAACCAGGAAGAAATGAAGATTATTTATTTTCTCAGTTTTCTTCTTTGTTCTGTCTGGAATGATACAAGTAAGTGTTTAACAGCTTTTAAGTCCCAAAGCAGTATCTTTTTGTCCGTATAGCTACAAAGATATAGACATATAGATAGATATATAGATATATAGATAGAAAGATAGATTGGTAGATTAGATAGATAGATAGACAGAGAAACAGATACATGGACAAACCCACATATAGAATATTTGTTTATCTATAGGTGTTTTCATTTAACCATCTCTCTGTCTTTGTAACTGCGTAGCTACTTTTTTGTAAACTAAAAATATTTTGGTGATGTAGACGCAGAACGCTGCACGGGTGGCTTCGTTCCTACAAAAGACGGATGTCGCTGGGTTTCGCCAAAAACGATTCCTACTACCTGGTCGAAAGCAGTGGTAATGTATACTGATATACAATGTATGAAAGATTACTAGCTTTTAAACATGCACATTTATATACCAGGGATTAAAAAATATACAGATATACGAGTTATCAATGACATACATATTGACCTACAAGTCACTAGACATACATAGTGTGATACAAGTGATTAAATGTCATACATACTAATATAGAAGTTAGTAAAGACATAGAAGTAATATACAATTTAGTAAAGACTCAGTACTGAGGCAGAAGTGATAAACTGAAACCTTTTTGTTATTATTGTTGTTGTTTCTCTTGTTGAAACATTGGTACTAATAATATTATTGTGATTATTACCTTTTTTTTACCTTTATTATTATTATTATTATTATTATTATTATTATTATTATTTAGGAGTACTGCGAGTCAATGAATTTCCATTTCCCGGATAAACCATCAGTACCTAATTATGATCAAGCGATTAACAAGGACATTACTTATAATAGTATAGCTGTCTATCTAACCGTATATCCATCCATCCATCCATCCATCCATCCATCTCTCTCTCTATCTATCTATCTATCTATCTATCTATGTGACCAACTTTTATCTATCTCTACACGTGTTTATGTCTCTCTCTGTGTTTCTGATATCTGTCTGCCCATCCATATATTTCTGAACCTCAGACTAATATTGTATTTTAGAATGTATCATTCTATTTCTCAGTAAAAATAATTATGATTAGATATCTATTGTTACGTAAAATGTGTTAGAATAAATCTTCTGTCTGCAATGATGCATGTAGGTATGTTGCAGGTCTTAAGAACTGTTTGTATGTCTGGCTGGCTGTCTGTGTTTGTTTGTGTGTGTGTGTGTGTGCGTGCGTGTGTGCGTGTGTGTGTGTTTGTAGATAGATAGACAGATAGATAGATAGATGTAGATATATACATACACTTCTCGATGACATAAACATATACTTGTCTGTTTGTCTGTGTTTCAGTTTAACATATTTGTCTACTTTTTTGTATTCGTTTACCTTATATACATAATACATACATAAAACATATATATACATAATACATATATACATACATATACATGACATGTTTCGATGTGTTCGTCTATATGTCTGTCTCTGAGTTTCGTTTTTATCTGTCGAACTTCTGACTTTTATTTGTTGTTTTTTCTGTGTTTTGGAATTCGTCTGGCTTACACACACTAACACACATATTTGTTTCTCTATTCATCTGTCTTTGTAACTGCGTATGTACATTTTTGTAAACAAATAATATTTTGGCAATTTAGATCAACCCCACTGTAAGAATGGGTTCCTTTATTTAGACCACAACTGCTACTGGTTTTCTGCAAATAAGTTGTCTGCTACTTGGTCGGAAGCAAAGGTAATACATCAAGATATGTAATTTGTGAAAGAAGTCAAGTTTTTAAAGATACTCACTTACATACCAGTTGTTAAACAAATACAAATACTCATATACGAGTTGTTAAACACGTACCTATTGATCTACAAGTTACTAAATATACATTATGATATAAGCAAGTTATTAATTACATACAATCTGACATACAAGTCACTGAAGTCATACATACTATGATAGAATTTACCAAATATATATTACTAATATATGAGTTAGTAAAGATATATTTCTAATAAAGAGTTTAGTAAAGACATAGTACTGAAGACAGTACTTAGGCAGAAGTGATTAAATTTAAACTTTATAAGAATTGTTCTTGTTGCTATTGTTTTATCATAGCTACTACTAGTATTATTGTAATTATTATTTTCTTATATTTGTCATTATTAATATTATTAGTATTACTACAACCACTATTACTATAATTATTTGTAGAAGTAGTAGTAGTAATAGTAATATTGGTGTTGTTCTTGTTTTATTGTTAGTAATAGCATTATTGTAATTTTCATAATTGTTATTGTAGTTATTTTGTTCAGTATTATTATTACTGTTATTAATATTATTATTATTATTAATATTAATATTATTATTATTATTATTATTATTATTATTATTATTATTATTATTGTTGCTGTTGTTGTTGTTGTTATTTAGGGGTACTGCAAGACAATGAATGCCTATTTGCTGACTATTACATCGGAATTAGAGCATCATACAATAAATGAAGCACTTAAACTTGGCACAGGTTTGTATATTTGTCTTCTCATCTATTTATATTCAAGCGATTAAAACGCGTATTTGCTACAGCCATCTGTCTGCCTGTCTGTCTAGCTACAGATTTTACAGATTATCAGAGAGAGAGAGACAGAGAGAGAGAGAGAGAGAGAGAGAGAGAGAGAGAGAGAGAGAGAGAGAGAGAGAGAGAGAGAGAGAGAGAGAGAGAGAGAGAGAGAGAGAGAGAGAGAGAGAGAGAGAGAGAGAGAGAGAGAGAGAGAGAGAGAGAGAGAGAGAGAGAGAGAGAGAGAGAGAGAGAGAGAGAGAGAGAGAGAGAGAGAGAGAGAGATGTATGAGGAAAGACGGTTCAAAAGAAAAACCCATAAATATAATGTTATATTGAACTCATTTCATGATAGGGAATTAGTAAAATAAACATTTATTCAAATATTTGGTAAAATTGCAGATTGTAAGCTAAATAAATGTGAATATCTTTTGATTGTTTCTTTCAATCCTCGAAATTTTTGTTAGACAATCACAGACCGAGCTCTCACAAAATGGCGGATATTTTTAAAAAATATTTTAATTATTATGATTTTGTTGTACCATCATATTACCATCATTTATGTCATCATCTTACATTTTAAAACGGTAGATATAAAATCACCATTTTATAATATTACCATCATTTATGTCATCATCTTACATTTTAAAACGGTAGATATAAAATCACCATTTTATAATATCTAAAATGGGAGTATATTAAAAATCTGTTAATCCACTTCTTTGAATTACTACTATTGATATAATCCTTACATTTTTTATTATTATTATTATTATTATTATTATTATTATACTCCTCCTACTAGAACTACTATTACAGCTCTTCCGTGCTTACACTTTCAGCTAATGGATACTGGATCGGTGGAAGCGATATTCAGGTAGAAGGGAAATTCATGTGGATGTCAAGATGGCCATCTGAATCGATTAGTTATACAAATTTTCATGAAGGACAACCCCACAATAATTACGGAAATGAGAATTGTTTGGCATTAACTCGCGCATTTAATTTCACATGGAATGACCGTGACTGTCACAGCAAACTGGGTTTTATCTGTAAATATTCTCCGTGAACAAGTTTGTCTCACATTTTGTTCAATGACAAGAAATCAATTATAATTAAATTTAATGTTACACTAATCTTTTAAAAATTACCATGGTGTTGTTGTTTTTTTTTATGCTAGAGTTAGGCTTCGTGGAGAAAATAATTTTGAATTAAAAATATTATTGGTAGAAAAAACTTTTGGTAGAGAAGAATTTTAGGACATCTGGCCATGTAGAGGCTGTGATAAAGAATCGTTTGGTTAACTGCGAGATATTTTCTTACATCAACAGAATTTTTTTTTTTAAATAATTTGTTTCTTTCGTTTCTTGAAGTCCATTTTGTTTTTGTTGTAATCTCTGTTTCGCGAATCACTCCAGTTCTCATGTTTGAGTTAAACGGATACATATTCCTCTGTACAAAGATAATATTTGGCATTATTGAGTTCTTCATCACCACTCTTCTCCCAGTATTTTAAAATCTTCTTTTCTTCTGTCTCAGTGAGAATGCTAGTGGGTGTCACGTGTGTTACAAAATAAATCTGATCAAGTAATGATTATCGCACATGGTTCACTGCCTGTCCCAGCACTTAACGTCTGTTTTATCCACACGTCTCCTTTTCTTGTTTCCTGCACGCGCTGTCCGCCCACTTTACAGCGGCTTCAGAAACAGTTTTCTCCTCTGTTATCAGTTCGTCTGATCGTAGGATCTCAACCAGACATTCGTGACAAAGATCAGTGACTTCATCTGACTTCAAAACTTCGTCGCCATTTTTCAAAATGTAGGGCAGAGCTTTTTCTTAGATCATGTAAATGAAACAGGTGGACTTGTTCCAGCAGGACGCACTCATTCTGTGACGACAACGACGACTCCAAATACCCCATGCATTGATGTTCTAGTGTTGTGATGATGTACTTCCTCGACAGAACGCTTAAAAATTCACTCATTGAGCACAACGCTGGCGACATCCGCGTTGACGCTGTCCACATGTCGGCGGTTTGGTTAATGAGCTGGCAGATTGTAATCACATGTAAATAAGACAGGGAATATTCATAGCTAAGTACCTAACTAACAGTGCCAGGATTCCCACAAAAATAAAATTGCAGTAAAAAATTACGTAGGAGGAAGCAAGGAGTGCATAGTTGGAACCGTTGATTGCCCTCGGTTACTGAATGGAAATTTCTTTTTTAAGCGTTCTATCGAGGAAGTACATCATCACAACACTAGAACATCAATGCATACAATAAAAGGCTCAGCGATGTCCACAGTTTATCGTTGACAAGCTTTATTATTATGAATATTATAAAACATTACTATGTCATGGAAATAGGATAATAAAACTAAGTTCGTTTGTTATGAACAGACTGGTGTGGTTATAAAATGAGACATAAAAATGGTCATTTGGATGTACATGCATAAAACTTCCGTTGGCCATAAAATACAAAACACATTTATTTTACTAATACATAAAAATAATTATCTGGAAATGGTCAAAACGCATTTTCTTATCACTACGTTAGGTTTCAAAAGCTAAATTTTATAATATATTAATGAATTTGTGTGAACTAAGTTATATTTCAAGATGATATATATATATATATATATCACACTTAAAATATGCAAAATATATGTCTTTTGCACCATCATGTTACATTTTAAATCGGTAAATATAAAATCATCATTTTTTTATATCTACAATTTAATTGTATCACCATCATATTCTTCGCTATGTTAGACTATAATCAGGCTTTTATTGTTGTTTTCTTCCGAACACACTCACACACACTCAAAGATACTTTTTAAAATTATTATTTATATAGAAGAGTAAATACTAAGCACTAGTCCTGGTCTCAAGGGTCTCACCACACATACACAGACACAAACGTCTACGCGCATACTCGTAATTACATCAGTATAAACTTCTGTAACTTAAAACTGATTTAGATATTTAGATTTTATAGCTTTTACTGTTTGGACAAAAAACTTTGCTTTTGTAGTTCTTCTTCTTCTTCTTCTTCTTCTTCTTATTATTATTATTAGTAGTAGTAGTAGTAGTACTAGTAGTAGTAGTAGAAGTAGTAGTACTAGTAATAGTACTTACTACTAATTACATCAATATAAACTTCTGTAACTTAAAATTGAGTTAGATATTTTTTTTTATAGATTTTATTGCTTGGACATAAACATTTCTTTTTGTTATTATTATTAGTATATATTGTCACACACACACGACACAAACACACAGAGACATGAAAACACACGTACGATCACAGTGAGGAAGAAAGACATAGATACAGACACAAACGTTGAAAAGAATACAGATTTTGTTAAAAATGTAATTATTTTCTAATTAAATAATCTCACATAATTATCTCACGTTCAAAGTCTTACTCTACTTCTTTTACACATATATCTTTATACGGATCGCGTCGACCTCACAGGAAACAACGTCACCACTCTGCTGTTTCTATCGAGGAAGTACATCATCACAACACTAGGACACCAATGCATGGGGTATTTGGAGTCGTCGTTGTCGTCACAGAATGAGTGGGTCCTGCTGGAACAAGCCCACCTGTTTCATTTACATGATCTGAGATAAAAGCTCTGCCCTACATTTTGAAAAATGGCGACGAAGTTTTGAAGTCAGATGAAGTGACCGATCTTTGTCACGAATGTCTGGTTGAGATCCTACGATCAGACGAACTGATAACAGACGAGAAAACTGTTTTTGAAGCCGCTGAAAAGTGGGCTGACAGCGCGTGAAGGAAACAAGAAAAGGAGACGAGTGGATAAAACAGACGTTAAGTGCTGTGAGAGGCAGTGAACCATGTGCGATATCCATTACTTGATCAGATTTAATAGGTAACACACGTGACACCCACTAGCATACTCACTGAGACAGAAGAAAAGAAGATTTTGGTGATGAAGAACTCAATAATGCCAGATATTGTCTTTGTACAGAGGAATATGTGTCCTTTTAACTCAAACATGAGAACTGGAGTGATTGGCGAAACACAGTTTACAATAAATCGATTTGGTAGATTATTTGGTGGACCACTGTTTTGGCGTTTGCCATATTCTGGTGATTCAGATGATGCAATGACTTTCTCTGTCAACAAAAACGCTTTACTTTGCGGATTTCAGTTGTACGGTGATAGCGAACCACGAAACTACGACGTCAGCGTCTTCGTCATTGACACAAGAACAGACGAAATACTGGAAGGGTCTACACTGACAGAGAGATATGAACACGTGTCTGGCGTGTATGACGTCGCGTTCAGACGACGTCCAGTGAAGATTATTAAAGACACAGAGTGCATCTTGTTTGCATTATTCATTATTCTTTTTTTATTTGTTTATTTACTTTTTTATTATTTTATTTTTTATTAATATTATTATTTTTACTTTTTAAACAAGCGCGTTATTTATTTTTTTACGAGCCGGTTGAATTATGATTATCGTGCACGTTTTTATATCGAATACTTTTTCCCTGATGGAATGAATATTCGTGGGGAACAAATCTTCTCTGACACTGGCACCATTTTAAAGTCCCGTCCAGTTATCGTTAATCTATTACAAACAAAACTGTGTCTAATCACCGACGCTGTCTACTTCGGAATTTCGGGTGTCAATTCCAGAACAAATGAAATCGTTACGTGGTAATTAGTTTTGTCAACAGCGGCAGAAAATTTTGCAAGTTTGATCACTTCTTAAATAACAGCGGCGATTTGGAAGGAATTAAGCAAAAGATGAAATGATCGCACGTCTTTGATGGCTAAATAGACAGTCGTGCCATTCTTCTTCAAACTACTGTATGCAGCTAAATAAACAAGATTATTGCTACGTCGATGCCTTAGTGAATTCAACCATTTACAAAGGCAAATGATACAATATGACATAAACAGGCGATTGTCACAAACTTTGAATTAAAGAGCTACATCTATACATCGATATTCTGTTTGAAATAAAACAGGGCCTTCAATAAAATATTGTACTCAGAGTCATGCAGTAAGTGATCAAATTATTTAACAGAAGATTTATTCTTGTTTGTTCATGATCAGCAGCAGCCTGCTTTCTCCAGTCTCGAACTTCTGTTTACATGCTGGTCTGCTAATTTCCGTTTTTAATGTACAGGTAATTTTGTACCGCCACTTAATTCATTTAGTTTGCATACAAGACTAAAACAGCTGTGCTTCCTGTGAAACTGTAATCACAGGACAAAAACGACAGACAGAATACAGGCAAAATGTATGGATATTTTAAGCTTGCAAGGGATATATTTAAATAAATGAATTAATAAATAAATTAATAAATAAATAAATTAATTAATTAATAAATACGTAAGTAAGTAAGTAAGCAATGAATTAAATAATGAAATGAAATAAAGTTATGAAATGAAGTAAAATAATGTGGCGTTTTCTATTGCCTGGATCATCTGAAATCACCTCCTACGTGTTCACTTGAGGTCAATTTATTTGATTTCTTTTGACTTATTAATGTTTAATATTCTTGTTTAGGATAAGGGCTGTTTCTTTCATTCAGTTATAAGGTTTAGGAATGATGATGATAATAATAATAATAATAATAATAATGATGAGGATGATAATAATAATAATAATACATATTTAATATACTCCGAATATTTCGCTATTAAAATCGATAATCAAATGCAAAATTACTGCTTTCAAATTGTAAAGTTACGTATGTGTGGCTTAAAAGCCTGATCTAAAACGTCATCCGCACGGGAAGTTACTACATTATTACAAATGATATCATTGTTTACGTTCTTCTTCTTCTTCTTCTTCTTCTTCTTCACGCGAAAAGAAAGAGTGAAAAAAAAAAAAAAAGTCCCTTGACATTTATCCTAACTTTAATGAATATTGCTATAGTCTCTTAACGGTATGTAAAAACCTTTCTTTGTCTTTTCTCAGTTGCGTATTCTCGTTTAACAAATACCATTGCAGTTCTAAAAGACTAGTGCAACATTAAATTTTGATCATTGTTTATTTCTTGTCATGAAAGTAAATGTCAGACAAATTTTTTCACGGAGTATATTCACAGATAAAACCCTGTTTGCTAAGGCAATTGTTGTCGTTCCATATGAATCCGTCATATAACTCCACACAGTTCTCGTTTCCGTGACTGTTGCTTGGGTTTCGTACAGCAAAATTTGTATACTTAACTGGTTCGGATCCACGCGTAGACATCCACACGAATTTTCCTTCCTTCTGAAAATCGGTGGCGCCGATCCAGCGTCTCATAACTGAAAATAGAAGGAGGGCAAACGTAGTTGTAGTAGCAGAAGTAATAATAATAATAGTAGCAAAAGTCGTAAGAATGATATCAGTATTAATTGTGGTATTAATAGTACAGTAGAAGCAGACCTATTGTAGTAGCAGCAGCAGCAGCAGCAGTAGCTGTTGTTGAAATAGTAGTTATATCAGACGGTATTATAATTTCAGTACTAGTGGGAACAGCGGTTGTAGTAGAAGTAGTAATAAGATTAACAGAAATCATAGTAATCTTAGTAATAGTAGAAGTAGTAATAGTACTATTAGGACTAGAGCTCTAGTTAGAGTAGTTGCTTTAGCTGAAGAATTAGCTGTAGAAGTAGCAGTAGTATACACACACTTACACACACATAGACATACACAGAGACACAAATGCGAGGAAAGCCCATCCCGGCTAAACTAAATCAATAAATAAATAAATAAATAAATAAATAAATAAATAAATAAATAAATAAATATATAAATAAATAAATAAATAAAATTGCTCTCCACATGGCTTAAACAACCCCAAAATGCGCAGAAGTTACCGTTTCATACAATCAAAGACACACGTTGAGAGATTTCTAATTCAATCCCAACATGTCACAATCAGCATGTGTCAAATTTTTAGTAAAGTATTTTCGAAACGTCCGCCATTTTTTTGGCAGCTGGTGTCTCTGATTGTGTATCAAAATGCCGGGGATTGAATGGGGCGATCAAAAGAGACGTTTTTTTTTTTTGTTGTTTTCTTTTCTTTTTTAGAATTTTATGTTTTTGTGAGATATACAAGTTTATTCAGCTTACATTCTGGAATTTTACCAGATATTGGAATAAATATTTTTACTAATGTCATCTCCTGTAATAAGTTCAATGTGTTTTTATTAGAACAGTCTTTCCTCATATCTCTCTCTCTCTCTCTCTCTCTCTCTCTCTCTCTCTCTCTCTCTCTCTCTCTCTCTCTCTCTCTCTCTCTCTCTCTCTCTCTCTCTCTCTCTCTCTATGTGATAATGTGTAAAATCTATCATTTGAAATTATAAATACTCAATTATTCTATTCTGCCTCAGAATATATCCCTGGATAGATATAGGGAAGGATGGATGGATGGGAAGATGGATCTCAGAAAGACCGATTGACACAGGAAGACAAAGAGATGCAAACATATGCATAGATAGATAGAGA
The DNA here is from genome assembly GCA_012295275.1 of Chrysomallon squamiferum. Lineage (NCBI taxonomy): Eukaryota > Metazoa > Mollusca > Gastropoda > Neomphalida > Peltospiridae > Chrysomallon > Chrysomallon squamiferum. Next base: position 21,569,222 of record CM022677.1, read on the forward strand.
GATAGACAGATAGAGACAGATAGTGAGATGGTTATAGCTAATATCCTTTTTAATCGCTTGTATGTCAATAAAAGACAAGATAAATATAAAAACCTGTGTCTATTTTAAGTGCGTCACTTATTGCCTGATTCTCTGATTTCGATGTAATAACCACCAAATCAGTATTCATTGTCTTGCAGTATAACTAAGTAATAGTAATAATAATAATAATAATAATAAAAAATGATGATGATGATGAGTAGAATAAAAACAATTATAATAATGAAAAGGAAAAAAATAGCTGCAATAAGAATAATAAAAATTACAAAAATACAAGTAGTAGTAATAAAACAAGAACAGCAATACAAATACTCCTACTACCAGTTCTACCAATAATAATAATAATAATAATGATAATGATAAATATAACAACAACAATAATAATAATAATAATAATAATATTGACAGAAAAAATAACAACAATAATAATAATAATAATAATAATAACAACAGTATGAGGAGGAAACAATATAATTACAATAATACTAACAGTAGCAATGAAACAGTAAGGCCAAAAAGAACAACAAAAATAATAATAAAGTTTGGGTTTAATCACTAAGTACTGTCTTTACTAAACTGTATATTACAACTATATGTTTATTGACTTGCATAGTAATAGTATGTCTTCACTAACTCATATATTAGTAATATATCGTTAGTAATTTCTGTAATAGTATGAATCTGTCCAGAGACTTGAATATATATGAATCTTTAGTGACCTATATATTAATATGCATGCCTCTAATATCTCACATATGAGTATTAATAATTACTAAACAAGTGAGTATCTTTAAAAGCTTGTATTCTCTCATAAATTATACGTCGATACATATATTACCTCTGCTTCGATCCAATTAAAGAAAAACCCATTTGGAGATATCCAGTAACAGTTCTTTTGCATAGGAATGAAACCATCCATACAGCGGTGTGCATCTACATTGCCAAAATATTATTTGTTTACAAAAAACCCCAGATATGCAGTTACAAAGAGAGATACTTGTATAGAGAAACAAATATAGTATACGTATGTATGTATGTTGAGCACAAGCATACTTACATATATATATATATATATATATCTGTGAGTGTGTATGTGTATGAATATATGCATGTATGTATGTATGTATATATGTATGTAACGCAGAACAATACATAACAAAGAACGGAGACAAAAGTTAGAAAGACAGATCAAAATGAAACCCATAGACAGACAAATAGACGAACACATCGAAACAGAAGATATGTTGTATAAGTTCACATCATCTTGAAGTCTATGTATCTCTCGACATAAGTAATCTCTCTCTCTCTCTCTCTCTCTCTCTCTCTCTCTCTCTCTCTCTCTCTCTCTCTCTCTCTCTCTCTCTCTCTCTCTCTCATTCTCTCTATATATCTGTATATCTATCTCTTCTTCTAACTATCTATCTATCTAATCTATATATATATATATATGTATGTATATAGGTTTCTGTGCCTGACTATATATGTATATATAGTCAGGCAGAGATACATACACAGAGATACAGCTTTGGGTCTTAAAAGCTAAAACATACTTACATGCATCATTGCAGACAGAAGAAAGAAGAAAACAAAGAAAATAAATAATCTGCATCTCTTCCTGGATTTTGCAAGAATTTCTAAACAGGTAAAACTTTAACAGACACAGAAACAAACTTTCGTCTGGTTTAGGAAATGTTCTGACTGCTTCCTGCAATCGCACTCAGATAGAGTTACCTCGAATGAATAAATACACTCTTCAGCTTTAAAAACAGTTGGCTGTTTGTATTCATTTATCGTAATGATATATTGTTAAGGCACACGAGCATTGACAGTTTGTTGTAGTTTTACAGCCTTGTTCTTTTATGGTATATTTTTTCAGTCATACTGAATATCAATTACAAAAAAAAAAAAAAAAAAAAAAAAAAAAAAAAAAAATAGTAAAAAAGATATAAAGAAAAATACGAATCTTATAATTATGGTGATGATGATGATGACGATGATGAGATACAGAATTGGATAGAGAGAAAAATGATTATTATGATAAGAGTAATTATCATGGCAATGATAATAATTGTTTCAATAATTCTGATGATGAATTTACTCATTTCTGTTCTATATTACTGACAAATTGAACTATATGCCTCTCTCTGTGTGCCTACTTTTTTCTCTCTCTCTCTATCTCTTTAGTAATCTATCTCTATTGATGATGATGATGATGATAATTTTTTATTCTTTTCTGATCTGCTACATTTTGAACGAAAGGCTACGTGTACAAAATGTCGTTGGGTTTTTCAGGTATTTTTTATTAAATAAATAATGTTTTTATTTTACTAATGCATAAGAAGAATTATCTGGAAATGGTCAAAATGCATTTTGTCATCACTACGTTAGGTTTCAAAAGCTAAACTTTATAATATTCGAATGAATTTGTGTGAACTGTTATATTTCAAGATGATGATATGTATATATATGTTTGTTGCATCATCATATTACCATCATTTATTTACTCATCTTACATTTTAAAACGGTTGATATAAAATCACCATTTTATAATATCTAAAATATTCTTGTATCGCCATCAAAATCATTCAAAAACAAAAAGAATTTAGATTTAAAAATTTGACGATACATGTTAATCGCGACAGGTTGGCAGTAAATTAGAAATCCATCCAGGCACGTCTTTTAGTTTATAAACCAGTAGCATCGGCTCTCTTTTGGGTTGTTTAACACACGTGGAAAGCAATTATATTTATTTATTTATTTATTTATTTATTTATTTATTTAGCTTAGCCGGGATGGGCTTTCTTTGCGAGTGGATCTGGGTATGTGTATGTCTGTCTGTGTGTAAGTGTTTGTATACTTCTCCTGCTTCTGCCTCTTGCTCTTCAGCTAAATCAACCACTCTAACTACAGCCCTGCTCCTAATAGTACATTTCTACTGTTTCTACTATTACTAAGATTACTACGATTTCTGTTACTCTTATTACTACTTCTGCTACTACTTCTTCTCCCACTGCTATTTAAGCTATTACACCCCCTGCTATAACTACTATGTCGACAACTGCTGTTGCTGCTGCTACTGCTACTGCTATAACTACTATGTCGACAACTGCTGTTGCTGCTGCTACTGCTACTGCTATAACTACTATGTCGACAACTGCTGTTGCTGCTGCTACTGCTACTGCTATAACTACTATGTCGACAACTGCTGTTGCTGCTGCTACTGCTACTGCTACAATAGGTCTACTTCTACTATTGCTATTTAAGCTATTACACCCCCTGCTATAACTACTATGTCGACAACTGCTGTTGCTGCTGCTACTGCTACTGCTATAACTACTATGTCGACAACTGCTGTTGCTGCTGCTACTGCTATAACTACTATGTCGTCAACTGCTATTTAACTACTGCTAACATTCTACTATTGCTATTTAACTACTGATAACATTCTTCCTAATTTTACTACTATAATTATTATTAGTCCTACTACTACTACATCTACCTTTGTCCTGCTTCTACTTTCACATATGAGACGCTGGATCGGCGCCAGCGATTTTCAGAAGGAAGGAAAATTCGTGTGGATGTCTAAGCGTGGATCCGAACCAGTTAAGTATACAAATTTTGATCGACGAAACCCAAGCAACAGTGGCGGAAAAGAGAACTGTTTTAAATTAGATGGCCGATACTACTGGAACGATAACGATTGTCTTGATAAACAGAGTTTTATCTGTAAATATTCTCCATAATGAAATTTGTCTGAATTTTGGTTTAATGACAAGAAATGAACTATAATTAAAAATTAATGTTGCACTAGTCTTTTACAATTGCAGTGGTGGTAGTAGCAAAATAAATTTTAGGGCATGTACCAAAGTCGTCTGTTTCAGATAATTGTTTAGTCTTTGGGGGAAAAAAAAATGCAATCTCGTAGATAAAATTACTCTAAGATAATTAAGTCTGAGTAAATATACAGATAAGCTGTTCAGGACAATTAAAAGAAAGTTTCATAAAAGGAAACGAATTAATTAACATCGTGAAATCATTCAGAATCAAACACTCTGTACACAGGAATTCTCTGGAAATCGGCCATTTTTCCTGTTTCTTTTCAAACTGAACTTCCTCGATAGAAACAGCAGACCGGTGACGTTGTTTCCCGTGAGGTCGACGTGATCCGTGTAAAGATATCTGTGTAAAAGAATGTACAGTCAGACTTTAAACGTGAGATAATTATGTGAGATTATTTAATTAGAAAATAATTAGTTTATTAACAAAAACTGTACTGTTATCAACGTTTGTGTTTCTATCTATGTCTCTGTGTGTTTGTCTCTATCTATGTCTCTCTTGCTCACTGTGATCGTACGTGTGTTTTCATGTCTGTGTGTGTTTGTGTCGTGTGTGTGTGTGTGTGTGTGTGTGTGTGACTATATATACTACTACTACTACTAATAATAATAATAATAACAAAAACATATTTTTATGTCCAAGCAATAAAATCTATAAAAAATAAATATCTTAATCAATTTTAAGTTACAGAAGTTTATACTGATTTAATTAGTAGTAAATACTAATATTAGTACTACTACTTATACTACTACTACTATTACTACTACTACTACTACTACTACTACAAATAATAATAATAATAATAAGAAGAAGAAGAAGAAGAAGAAGAAGAACTACAATAGCAAAGTTTTATGTCAAAAGAATAAAAGCTATAAAATATAAATATGTAAATCAGTTTTAAGTTACAGAAGTTTATACTGATGTAATTAGTATTAAATACTACTACTTCTACTACTACTACTATTACTACTACTACTACTACTACAAATAATAATAATAAGAAGAAGAAGAAGAAGAACTACAATAGCAAAGTTTTATGTCCAAAGAATAAAAGCTATAAAATCGAAATATCTAAATCAGTTTTAAGTTACAGAAGTTTATACTGATGTAATTACAAGTATGCGTGTAGAGACGTTGTGTCTGGGTATGTGTGGTGTAACCCATCAGACCAGGACTAGTCCTCAGTATTTACTCTTCTGTATAAATAATAATTTTAAAAAAAGTATCTTTGTGTGCTTGTGAGTGTGTTCGGAAGAAAACAACAATAAAAACCTGATTATAGAGTCTAATATAGCGAAGAATATGATGGTGATACAATTAAATTGTAGATATAAAAAAATTATGATTTTATATTTACCGATTTAAAATGTAACATGATGGTGCAAAACACATATATTTTGCATATTTTAAGTGTGATATATATATCATCTTGAAATATAACTTAGTTCACACAAATTCTTTTATATATTATAAAGTTTAGCTTTTGAAACCTAACGTAGTGATGAGAAAATGCATTTTGACCATTTCCAGATCATTCTTTTTATGTATTAGTAAAATAAATGTGTTTTGTATTTTATGGCCAACGGAAGTTTTATGCATGTACATCCAAATGACCATTTTTATGCTTCATTTTATAACCACACCAGTCTGTTCATTACAAACGAACTTAGTTTTATTATCCTATTTCCATGATATAGTAATGTTTTATAATATTCATAATAATAAAGCTTGTCAAAAATACACTGTGGACATTGCTGAGCCTTTTGTTGTATGTGTGTGCGTGTGTCTGTGTGTATGTGTATATGTATGTGTGAGTCTGTGTCTGTGTGTGTATGTGTGTGTGAGACAGAGGTTGAGCAGGCCTGCATACAGAGGGAGGGAGTCTTTCTGCAGGTTTCACGTCATTATTTGTTTTTTTCTCTTCTCTTGTTTTTCTTTTTCTCTTTAGCTTAGTTTCAAAGCCTTACATCCGAATGAACTATCCAGCCCTTAACCAAAACAAGAATTTTAAATATTAATCAATGAAAACAAATCAATTAAATTTCCTAAAGTAATTATTGACGAAGTGATTTCAGATCATCAAGGCAGGAGGAAACGCAACATCATTTTCCTTCATTTCATTGCATTATTTATTTATTTATTTATTTATTTGTTCATTCATTCATTCATTCATTCTTTTCTATATTTCTATATTTATTTATTTATTTATTTATTTATTAAATATATCCCTTGCAGGTTTAAAATATCGATGCATTTTGCCTGCATTTTGTCCAGCGATTTTGTACACTGTTTTAGTGTTGTGATGAAAGATTGCAATTAAGAGACAAACATATAAATAGAATTTGTGCGCTGTTTTGCTGTACTGATTAGAGTTTGACAATAGACACAGCTCTTTTAGTATTGTATGCAAATTAAATTAATTAACGTGCAGTTGAGAAATGCATGTACATTAAAGATTGCAGTTAATAGACAAGCATATAAACAGAGGTCTGAGACTCGAGGAAGCAGGCTGCTGCTAATCATGGACAAACAAGAACAAATCTTCTGTTAAATAATCTGATCACTTACTGCACGAGCCTGTATAGAATATTCTATTAAAGGCCCTGTTTTATTTATTTATCGATCTATAGACATAGATGTTTAAATCTATGTTTTGTGACAATGGCTTGTTTATGTCGTATTGTCTCATTTGCCTTTGCGTAAAGGGAGAATTGATGAAAACATTTCTACGAGTTTCTCTTCACAATGTTCGATGCTTTCCCTCTTTATTTTTTTTATTTTTTATTTTTATTTTTTTATGTCTCTCTTCCATTACGAGGAATTCAGTCAGACAATGCATAAAGTGCGCCAAACGTATTTATGCAGAATTCTGCGTTTGACACTAATTCTAAATGGATGAATTCACTTAGGCATCAACACGTAATAATAATCTTGTTTATTTAGCTGCATATAGTAATTCAAAGAAGTTTGGCATCATTGTTGTATAAGATATCAAAGACAGGCGATCATTTCTGCTTTTGCTTATTTATTTCCAAATTGTCGTTACTGTACAAGAAGTGATCGAACTTGAAAATATTCTGGGGATGTTAACAAAACTGACTATGTACAAAGTTTTCTTTTGTTCTCTAATTTACACCAGAAATCCTTAAGTGCACAGCATCGGTGATTAGATAGGGTTTTGTTTGTAATAGATTAACGGAAACTGGACTGAACTATAAAATGGTGCCCGTGTCAGAGAAGATTCGTTCCCCATGAATATTTATTCCTCCAAGGAACGAATATTCAAGATGATAAAGTAGGCGATGGTTAATGTTATACTCGATGGTTAAAAAGCATTAATGCAGCCTGTTTATTTTTAAATATTTTGATTTTCTCTGAGAAAACAAAACAAAGAAAGAACAGTAAGACTAAAAATAAAATAAAAACATCATTTATTTAATAAAGATATACCTGAAAAAAAACCCAGGTCATTCCCAGGACAAATAAAGACACAAATGTAGCTTTTCGCTCAAAATATAGCAGATCAGAAAAGAATAAAAACTTATCATCATCATCATCAGCATCATCAATATAGATAGCTTACTAAAGAGACAGAGAGCTAGAGAAAAGTAGGCACACAGAGAGAGGCATATAGTACAATTTGTCAGTAATTTAGAACGGAAATGAGTAAATTCATCATCAGAATTATTGAAACAGTTATTGCCACTGTCATGATAATTACTCCTATCATAATAATCATGTTTCTCTCTATCCAGTTTTCTATCTCATCATCGTCGTCATCAATTTCATCATAATCATCGTAATTGTAAGTTTCGTATTTTTGTTATTTCTTTTTTTTTCTTTTTTTTTCTTTCCTTTTTTTTTTCCTTTTTTTTTTTTTGTAATTGATATTCAGTATGACTGAAAAAATATACCATAAAAGAACAAGGCGGTAAAACTGCAACGATATATCATTACGATAAATGAATACAAGCAGCCAACTGTTTTTAAAGCTGAAGAGTGTATTTATTCATTCGAGGCAAATCTACCTGAGTGCGATTGCAGGAAGCAGTCAGAACATTTCCTAAACCAGACAAAAGTTTGTTTCTGTGTCTGTTAAAGTTTTACCGTTTAGAAATTCTTGCAAAATCAGGAAGAGATGCAGATTATTTATTTTCTGTGCTTTCTTCTTTCTTCTGTCTGCAATGATGCATGTAAGTATGTTTTAGCTTTTAAGACCCAAAGCTGTATCTATTTGTATGTTTCTGTGCTTGACTATATATATATATATATATATATATAGTCAGGCACAGAAACATATATACATATATAGGTATATAGATAGATAGTTAGAAGAAGAGATAGATATACAGATATATAGAGAGAATGATATATATATATATATATATTTATATATATATATATATATATATATATATATATAGATAGATAGAGAGAGAGAGAGAGAGAGAGAGAGAGAGAGAGAGAGAGAGAGAGAGAGAGAGAGAGAGAGAGAGAGAGAGAGAGAGAGATTACTGATAATATATACAACATATCTGCTGTTTCGATGTGTTCGTCTATTTGTTTGTCTATGGGTTTCATTTTGATCTGTCTTTTTAACTTTTGTCTCAGTTCTTTGTTATGTATTGTTCTGCGTTTCAGACATACATACATACATACATACATACATGCATATATTCATACAGAGACACAGATATATATATATATATATATATATGTATGTATGTATGTATGTATGTATGTATGTATTATGCTTGTGCTCAACATACATATATAAATATATTATATTTGTTTCTCTATACAAGTATCTGTCTTTGTAACTGCATATCTGATTTTTTTGTAAACAAATAATATTTTGGCAATGTAGATGCACTCCGATGTAGGGATGGTTTCATTCCTATGCACAATAACTGTTACTGGATATCTCCAAATTGGTTTTTCGTTAACTGGATCGAAGCAGTGGTAATATATGTACCGACATATAATTTATGAGAGAATACAAACTTTTAAAGCTACTCACTTGTTTAGTAATTATTAATACTCATATGCGAGATATTAGAGGCATGCATATTAATATATTAGTTACTAAACATACATTCAAATATATATTCAAGTCTCTGGACAGATTCATACTATTACAGAAATTATTAACGATATATTACTAATATATGAGTTAGTGAAGACATACTATTACTATGCAAGTCAATAAACATATAGTTGTAATATTCAGTTTAGTAAAGACAGTACTTAGTGATTAAACCTAAACTTTATTATTATTTTGTTGTTCTTTTTGGCCTTACTATTTCATTGCTACTGTTAGTATTATTGTAATTATATTGTTTCCTCCTCATAGTGTTATTATTATTATTATTATTATTATTATTATTATTATTATTATTATTATTATTATTATTATTATTATTATTTTATTGCTACTAATTGTATTATTGTAATTTTTATTATTTTTATTGCAGCTATTTTTTCCTTATCATTATTATAATTATTTTTATTGTAATCATCATCATCATCATCATCATCATTATTATTATTATTATTATTATTATTACTTAGTTATACTGCAAGGCAATGAATTCTGATTTGGTGGTTGTTACATCGAAATCAGAGAATCAGGCAATAAGTGACGCACTTAAAATAGACACAGGTTTTTATATTTATCTTGTCTTTTATTGACATACAAGCGATTAAAAAGGATATTAGCTATAACCATCTCACTATCTGTCTCTATCTGTCTATCTCTCTATCTATCTATGCATATGTTTGCATCTCTTTGTCTTCTAAAAAAGGAAAGAAAACAACATTTTTTTTTTTATCGTCTCTTTCAATCCCCGGCATTTTGATACACAATCAGAGACCCAGCTGCCAAAAAAATGGCGGACGTTTCGAAAATACTTTACTAAAAATTTGATACATGCTGATTGTGACATGTTGGGATTAAATTAGAAATCTCTTAACGAGGGTCTTTGATTTTATGAAACGGAAACTTCTGCGCATTTTGGGGTTGTTTAAGCCATGTGGAGAGCAATTTTATTTATTTATTTATTTATATATGTATTTATTTATTTATTTACTTATTTATTAATTGATTTATTTTAGACGGGATGGGCTTTCCTCGCATTTGTATCTCTGTGTATGTCTATGTGTGTGTAAGTGTGTGTATACTACTGCTACTTCTACAGCTACTTCTTCAGCTAAAGCAACTACTCTAACTAGAGCTCTAGTCCTAATAGTACTATTACTACTTCTACTATTACTAAGATTACTATGATTTCTGTTAATCTTATTACTACTTCTACTACAACCGCTGTTCCCACTAGTACTGAAATTATAATACCGTCTGATATAACTACTATTTCAACAACAGCTACTGCTGCTGCTACTTCTAATACTACAATAGGTCTACTTCTACTGTACTATTAATACCACAATTAATACTGATATCATTCTTACAACTTTTACTACTATTATTATTATTACTTCTGGTACTACAAGCTACCTTTGTCCTGCTTCTATTTTCAGTTCAGAGGCGCTGGATCGGCGCCACAGATTTTCAGAAGGAAGGAAAATTCGTGTGGATGTCTACGCGTGGATCCGAACCAGTTAAGTATACAAATTTTGAGGGACGAAACCCAAGCAACAATAACCGAAACGAGCACTGTGTGGAATTCGATCGCGGATACTACTGGAACGATAACAATTGCCTTAGTAAAGAGGGTTTTATCTGTGAATATACTCCGTGAAGAAATTTGTCTGACATTTTCTTTCATGACAAGAAATAAACAATAATCAAAATTTAATGTTGCACTAGTCTTTTAGAACTGGAATGGTATTTGTTAAACGAGAATACGCAACTTAGAAAAGACAAAAAAGGTTTTTACCTACCGTGAAGAAACTATAGCAATATTCATGAAAGTTAGGATAAATGTCAAGGGCTTTTTTTTTTTTTTGTTTCTTTTCGTTTCAGTCTTTTTTTTTTTTTTTTTTTTTTTATTATTATTTCTTCTTATTATTATTATCATATTTGTTTTATATAAATTTTTTTTTTTTTCATATAAAGGTTTCAGGAAAAGCGTGACCATTTTCTACAAGACAGTTTAAGTAATCATTGCTGTTAAGGCATGAACACAGTGAACACAATGAAAATAATTGAAAAATACCAAAATGAGTTAAAATGTAGGAAAGCACGCGATCGCTCGTTCGTACACACACACACACACACACACACACGCACACGCACACGCACAGCGACACACACACACACATACGTACAGCGAACACTTAATGACCACTTCGCGCTCCAAAGATTTTTTATAAAATTGTTAATTTCTTGATATTAATTAAAGAGAGGAACAGCACACTTTGAACACGGGTAGGTCCTAATGGGGAAAAGTAGGATTTTGTACCTACCATAATTCTCCGTTGAAAAATACTTCAACTACAGGTACTATGAAGGTTTCAAGAAAAACTTCATCTTCGACTTAGATCGTCTAGTTTTTCAAACAAATATTTTCTGCACTGTTTTTCTATTACAGAACATTCTATTCAAATGAAAACAAAGCTAGTAAGACAGCACTTGGCATAGTTCCTTTTAAAACATCGATGAGCTGATACAGCTCAAAGACAGTAAAAAAAAAAAGAAAAAAAAAAGAAGATAAATAAATAAAATATTTAAAAAAAAAGTCGGTCAGAAGGTTTGCAGACGAAACAGCTGTGACGTCAGACTTTCATTTTACGTAATAACGTTTTTGTACACGGAACTGTTTTAACTAAGAAATAGAATGATGTAGTTTTAAAATAGAATAGTAGTGTCACGATAATAGAATCAAGTTCTCAGTTAAAAAAAAGCGTTTATTTAAAAACAATAAAAAAATGTATTTATTCGCAACGTGAATATTTATCGTCAAATGTTTACTAAAATATTTTTGAAACAACCGCCATTTTCTGAAAGCATCCTGTAATAAGTTCATTATAACATTAAAAATAAATACACGCACACACACACACACACACACACACACACACACACACATATATATATAATTAAAAAAATAGCAATAAAAATACAGTTCAGGCAGTTTATAATTATGTATTTTCTTTAGAAATGTTTTCCTTCATACATCTCTCTTGGTATCAGGGCACGTAAACAAATTGGATTATAGCGAAAGTTTTACTGTTTAAGAATTTGTTTCTTTAGCGGTAGCCGCATTATTAATATAAGGAAAACATGAAAACCTTACCATAATACTTGGCGAATATTAGTTCCCCATGGTTAATGATATAGTATTAGGGTGAAATTCTCAAACATCGATAATAATAATTTTCATAATATCATTTTCCTCAATATTTTCTCACCAGTGTATTAACTGACCTGAATAATATTTTGATAACTGGAAAGAAAAATTAGAAAAATTAATTCATAAGCTGCACATGCCAGATGTGGTGGGGGGGGGGGGAGAGAAACAACTAACATATTGAACTTTCTGAAGCGAAATTAATAGAAGGGTTTTCATGCCATCCACTGAATGAACAGACGGCTAGGATAACAGACATATTCGTGCAAAGTGAAGTTTTGCAAAGACGAATGAGACAGTACGACACAAAAAAGCCATTGTCTGAAAAGTACAGTTAAACTTCTACATGTAAAACAGAGCCTTTTGTAAAATTATTGTAATGGAACAGGTACGGTAACTGATCAAATTATTTAACAAAAGTTTTATTCTTATGTTTGTTCAGGATTACTGCATTCTGGAGTCTCGGACCTGTCTGTATATGTTGGATTGTTAATTTCAGTGTGTTATGTACGTGTGTTTTTAATTTGTCTACAACATTAAACAAAACTGTGTTTATTGTCAAACTCAAAACACAAGAGTAAAAAAAAAAAAAAACACTACATTTTAACAGAGCAATTTAATTTTGTTGGAAACCTGGCACTGTTAGGTATATGTATTTAGTATCAATATTCCCTGTCTTACGTGATTACAATCTGCACTCTGATTGAACAAAGCCGTTAAGTGAGCGAGGTCGAGGTGATGGACACCTCCAACATGTGGACACCGTTGACGTGGATAACGCCAACATCCCCATATGCATTATTATCCCCATATGCATTATTATTATTTTTATCACTATTATTATTATTATTATTATTATTAGTAGTAGTAGTAGTAGTAGTAGTAGTAGTAGTATTTGTATTATTACATAGTACATTTCGAATGGACATTTTATTTGTGTGACGTCATCGGGTGACGTCAAATGGGAGTCACGTGATTCGGAAAGACTGACAAACTTGAGAGGTGTTACATGTGACACGGAAGGAAATATTTTTGTTTCTGATTTTGACAGAGATTGTGTCGTTCAGTTGTCACGGGATGGAAACGTTCTACCTGACATCCTCACTGACCAGGATGGATTGTGAGTTTCACTTTAACTGTTTTTTCAGTAAAACCTGATACATAAACAAATCAAGTTAGATATATTATGTATTTATTTATTTATTATAAATTAATTAAATTAGTTAATTTTAATATTATTTAACTTACCTTTTTAAATCTAAATTACTGTTTCGTTTGAACTTAGTAAATTATATTTTACAGAGAAACAAAATCTGATTTACTTTTGAAATGTTATCCTTGTTTTAGTCTCTCTCTCTCTCTCTCTCTCTCTCTCTCTCTCTCTCTCTCTCTCTCTCTCTCTCTCTCTCTCTCTACCCCTCTCTCTCTCTCAATATTCTGTTATTTTATAAACAGTCTATATCAAGGAATGTGATACGACATTCTTTATATATTTGTATATACTTCAGTGTAATCCAAAAGAAAAAAGAAACCCACTAAAATATTTATATTTCATATCAGTATTAAAAAATAAAAGGATATATTTGTATCTTATCACACAAACCTGTGAAGTTGCTAAAATTAAATAATGTGACGTCACTCGTAACAGAAATGTGAATAGTGTGAATCATATGCAGATACATAGATACACACATTCATACATACATACATTCATACATACATACATTCATACATTCATACATACATACATTCATACATACATAGAGACACGCCGACATTGGTAAAATAATACAACAATTAGATATCTTTGTTACATTAGACGTCAATAAATAATTTAATGCTACTACTAAAAAGCTGATATCAGGGTTTGTGTGTAAACAAAAAATTAAAAATCTAAAAACATTTTACACTTGAACAGTTTTATTCATGAAAACAACTACAGTCTTCCGTTCTACTGCACTGAAATTGTGTTTGAACTAGGATAATAAAAACAACAAAGTAACAAGAAAAGACATCTGCTTAATGATCATTGATATTTTAAAAACTTTATTATTGTTATTTCATATTAACCTTGCACTCTCTAATAAACGCTATAAAAGAATGTAAATATATTTTTTCGGAATAAATTTAATTAAATGTATCCATTGTTATGTCTTACTTAAGTACCTCTGTACATATATACATATATATATATATATATATATATATATATATATATATATATATATATATATATATATATTAACTGTTAAATAGTATTCGTGATATGTTCGTAGTAATAGTAGTGGTAGTAGTATTGTCTGAAACATTATATACAATTTTCTGTACGCAAATATGAAGGATGTTCTTTGTCATTAATACGTACAAACAACAACAAATAATAACTGATATTTCAAAAACATGATTCTCATTTTCTCTGTACCAGTGTGCAGTAGATTAAAATAAAAAAATACAATAAAATAAAAAAATAAAATGAAATAAAAAACTAAAATAAAATAAAATAACCATAAAATGAAAAAAAAAGGCGAAGAAAAAAGTAAAGTATGTGTGTCTCCGTGGAGGAGAATCTTGCCATTGATACGAACAAACTAAAATACTAATAAAATATGTAACATTATAATAATATTAAACCCAATAACACACACACACACACACACACACACACACACACACACACACACACACACACACACACACACACACACACACACACACACACACACACACACACACACACACTCTTATATTACTATTATTATAAACGATTTTAATGAAAATCATTACAAGTCTTTTCTCTGTACCTAGTGTTGCATATCCACTTCACTGTTAAGTTTAAACAAGACTTTTGTTCACACAGTATTTTATCTCTGCCAGTGACGCACACACACAAATATTCGCATCAAAAACCTAAACAGACACATGCAATAAAACACAAATGGTACACAAAAAAATACTGATATACACATGCACCCATAAATACACACACATGCAACAGCAGTTGACCCGGAACTGAACAGATCTCGTCTAGTGATATATTTTTCTATTTTATCTTGCGCAATCACAAACATTGTAGCAATACTACTGCTATTACTGATACTACTACTATTACTACTTCAGTTATTGCTACTAATAATAATATATCTCTTAATGTTTTTGTTATTTTATTTTATTTATGTTTCTTTTTTATTTATTTTTTTTTTTTTAAATATATTTTTGTTGTTTGTTTGTTTATTTGTATGTTTGTAATTATCAAGTATGATAAATTTTACAAACACTTATTTTTCACTTTGCTTCCTCGTATTGGTTTTCACCTGAGTTTATTTTATAAAACACTTTGACTGTGTGTAATCAAAAAGTGATTAACCAGGAACCTATGTTTCGCATTGATATTGCAGGTGTGATTGTAATTAAGCGAGAGGAAACAAAGGATGAAATATCAGATGACTTGTAACACTTGTTGTATGCATCCGGCCTGATGCATTCAAAGTGTTAGTGAAACTAGGATTACACTACCACTGCAATTTGCTATCAACGGTGTCACGCAAAACGAAATAAGATCAATACATTGTCATTAGTAATCCTGTTTGTGCTTAATAAAAGAATAACAGCAGCAGCAAAAACAACAACAACAACAACAACAACAACAACAACAACAACAACAACAACAACAATAATAATAATAATAATAATAATAATAATAATTGAAATAGTAGCTATAGTACCAGTTGCTACAGTACCAGTAGCAGCTGTAGTAGTCGTTATGGGGTTGGTTGTATTGGTAGTACCGGTAATAGCTGTAGCAGTAGCAGTGATAATTATACAGTGAAACTCCTCTAAATAGAAATTCCCTCAAAACCGAATTTATTCCTTGTTCCCCTGATTTCCACAGTAGACAAGTAGAATGATCAATTATACTGATCGACATAGAACACTGTAGTTTACACCAATAACAGCTGCAGTGAAAACAATAGCAGAGTGTTTGTCACATTACCTCAGAGGAACATCCGCCAACCATCTGTTACATTTCACTTTCACTTCATCAAACCTCATCTTCAAAACTGCTGTTACATTTCACTTTCACTGCATCAAACCTCATCTTCAAAACTGCTGTTACATTTCCCTTTCACTGAATAAAAGCTCATCTTCAAAACTGCTGCTACATTTCACTTTCACTGCATCAAACTTCATCTTGAAAACTGCTGTTACATCTCAACATGGAAAATTTTATCTTTGTTGTCTTTAGCCTTCTGATGCTCAGTTCACATGTTGGTAAGTTTCTCTTTACATATGTTTGTCTGTATGTGAGTGTGAGTTTTTCTGTGTTGTATATTTGTGAGTGACTATTCGCTGTCTCATGTACGTATGATTAGACTCTGCACACAGACAATATAAAGGAACGCAGTAACAGCGGAGGACGCAGTCCAGTCACAAACTCTCAAACGTGAGATGTCGCTGACGGGACTAGAACTGTGAGTCTCATTCGTCCGCACTCCGCAGTGGACAACGAAACCATTCGACGACTGAGACAAACTTTGCATATGTAAATATGTGTGTGAGTGTGTGTGTGTGTGAGTGTGTATGTAAATGTGTGTGAGTGTGTCTGTGTGTGAGTGTGTGTGTGTGTATGTAAATATGTGTGTGTGTGTATGAGTGTTTCTGTGTGTGTGTTTGTGTGTGTGTGTGACTGTGTGTGTGACTGTGTGTGTATGTGTGTGTATGTGTGACGGTGTTTGTGGACAAGTGTGTTTTTTTTTATAACTGTACGTAAATTCATTTTATATGCCGTTGTCGATTTGTTATTATTTTCTATCCTCTTTGATTTTTTAAATTTCTGCTCTTTGACATTTAACAGAGGGTTGGTACTGTCAGGCAGGATTTACGAGATTCAGATCTCACTGCTACTGGGTTTCACCGCGGTCGTTGACAGCCTCCTGGATTGAAGCTAGCGTGAGTATCTTTTTCTTCTTTCTTATTTTAATCATCTTTATCAGCATCAGCATCGTCACCTTCTAGCTTATTATTTAAAGGACAACAGGATCAAAACAATGCGATATAAATTTAAAAAAAAATGTATGAACATTTTCACATTTAAAAAAAATAGTGCAAATTTTCTGAAAAAAAAACAATATATATATATATATCTTAGAATATCTTCAATTACTAGAGTGTATATAATGGATCAGGTGAAGAAAAAAAATGAGATTTTTGTCGTAAAGATTTTATGAAAAATTCTGTTTTGAAATCAGGATATTTTATGTGATGAAAAGATAGAACAATGCTTGTCCTGTTTCAGTAGGTCAACTGCACACCGTAATTTACTTGTGCTTTTGAACTTATGTTTTGGATGCACTTTATATTGTACACATATCTGTCGCCACGTTCAAACAAAATTAAACAAAAGATTAAACGACTTGGGATTAAAGATTCATCTAATCCATGTACTTTTTAAAACTGTTATAAAATATATTTATTTATCATTTAGCATCTCCGTTTTCATAATGTGGATTCTAAACTACACTTAAGAGTATTATTTTTATTTTTATTTATTTATTTTTATTATCAGAACCACCTTTCTAGATAAATTATAACATCTTTACTTGTTTCGAAAACGTTTCTTCTGGGTTAGATGATGCTTTAAATAAATGTTTTAGTTTCGAATTATTAAACATTTTAAAACTTATCTTTCCTAATAGTATTCTAGTAGATCTTTCTTTTATCATGTTATTAGGTTAGTTCTGTTGTTTTAAATAAATTCACTGGAAATATAATTATTACGTCAGTGAATTCTAATATGGTGCAGACCAGCTATTGTATGGTCTCGGTAAAAAGTTGAAGTCCAAACATTCTTTATTTTACCCTATATTTACAAACAAATTATACATTATTAATTTGTCCACACACAGAGACACACACACAAACGCACAGACACAGACACACACACATAGACATGTATACATATTTATATTTTCACTTTTACATTTCAGCAATATTGTCATTTCATGAATTCTTATCTGGTCGCAATCAATTCACCACTTGAAAGCAGCTACATCGAAAACGTGCTGAGAAGACGAGGGAGGTGGTAAGTATATCAAACATTTGTATGTATTTGTATTTGTGTGAATGTGCGTATGTGTGTGTGTGTGTGTTCCTATGTGATTACGTGATATTTTATTGATTTGTATTGACAGAAGTTTATTGGATCGGAGCTAGCAGCATACAGAGTGGTATTTTTGAGTGGATGTCGAGAACACCTCTGTCATACTCACAGTGGTATACAGGCGAGCCAAACAATTATGAAGGGGGAGAGCACTGCGTTCATATCTCAAAAGAAAGGAATTATCGATGGAATGACGAAAAGTGCAATAGGCTATATGGATTTGTGTGTGAACAGAAAATATAAACTTAATTACTTAATAAATATTTGATCAAAGTAAAACTTGTTTGTAAAACCTGTTTATAAAACACGCTCATATAAAACACACACACACACACAGCTTGTAAATATATAGTGGTGCATGTGAGAAGAACAAATAATGCATTTTATATATTTCTTTTTGATGTTCTAAAATTTATTTCATTACAATTAGGTTGCGATAAAATTTCATGTTTATTTCAATATTTATTCTTTATTTTCTTTCATTATTTATTAACATGTGAATCTGAAAATACTCAATCAATCTGTCAAGTTTGTAAGAAAAAGTTAATCAAGAACTTTTAAACCCTCTTACCTCTACCAATAGCAGATGTAACTGTGTTAAACTGGACTGAGATTATGAACTGCCTAAAAAGTGAATGACAAAGTTCCATTAGCCAGTTATTGTATGTTTGTGTAAAACACGTGTTGCTTTAGAACAGAAAACTGTGAACATTCTAGAACATCTTGAGGCAGATGAACACTGACTGCTGATCACTGTAGACTGAAACCTTCCACAACTTTCCACTTACAAAACTACTAGTCACAGTTAAAGTGCCAGTGTAGTTGTAGGCCTGCTAGAGAAAACAGTAGTTGCTCTTGTTGTTGTAGTAGTTACAATGATAGTGTCATGTTAAGGTAGAGACACGCTGCCGGTTATTACATCGTCTGAAGAAACTAAAGCAATGTGCAGAAAACTCTCTCTCTCTCTCTCTCTCTCTCTCTCTCTCTCTCTCTCTCTCTCTCTCTCTCTCTCTCTCTCTCTCTCTCTCTCTCTCTCTCTCTCTCTCTCTCTCTCTCTCTCTCTCTCTCTCTCTCTCTCTCTCTCTCTCTCTCTCTCTCTCTCTCTCTCTCTCTCTCTCTCTCTCTCTCTCTCTCTCTTTCTGTAATAGTTTCTGAATACTTTAGTCATACTTAAATACATAACTGCCACTGCCACGCTTCCTATAAAAACAAAATGGACTTAAAAAACGAAAGACAAAGAAAGAAGAGCTTCGTTAGAAGCGATGATTAACCTCGGTTACACTTCTTTAAAGGTTGTTGCAATATTTGCTTAAATATAATTATCTTTGTATAATATTATCTACCAGATTGGTTAATTTTTTTTTTTTTTCCCTTGATGTATGAAAATATCTCGCATTTAACCAAACAACTCTATATCACAGCCTCTACATGGCCAGATGTCCTAAAATTCTTCTCTACCAAAAGTTTTTTCTGTACCAATAATATTTTTATTTCAGAATTATTTTCTCCGCGGTGCGTGACTCTGGTATGAAAAAAAAAAAAAAAAAAAAAAAAAACAATTTTAAATAGATTAGTGTAACATTAAATTTAATTATAATTAATTTCGTGTCACTGAACAAAACGTCAGACAGATTTGTTCACGGAGAATATTTACAGATAAAACCCTGTTTCCTGAGGCAGTTGGCATCATTCCACGAGAAACGTAATGCGCGACTTAATTCCAAGCAGTCCTCATCTCTGCGATAATTGTCGGGTTGTCCTTGATAAAAATTTGTGTAATTAATTGGTTCGGGTCCCCGTCTTGACATCCACCTGAACTTTCCTTCTGTCTGCTTATCACTGCCGCCGATCCAGTATGCGTCAGCTGAAAGTGAAAGCACGCAGACACGGTAATAGTAGCTCTACTAGTCGCAGGAGCATAATAATAATAATAATAGAAGTAAAAGTGTAAGGATAACATCAGCAGTAGGAGCAGTAGTGCAAAGCAATGTGTTAATGCATTTTTAATACACTCGTAAACTGTCACCGTTAACATATATCGTCCGATGTTTAGTAAAAGTTTAAAAAAAAAAAAAAAAAAAAAACATCCGCCATTTTGTGAGAGTTCGGTCTCTGATTGTCTAACAAAATACAGAGGATTGAAAGGAACAGTCAAAAGAGATTCAAATTTATTTAGGTGACAGTCTGCGGTTTTACCAAATGTTTAGTCTACTAATTGTATATCGTGAAAAAAAGGTTCAATATAAAATGAAAATAAATAAGTGTATATTTACAATTAGTTTACATTTAGCTTTTATCTTTAGAACCGTCTTCCCTCATCTCTCTCTCTCTCTCTCTCTCTCTCTCTCTCTCTCTCTCTCTCTCTCTCTCTCTCTCTCTCTCTCTCTCTCTCTCTCTCTCTCTCTCTCTCTCTTTCTCTCTTTCTCTCTCTCTCTGTCTCTCTCTGTCTGTCTCTCTCCCTCTCTCTCTCTCTCTCTCTCTCTCTCTCTCTCTCTCTCTCTCCCTCTGTCTCTCTCTCTCTGTCTCTCTCTCTCTGTCTGTCTCTCTGTCTCTTTCTCTCTGTATCTCTGTCTGTCTCTCTCTCTGTCTGTCTGTCTGTCTCTCTCTCTGTCTCTCTCTCTCTTTGTCTCTCTCTCTCTCTCTCTCTCTCTCTCTCTCTCTGTCTGTCTGTCTGTCTCTCTCTCTCTGTCTCTCTCTCTGATAATCTGTAAAATCTGTAGTCAGACTGTAGCAAATACGCGTTTTAACCGATTGAATATAAACAGATGAAAAGACAAATATACAAACCTGTGCCAAGTTTAAGTGCTGCACGTATTGCACGATCCTCTGATTCCGACTCAATAATCAGCAAATAGGCATTCATTGTCTTGCAGTACTCCTAAATAACAAGAACAAGAACAATACTACTACTACTACTACTACTACTACTACTACTACTACTACTACTACTAATAATAATAATAATAATTATTATTATTATTATTACTACTACTACTACTTCTACTACTACCACTACTACTACTACTAATTATTATTATAATATTACTATTACTACTACTATTATTACTACTACTTCTACGAATAATAATAATAATGATAATAATAATAATAATAATAATAATAATAATAATAATACGAAGAAGGAAAACAATAAGAATAATACTAAAATTAATAATAATAAAAATAATAATAATACAGGAAGCAACAATAGCAATAATAATAATTACAATAATAATAATAGTAGCAATGACAGAACAAGAGCAACAACAACAACAATAATAATAATAAAGTTAAATTTTAATCACTTCTGCCTAAGTAATATCTTTGGTACTATGTCTTTACTAAACACTTTATTAGAACTACATCTTTACTATCTTGTGTATTAGTAGTATTTATTTACTAACTCGTATATTGGTAATATATATTTGGTGAATTCTATAATAGTATGTACGACTCCAGTGACTTGTATGTCAGCATGTATGTCCTTAATAACTTGCGTATATCATAATGTATATTTAGTAATTTGTAGATCAATAGGTACGTGTTTAACAACTCGTATATGAGCATTTGTATTTGTTTAACAACTGGTATGTAAGTGAGTATCTTTAAAAGCTTGACTTCTTTCACAAATTACATATCTTGATGTATTACCTTTGCTTTCTCCCAAGTTAAAGTAAATTGATTTGGAGAAAACCAATAGCAGTTGTTTTCTAAATGAAGGAAGCCAGTCGTACAGTGGTGTTCATCTAAATTGCCAAAATATTATTTGTTTAAATAAAAAATATACATACGCAATTACAAAGACAGATGGATAGAGAAACAAATATTCTGAATAAATGTGTACATGTGTGTGTGTGTGTTTTTCTGTGTGTTTGTGTGATAATCTGTAAAATCTACAATTTCAAATTATACATTCTAACATATTGCTTCGTAAAACCTTCGAATGCCCCTGAATATACATTTATACAGAGATGGAAGGATGAACGGGTGGGCAGACAGATGTCAGAAACACAGACAGAGACATAACCGGGTAGAGAGATAGATAAAAAAAGGTCACATAGATATATATATATATATATATATATATAGAGAGAGAGAGAGAGAGAGAGAGAGAGAGAGAGAGAGAGAGAGAGAGAGAGAGAGAGAGAGAGAGAGAGAGAGAGAGAGAGAGAGAGATGGATGGATGGATATACCGTGAGATGGAGAGCTAAACTATTGTAAGTAATACCCTTGTAAATCGCTTGATCATAAATATCAGACAAACATAAAAACCTGTGCCATGTTTTGATTCTGCTGGTGTTGCAGAAGCCGCGAAGTCCGATGTTATCTGCAGCAAACGGAAATGGATTGCCTTGCAGTACTCCTAAATAATAATAATCGTAATAATAATAATAATAATAATAATGATGATGATGATGATGATGATGATGATGATAATAATAATAATAATAATAATAAAGGTAACAAAAAAAAACAATGCAATAATATTAGTAGTACGAAAGAAACAAGAGAAACAACAACAATAATAACAAAAAGGTTTCATTTTATCACTTCTGCCTCAGTACTGTGTCTTTGATAGTATGTCTTTACTAAATTGTATATTACTTCTATGTCTTTACTAACTTCTATATTAGTATGTATGCCATTTTTAACTTGTATGACACTATGTATATCTAGCAACTTGTAGATCAAAATGTATGTCATTGATAACTCGTATATCAGTATTTGTATATATTTAATCACTGGCATATAAAGGTGTATGTTTAAAAACTGGTAACCTTTCATAAATTATATATCAGTATACATTACCAATGCTTCCAACCTGGTAGTAGGAATCGTTTTCGGAGAAACCCAGCGACATCCAGTTTTTTGTAGGAACGAAGCCATCCGGACAACGTTCTGCGTCTACATCACCAAAATATTTTTAGTTTACAAAAAAGTAGCTACGCAGTTACAAAGACAGAGAGATGCTTAAATGAAAAAATCTATAGAGAAACAAATATTTTATATGTAAGTTTGTCCATCTATCTATCTGTCTATCTATCTATCTATCTATCTATCTATCTATCTGTCTATCTATCTATATATCTATCTATCTATGTATATATATATAAAGACAGCCAGAGAAACAAATAGATACTGCTTTGGGATTTAAAAGCTGCTAAACACTTACTTGCATCAATGCAGATAGAAGAAAGAAGAACACAGAGAAAATAAATGGTCTTCATTTCTTCCTGGTTGTGCAAGAATTTTTAAACGGTAAATATTTAGCAGATACAGAAACAAACTCTCGACTGGTTTAGGAAATGCTCTGATAATGTCTTCCAGTCAGTGAACAAATATATTTTTCAGTTTTAAAAATAGTTGGCTGGTTATAGTAATTTATCATTATAGTAATTTATCA
Source organism: Chrysomallon squamiferum (assembly GCA_012295275.1). NCBI lineage: Eukaryota > Metazoa > Mollusca > Gastropoda > Neomphalida > Peltospiridae > Chrysomallon > Chrysomallon squamiferum. Next base: position 21,592,968 of record CM022677.1, read on the forward strand.
TAATAGTATATTATTATGGGAAACGTGCAGTTTAATGTAGTTTATACAGACCTGTTATTTTATGGTACATCTTTTTTTTTCAGTCATGTTGGATATGAATTACAACTACAAAAGAAAAAAGTACTAAACGTGTAATGGCGATGATTATGATGATGATGATGATGAAATAGAGTCCTGCGTACAGAGAAAAAATAATTCTGATGTATATATATATATATATATATATATATATATATATATATATATATATATATATACATTTTAATATTATATTTAAATTATTGCAGGTAGCCCTCAGAAAATGGCTTTTGTTTCTAAATATGGCGGTTGTTTGTAAACATTTGACGATAGATGTTTATTTTTTTATTTCTTTTATTTTGTTATTTTATTATTTTGATTTGCTTCAGTCGCATTGTCATTTACCGCCCAAAATGTGGTTTCATTATTTTATTCTAAGAACGTAAAATGGATATACTAGTAAATATTTAGAAATTATACAGAGTGTTTTTATATCTATCGTCTTAAAATGTAAGACAGTATGCAAGTAAATTTCAGATGTATTAATGCAAGACGGTTATACAAATGCATTTTCGTTAAAACTGGTGTTTTGTATCTTGCAAAATGTGACATGGAACTCAGCTACATTTCGAATGTACATTTTGGATATCGTTAAATGTGGATTTAAATCTAACGTCTTGAAATGTTAGATGATACGCAAGTACATTTGGGATATTTTAAATTTTGTCTGTTTACCTATATTCTTAAAATGTGAGATGCTTACACAAGTAGATTTTTTGATATTTTAAATCTTCTTTTTCTATCACAATTCGTTTGATAAAATATGAGATGGTGATACAAGTAAATTTTGGATATAAAAAAATGATGATTTTATATTTACCAACTTAAAATGTAATATGATGGTGCAAAAAAGATATATTTTGCATATTTTAGGTGTGATGTATGTATATATATATTTCTTGAAATATGAATTAGTCAAATTCATTAGAATATTATATATGTGATGCTTTTAAAACCTAACGTAGTGATAAGAAAATACATGTTGACCATTGCCAGATAATTATTTTTTCTATCCTTAAAATAAATGTATTTTATGACCAACGTAAGTTTTATGCATGTACATTCAAATGACCACTTTTATGTCTCATTTTATAACCGCTCCAGTGTGTTCATTACAAATGAACTTAGTTTTATTATCCTCTTTCCATACAATAGTGATATAATATTCACGGTTATGAGGTATTTAAAAAACACACTGTATAGAAATTGCTTTTATTGCGTGTGTGTGTGTGTGTGTGTGAGGGTGTTTGTGTGTGTGTATATGTGTGTGCGTGTGTATGTGTGTGTGCGTGTGTGTTACTGTGTATGTGTGTGTGTGTGTGTGTGTGGGTGCGTGTGTGTGGGGGTGCGTGTGGGTATATTTCTGTGTGTGTGTATGAATGTGTGCGTGTGCGTGTGCATGTGTGTGTGCGTGTGTGGGTGTTTGTGTGTGTGTGTGTGTGATAGAGAGGGGGAGCAGGCAGGCAGGCAGAGGGAGGGAGGCTTCCTACAGATTTTACTTCATTAATTTTATTTTTATAATTACTCTTATTTTTTAGATAAGTTTCAAAATTATATCCGAATGAAATCAGAGTCATTAATCCAAACAAGAATATTAAATGTTAGTAAATCGAAAGAAAGCAAGTTAAACGTCTCTAAAGTAATCTTTGAGTGGTGATTTTAGATGATCAACACAGTGTGAAACGGAACATCATTTTTCTTCATTTCATTATTTATTTATTTATTTAATTATATATTTATTTCTTGAGTTATTTATTTATTTATTTAAATACATCGTTGCCAGTTTAAAATATCTATACATTTTGAATGTATTTCTTCAGCGATGTTCTGCACTGTTGTACTGTTGTGATTACAGTTTGACAATAACTCACTCAAAGGCACACAAACACACTCACAAACACACATACACACACACATATATATACAAACATTACATATACAAAATATTTGTTTCTCTATCCATCTGTCGGTTTTTGTAACTGCGTATCTATGTTTGTGTAAAGAAGTAATATGTACACCATTGTAGCGATGTCTTCTTTTGTTTATACAACAACTGTTACTGGATTTCTCCAAATAACGTTTCCGCTGGATCGATCGAAGCAGTAGTAATATATACCGACATATAATTTATGAGAGAATTTCTGCTTTTAAAGATACTCACTTACTTACCAGTTATTAAACAAATACGAATACTGAGATACGAGTTATTAAATACATACATATTAATCTATAAGTTACTGGATCTACATTCTGATATATTCAAATCACTGAAGAGGTACATACAAGTTAGTAAAGATTTTTTTTGTAATATATACTTTAGTAAATACTTTACAAAAACAGTACTTAGGCCAAAGTGATTAAACTCAAACATTATTAGTATTTGTGTTGTCCTTATTGTTGCTCCTTTTGTTTCGTTTATGCTACTAGTATTATTGCAATTATAATTATTATTGATATTGTTGTTTGTTATTATTATTATCATTATTATTATTACTATTATTGTTGTTGTTGTTATTGTTGTTAGATTTTTCATTATTATTATTATTATTATTATTATTATTATTATTATTATTATTATTATTCGTAGAAGTAGTAGTAGGTAGTAATAATATATTGTCGTTGTTTTGCTACTAATTGCATTATTGTAATTTTGTATTATTCTTACTGTAGTTATTTCTTTCTTATCGTTATTATAACTAAAATTATTATTGTTGTTACTGCTGTTATTACTGTTATTATTATTATTATTATTATTATTATTATTATTGTTGTTGTTTTTTTTGTTATATTTTTATTATTGTTGTTGTTGTTGTTATTGTTATTGTTATTATTCAGGACCACTCTATTTATGTCTCTCTGTGTTTCTGATATCAATTTGCCCAGCCGTGCATCCTTTCATATCTGCATAAGTTAAAGAGAGAGATGTATTACGAAAGACGTTTCTAAAGAAAGTACATAAATATAAACTGACTGAAGAGACACATACTGACTGTAAGTTTCAAAGTGATATCCGAATGAAATAACAGCCCTTAACCAAAATAAGATTACTAAATATTACTAAATGAAAAGAAAGGAATTAAATATCTCTAAACTTTGAGGAGGTGATTTCAGACAATCCGGGCAGTAGCAAGCCCCACATCATTTTACTTCGTTTCATTTCATTATTTGTTTCATTATTTATGTATTAATGTATTTGTTTATTCAAAAAATATCATTGCATATTTTAAATATCGATACATTATTTATGTATTAATGTATTTGTTTATTCAAAAAATATTATTGCAAGTTTTAAATATCGATACATTTTGTCTGGTTTTTGCCTAGTTATTTTCTTAAATGTTTTACTGTTGAGATTAGAGGCTGACAATAATCACAGCTTTTTTTTATCTTCGATTCACCTTAAATTAAATTAAATGTACATCAAAATTTGCACTTAAGAAAAAAACATTATGATTACCGTGACTCGAGAAATCAGGCTGCTAGTAATCATGAAAAAAAGAAAAAGAAATAAATATTTTGGGCGTAATGTTTCTAAAGGGAGAATTTACTTCTCACTATTTTCCTGGCATAGCGTGATCTCTCTTTCTGTGTATGCAGCGGATTTCATTAAAACACGTCTGTTAGTTTCTCTTCACAATGTTCAAAACGTTGCTGCCTTTTTAAAAGTCGCTCTGCCGTTTAGACGAACTGAATACGACAATGCATAAAGTGCGCCACATAGAGAGACAGAGAAATATAAATATATAAATAGGCAGACAAGTATAACTATACACACAGCTCACTGACCGAGAGACAAGCAGATGGACATATAGACAGATATTAGCAGACGATCAGACGGCTAAACAGATATATTGATAGACTAGAAGAAAGATATACTGCTATTTGTGGAAAAGTGGAAAATGTAGAAATGAAAAGAGTAAGGTCATCATCAGAATCATTCTAATAATTATTATCATCGTGAAGATTATTGCTGATATCATCATCATCATTATTATTTTTTCTCTGTACGCAGTTGTGCATTTCATCCTCATAATCATCGCCATTATAAGTTTTGTATATTTCTATCTTGGTACTTTTTTTATAGTTGTAAATGAATGAGTAAAATATACCATAACAGAACAAGACTGTATAAACTACATTAAACTGTCAGCGCACAGCTACCAAAATAATATATCATTATGAGAAATTAATGCATACAGCGAACTATGAGTCGAAGAAACAGTCAGAACATTCGCTAAACCAGTCGAGAGTTTGTCTCTGTGTCTGTTAACGTTTTAACGTTTAGAAATTACTGCAAAATCAGGAAGAAATGAAGATTATCTACTTTCTCATTTTTCTTCTTTTTTGTGTCTTCAACGATGCATGTGAGTATGTTATAGCTTTTAAAACCCAGGTCTGGTATTTCTTTGTATGTTTCTCTGGCTGGCTGATTTGCTGTCTTGATATACATGTGTGTGTGTGTGTGTGTGTGTGTGTGCATACACATATATAGATAGATGTATAGATGTATCGATATAGATATAGATGTAGGTGTATATATATATATATATATATATATATATATACATACACTTATCGATGACATGAATATATACAACATATCTGCAGTTTCCTTGTGTTCATCTCTTTGTCTGGGTTTCATTTGTATCTGTCTTCCTAACTTTTGTCAACATTTATATATATATATATGTAATTTTTGTCCCTCTGATAAGATGACAACTATAGTGTAGGGACACTTGTTATCGATTCCTTGGATGTCCGTACAAGACAGGAAATAGTGTATTGTCTTTCCGTTAAAATTTAAAACCAACTAAATAATAATAATAAAATAATCCATCTGTGTTACTGCGTATCTGCATTTTTTGTAAACAAATAATATTTTGGCAATTTAGATGCACTAAAGTGTACGACGGATGGCTTCATTCATTTAGACAACAACTGTTACTGGATTTCCCGAGAAAACATTTCTGCTTCGTGGCTCGAAGCAATGGTAATATATATACTGACATATAATTTATGAGAGAATATAAGCTTTTAAAGATACTCACTTTCATACCAGTTATTAAGCAAACGCGAATGCTGCTATACGAGATATTATAGACATATATATTGGTATATAAGTTACTAGACATACATTCTGACATACTCAAGCCACTGAGGACATACATACTATTATACAAGTTACTAAAGCTATGTTACTATTATACGAGTTAGTAAACACATACTACTAATATACATGTTTGTAAAGATATAGCTGTATTATACAGTTTAATAAGAACATAGTACTGAAAACAGTGCCTAGGCAGAAGTGAATAAAGTCAAACTTTATTATTATTGGTGTTCTTGTTGTTGCTTTTTCTGTTGCATTCCTACTATTATTATTATTATTATTACCATTACTATTATTATTATTGTTATTATTATTATTATTATTATTATTATTATTATTATTATTATTATTATTATTATTATTATTATTATTATTACTATTATTATTATCATCATTTAGGACTACTGCAAGGGAATGAATGCCTCTTTGGCGACTATTAGATCGGATTCAGAAAATCGTGCAATCCTTACAGCAGTTAAAGGAAGACCCAAAGGTTTTTATGTTTATCTTCTTTTCTATTAACGATCATGCGAATAGCAAGGCTATCAGTTATAATAATATATCTGTCTGTCTGTCTGTCTGTCTATTTCACTGTCTATCTATCTATCTATCGATCTACCTGTCTGTGTGTGCATATCTTTTTCCACGCATTTGTCTCTCTGTGTGCTTCGGATATCCATCCATCCTTCCATAAGTGTATATTCAGGGGCAGTGGGGGTTTCCGAAACAGTTTGTGGGGAATTTATAATTTGAAACTGAGTGTTCTTGTTTTCTGTTTTTTCTTTCATTTTTTCAAATACTTGGTAAAATTGCAGATTGTAACCTAAATAAATTTGAATGTCTTACAAATTTAAGAAAAACGACTCTTTTGACTGTTCCTTTCAATCCCCGGCATTTTGTTGGTTAATCAGAGACGCAGTTTTCAGAAAATGGCGGATGTTTCGAAAATGTTTTCATAAACTTTTGACGATACATGTTAATGGTGACACGTTGAGATTGAATACAAAATCTGTTATTACGTGTTTTTGAACTGAAAACGTAATTCTACTTTCCTGATATTAATATTGTATCTTAAAACTGAATCATTCTACGCGTTAGTTAAAAGAATTACGTTTACAAGATCGTTATTATGTAAAATACGTCAACTGGAATCTCTGACGTCAGAACTGTTTCGTCTGCAAACGCTGTGACCGATTTATTTTAGTTTATTTATTTTATTTTATTTTATTTGTTTACTGATTTTTTTTTCTTAAATTTATTTACTGATACTTTTGTTTGTTTATCTTGCGTGTTATTGACTATCATTGCGCTGTATTAGCTGGCCGAAGTTTTCGAAACGCCTAAAGGACAAACTTTCGTGACGTAGTTCGCACCATGTCGAGTATTTTCTTACTAGCTTTGTTTTCATCTCACTTTAATTTTCAAGATAAAACCTGCGAAAGAAAGATGCCTAAAAAAAAAAAATAGGCGATCTATGTCGAAGATGAAGTTTTCTTGAACCCTTGACACTACTTTTAGTTAAGGCTGGTCAAGTTTCGTGTCACTTGCTTTGGCAGAAGATGCCTTCTTGACGGAGTATTATCGTGGATGAAAAAATGTATTAAGGCATGTTTGCATTTAAAATATATAAATCTATTTCTTGGTTAAAAGAAATATGTTTACAAGATCATTTTCACGTAAATATATGTCATAATGAATCTCTGACGTCAGAACTGTTTCCTCTCAAAATGCTGTGACCGATTTCTTTGTTTGTCTTGCGTGTTACTGACCATCTTTGAGCTATATTAGCTGGCCGAAGTTTCCGAAACGCACAGTGGGAACACATTCGTGACGTAGTTCGCACTATTCAGTGGAAAAGAAACTTTTAATTTCCTCTAATCCTGTGTCACTTCGTATCTTCCTCGCCGCTTGCGCTGAGGCTTTCAAGGAAAGCTACTCCGTTAAGACAATATTTGTAACACGAACAAATTCGAGGGAACGACCCATCTGTCCTTCTTTCGTTCACGCCGATTTCATAAGGAAACGAAACTCTCATTTTTCCCAGTAACATTGGGGTAGTAGGCACAAGTGGACATCAATTTAATTAATATATTTATTTACATATTTATTGTTTATTTACTTACTTTTCATTTTATTTATTTTTCTACCTATTTATTTATTTATTTTACCTCGCAATTGTTTCTGTGTATGAGTGTATAAGTGTAAATGTGTGTATACTATTACTACTTCTACTTTTTCAGGAAAAGTAACTATTCTAACTAGATAACCAGTCATACTAGTACTATTGCCATTTCTACAGTCAGAACTATTACTAAAGCTTTTACGATTTCTATCGCTCTCATTACTACTGCTACTACTACTATTCTCAGTATTACTGAAGCAATCAGAAGGAGATCTACAACTACTACTTCAACAGCTACTACTGCGGTTACTGTTACTGCTGCAGTAGTTCCACTTGTACTTTACTCCTACTGCTACCTCCCATACTACTTTTATCCTTATTATTATTATCATTATTATTATTATTATTATCATCATCATCATCATTATTATTATTATTATTATTATTATTATTATTATTATTATTATTATCGTTATTATTATTATCATCATCATTATTATTATTATTATTATTATTATTATCATCATCATTATTATTATTATTATTATTATTATTATTACTCCTACTGCTACAACTATTTCAACTACTATACTGGTGTTCTCCTGCTTCTACTTTCAGATCAGGGATACTGGATCGCCGCCAGCGATATGCAGATAGAAGGAAAATTCGTCTGGTTGTCAAGAGGACGATCCGAACCAATTAAGAAAACATATTTTTACAAACGACAACCCGACAACGCACAGGGAATCGAGAACTGTGTGGAATTACGTGGACAATATCATTTTTTCTGGAACGATGGTGACTGCAGTCACAGAACGGGATTTATCTGCAAATATTCTCCGTGAAGAAATTTGTCTTTCATTTAAGTTTAATGAAAAGAAATAAATTATAATTAAATTTAATGATAAACTTTTTTTTTTTTTTTTTTTTTTTTTTTATATATATATATATATATATATATATATCATAATAACGATCGGCTGAGAAAATAATTCTGAATTAAAAATATTATTGGTAGAAAAACTTTCGGTAGACTTGGATTTTAGGACATCGAACCGTGTCAAAGCGGTTACAAAGAAATGCTTGGTCACCTGTCAGATATTTGCTTATATCTATCTACGTGGGGAAACGCAGTCTGGTAGACAATAGCACACAAAGATAATTATATATGTGGAAATGTTGCAGATAAACCGCTGAGCACAAATAAAAGGGTGTTTCAGTAAAGTAAACGAATAAATTATGTACGTCTTATGTACGTGAGATTACAATCTGCGCTGTGATTAACCAAATAAGTTAGATTGGCGTGGTTGAGGTAATGGACACCGCCGACATGTGGACACCGTTGACGCGGATGTCGCCAACGGCGCCGTCACCACCGACTTCTTAGACCACAGCAAACTCAAACTGAAGCCACTGTTAGACTCTTTTGTCAGACATTTTTTAGAACACACTGATAAACATACAAACATACTTTTTATTATCTAGGAGAAGAAAATAATATTCAGGGGCATGTTAAGGGATCTAGACATGGGAACTAGACCTGGGAACTGGACCATCACAATTAGAGACTAAAAAATGTATGCAGATATACACATAACTAAAACAATGTACATATCGTTATTATTATTATTATTATTATTATTATTATTATTATTATTATTATTATTATTATTTTTTTTATTATTATTATTACTATTATTATTATTATTAGCAGTAGTAGTAGTAGTAATAGTATTGTTATTATTATCATAATTATCATTATTTTTGTTATCAAACAGTGAAAAAAGGGACGCTTATTACATCCTTTGAAGAAACTGTAGCAACATAGCCCTTGCAACTTTAAATTATCGACACATTTTGCTTGCATTTTGTTCATCGGTTTCGTGCACTGATTTACTGTTGTGATTAGAATTTGAAAATAAACACAGTTGTTTTAGTACTGGATAGAGAATAAATGACTTAAATGGCGGTACAGAACTGCATGTGCATTAAAGAGTGAAACTCACAAAAGGACATTTAAACAGAGGTTGAAGATTCGAGAGAGCAGACTGCTAATAATCATGAAGAAATGAACAAACATACGAATAAAACTTTTATTAAATAATTTGATCACTTACTGCATGACTCTGAAGACAGTATCTTGTTAAAGGCTCCATTTTGAAATAATAATAATAATAATAATAATAATAATAATAATAATAACAACAACAACAATAATAATAATAATAATAATAAAATAATAATAATAATAATCTAACTGAAGTTAATCATAAGTATGCTTTGAAATGTGCAGGGTGTCAAAGACTGGTTAATTTGTAGCAACTATTTGAAATAGCACTCTCTATATTGAGTTAGACCTTTCAACCTCTTAAGCAGTTCTAATACATAGTGTTATGATATGTTCTTTAAAAATGTACCAAGACATATTTATCGTATTGTTTGAGAAGTTGAGAATACTTAACCCAATCTTAAGCTTGACAGGTTAACTAGTTCATCCTGATCATCATTAGCGATAGCCAATATCAAAATCAAGGGTCACTAACATGATATAAAAGTGCCAATCAAACATTTTTGAATGCGGCTTCATTATTTTCTTCTAAAAAGGTAAAATGGTTATACTAGTAAATATTTAGAAATTATAAAGAGTGTTTTTATATCTATCGTCTTAAAATGTAAGACAGTATACAAGTAAATTTCAGATATATTAATGCAAGACGGTTATACAAATGCATTTTCGTTAAAACTGATGTTTCCTATCTTGCAAAATGTGACATGGTAGTCAGCTACATTTCGAATGTACATTTTGGATATTTTCAGATGTGGATTCTGTAGCATCGTCTTAAAGTGTATGATGGTGCAACAAACGTATATTTTGCATATTTCAAGAGTGATTTATATATATATATATATATATATATATATATATATATATATATATATATATATATAATAATAATAACAATAATTATAATAATAAAATTAATGAAACGTCGTGAAAACAAAAATGCGTTTTGACCATTTCCAGATAATTCTTTTTTGTATTAGTAAAATAAATGTGTTTGTATTTTATGACCAACGTAAGTTTTATTCATGTACATCGAAACGACCACTTTTATGTCTCATTTTATAACCGCTCCAGTGTGTTCATTACAAATGAACTTAGTTTTACTATCCTCTTTCCATACAATAGTGATATATTATAATATTCACCATTATGAGGTATTTAAAAAAACACACTGTATAGAAATTGCTGAGCCTTTTATTGCGTGTGTGCGCGTGTGTGTTTGTGTGTGTATGTGTGTCTGTGTATGTGGGTGTGTATGTGCAATTGTGTGTGAGTTACTGTCCGTGTGTGTGTGTGTATGTGTGTGTGTATGTGTGTGTTGATGTGTGTTAATGTGAGTGTGTATGTGTGTATGTGTGCGTGTGTTTGTGTTTGATAGAGAGAAAGATAGAGAAGGGGAGGAGGCAGGGACGCAGGGGGAGGGAGGCTTCCTACAGATTTTACTTCATTCATTTTATTTTTATTATTATTGTTATTTTTTAGATAATTTTCAAAGTTACATCCGAAAAAAAACAGCCGTCCTTAACCGAAACAAGAATACTAAATATTAGTAAATCAAAAGAAAAAAAAAATTAAAAGTCTCTAAAATAATTTTTGAGGAGGTGATTTCACATGAACGTTTTACTTCATTTGAATTCATTTCATTATTTATCTATTCATTTATTTATTTATTTAATTATTTATTTATTTATTTATTTATTTATATCAAGTTTAAAATATCAAATGTATATAGCGATTTTCTGCACTGTTCTACTCTTGTGCAATAACACACACACGCACACCCACACAAAAAGTCACACACACACGCACACACTCAAAAAGGCACACGCACACAAACACACACAAAAAAAACAAAAAGGTGCACACGCGCACACACACAAAAAGGCACACACACACACACACACACGGGGTCACACACAAAGAAACATATATACACACACATTATATATACAGAATATTTCTTTCCCTGTCCATGTATATCTCTTTGTAACTGGGAATCTACTATTGTTTCAAAAAAGTAATATTTAGGCAATGTATATACAAAATATTTGTTTCTCTATCCATCTGTCGGTCTTTGTAACTGCGTATCTATGTTTGTCTAAAGAAGTAATACGTACACCACTGTAGGGATGTCTTCTTTCCTTTATACAACAACTGTTACTGGATTTCTCCAAATAACGTTTCCGCTGGATCGATCGAAGCAGTAGTAATATATACCGACATATAATTTATGAGAGAATTTCTGCTTTTAAAGATACTCACTTACCAGTTATTAAATAGACACGAATACTGACATACGAGTTATTAGAGACATACATATTAATCTATAAGTTACTAGATATACATTCTGATATATACATGTCTCTGAAGAGATACATAATATTATAGAAGTTACTAAAGATATACTACAATGTAGATACAAGTTAGTAAACATATTGTTGTAACATACAGTTGATTAAAGACATAGTATACTTCTAATGTAAAAGTTAGTAAACATATTGTTGTAATATACAGTTGATTAAAGACATAGTATACTTCTAATGTAAAAGTTAGTAAACATATTGTTGTAACATACAGTTGATTAAAGACATAGTATACTTCTAATGTAAAAGTTAGTAAACATATTGTTGTAACATACAGTTGTTTAAAGACATAGTTGTTGCTCATTTTGTTTCGTTGCTATTACTAGTATTGCTGTAGTTATTATTATTGTTATTTGTTGCTTATTATTGTTATTGTTGTTGTTTGTGCTGTTATTGTTATATTTGGTATTATTATTACTACTCTTCATGTAGTTGTTATTATTCGTAGATGCAGTAGTAGAACTGGTCTTGTTGTTTTGCTACTACTTGTATTATTGTAATTTTTAATTATTCTTTTTGCAGCTATTTCATCTTTATCAATATTACAATTAATTTTATAATAATAATAATTATTATTATTATTATTGTTACTCCTCTCCTTTCTTGGTCTTTCGTTTTTTTTAAGTCCGTTTTGTTTTCGTGGAAAATCTGGTTCTGAGGGGTTTCACTGTGTTAATTAATTCACTTACTTTATTGAAACTTTCTTTTAATTGTGCTCAACAGCTCCTCTGCAGTGTTTCCTACAGTTTAATTATCGTTGCGAAAATATTATATACCAGACTGCATTTAGCCTCAGAGATGTAAGAAAACATCTGGCAGTTAACCAACCAATTCTTTGTCACACATTTCACGTGGCTAGATGGCCTAAATTTCAACTCTATTAAAAATGTTTTGCTACCAATAACTTTTTTTTAAATCAGAATTATTTTTCCTCCGCTTTCCACGTGATTCAGGTTTGACAAACACCACTGTAAGTTTTTTTTTTTTCAAAAGACTACTATAACATTAAAAATTCAATTACAACTTATTTTTATTTATTTTTTGTCATTGAACAAATTTCATCACGGAGAATATTGACAGATGAAACCAAAGTTCAGATTGCACGGAACATCATTCCACTTGCCACCCTTCCACAATTGCAAACAATCCTCTCTTCCACCACCATTGTTAGGTTCATGTTCAGCAAAATTAGAATATCTAAGTGGTTCAGGTCGCTCTGTCGACATCCACATGAAGTTCCATTCCCTCTCGAAATCAGTGGCGCCCATATAGTGGAACTTCGCTGAAAGTAGAAGCAAGACAAGTAGTAGTAGTAGTAGTAGTAGTAGTAGTAGTAGTAGTAGTAGTAGTAGTGGCAGTAATAGTAGTAGTAATACTTGATTTAATAGTACTATCGGTAGTAGCAGTAGTTGTAACAGTAGCTGTGCTAGTATCTCATCAGTACCAGTAAGGGTACTACAACTGTTGTAGTAGTAGCAGTAACTGCAGCAGTAGTTGCGAGTGAAACACATCCCTTTTAAAATAAAAAAATAAAAAAATAAATTGATGTGCACAAGTGCCTACAAACCCCAAATGCCCCGACGTTACTGTGAAAATGACTGTTTCGTTTCCTTACCAAATTGCTATGAACGAAAGACAGACAGAGGAACACATCGCTCGAATAGGTTCGTGTTAAAAAAAAACATATTCTTAACGGAGTAGCTTCCCTTAATAGTTTGAGCGCAGACGATGAGCAAGATGGCAAAATGTACTACTTTCCGTCCGTTACACGACGAAGGATTAAAGGAATTTGAAATTTTCTTTTCCACTGCAAGGTGATCAAGATCAAACGAAAATTGTATGTACTTATTTACTGCTTCTGTTTTTCCTACTAGACCTGCTTTTAATTTTTTATTTATTTTGTTATTATTATTTGCTTATTTTACGAAAAATACTTTTAAAATAAATTATATATAGCTCGACTCAGCTAAAAAGATAAAAAAATGAAGAAAAGAAGAAGAAAAAGAAGAAGAAGAAAACTCACACACAAAAAGAATGAAAAGAAACGATACAATAATTATTATTATTATTATTATTATTATTATTATTATTATTATTATTATTATTATTATTATTTAATTTATAATCCGGGCATTTGATTATTTGTTTATTTATTTTTTAATACAAATGTATAAGGAAAAGCGCGACCATTTTCTGGTAGATAGGCAGTAAAAGTAATCATAGCTATTAAAGAATGAAAACCACGTAACAAAGAGAAAATAACTGAAAATGGCGGAAATGTGTGTAATTTTAGGAAAACCCGCTCGTTTTCCACACAGATACATTTAGTGTCCAGTTCGAGCGCGACAGATTTTTGATGAAATATTTTTGTTGTGAAATGTTTTTGATGAAATAGTTTTGGATAATATTAAACCGACGAACAGCAACAAACCAGGAACTCGGGTAGGTCTAAGAATGATTTTTTTGTCTACTGGAATTCTCTGTTAAATAAAGGCTTGTTCTCGCAAAGCAACTGACACGATCTTTCAAATGCTTAACTGAAAGTTCTATCAAGGTTTGAAGAAAAACTTTAATCATCTTCGATATAAATCGTCTAATTTTTTTTTTTTTTTTTTTTTGGAAACATCTCTTTTCCGCACTGTTTATCTCTACAAGATTCTATTCAGATGAAAACAAAGAAGATACTCCACCGAGTGTTAACTGTTTCACGAAAGTATTACCACTACGCGTTTCTATAACTTCGACAAGCTTATACAGCGTAAATGTAGTCAACGACAGCAACACACAAACACACACACACACACACACACACACATACACACTCAAAATCGGTCACAGCGTTTCGACACGAAACAGCTCTGACGTCAGAGATTTATTCTGACGTATTTTATGCAAAAATATTTATGCAGGATTTATTTTTTACGAATTGCAAATCCTGTAATAAGTTCAATTTCACATTAGTAAATATATATATAATAATATATAAAGGTAAAAAAGAAAGAAAAAGATATAAAAAAGGAAAAAATAAAAAATAATAATAATAATAATAATAATAATAATAATAATAATAATAATAATAATAATAATAATAATAATAATAATAATACAGTCAGTATGTATGTATCTCTACACTTTATCTTTGTCTATCTTCATCATACATCTCTCTCTCTCTCTCTCTCTCTCTCTCTCTCTCTCTCTCTCTCTCTCTCTCTCTCTCTCTCTCTCTCTCTCTCTCTCTCTCTCTCTCTCTCTCTCTCTCTCTCTCTCTCTCTCTCTGGTCTCTTTCTCAGATAATCTGTAAAATCAGCAATTCGAAATAATAAATATTCACATATTGTTTGAGAAAATCCCTCCTTTCTCCATCTGAATAAATACATAGATGGAATGATGGATTGTATGGGCAGATGCATAGCAGAAAGAAAGAGAGAGATAAGTGCGTAGATAGATAGATAGATAGATAGATAGATAGATAGATAGATAGATGGATGGACAGACAGATAACTAATATTCTTGTTATTCGTTTCATCATTAATAGAAAACAAGATGAACATAAAAACCTGTGTCAAATTTCTTAATTGCTGCAAGGATGGCAGAATTCTGTAATTTCGACGTAATAATCAGCAAATGGGCATTCATTACCTTGCAGTACTCCTAAGTAATAATAATAATAATAATAATAATAATAATAATAATAATAATAATAATAATAATAATAATAATAATAATAATAATAATAATAATAATAATAATAATAATAATAATAATAATAATAATAATGATGATAATAATAGCATTCCTATAGTAATAGTAGTTGTAGTAGTAATAATAATACCAACGATAAGAACACATATAATAATAAAAATAAGAATATCAAGATTAAAATTAATTACAGTATGTACCAATAGAACAACGACAACGACAACAACAATAACAACAACAACAATATTAATAACAACAATAATAATAATAATAATAATGATAATAATAATAAATCTTCAATTTTATCATTTCTGCTAACAACTTTCATATGTGTACTGCCTTTACTATTTTGCATATTAGAACTATGTCCTTACCAAAATGTATATTAGTACTATAGCTTTATTAACTTGTATATTAGTATATATGTCTTAATAACTTGTTTATATTAGGGTGTATATTTAGTAACTTGTGTATCAATATGTACATCGTTAAAAACTCGTATATCAGAATTTGTATTTCTTTAATAACTGGTATCCAGGTGTGTGTATCTGTAGAAACTTGTAAATTAATATAAACTCTTTGATAACTTGTAAATCAGTGAGTATTACCCTTGCTTTGATCCAGTTAACAGCAAATCCTTTCGGAGAAAACCAGTAACAAGCTTTGTGTATGTAATGGAAGCCATCCTTACACTGTTCTGCACCTACAAAGACAAAATATTATTTGATAACCAATAATAGGGTAGGCAGTTACAGAGACAAATGTCACAGGGATATATGGAAACACTTGGCAAATAAGTGTTGCAATTACGATACAAGGTATGAAATACAGAGAATCTGACTGCATGTTGAATTCGTTTGTACACATTATTTCACTGTCACGGTTTCAAGGTCGTTACTTTAATGCAGACGTTGCTGAATGTGACGCGCTGTCAGGGGAACATCAAAAACTGGGAGACGAGCTTGTAATCCAGCAGCGTGAAGACGGTTACGGACAGTTTGAGCACGAATTCTTGCTAAACGTGGCGCAGCCTGGAACCTGTGACGTCAAAATGACGTCACTAAATACCTATCTTCCCTTGCAGTAGTTAGTCGTGGTCTACCGGAACGTGGTCGATCTCGCACTTGCGCAGTTTCCTGTGCCCGTTGTCGCTGTCGTGACGTGGTACTCTCATGAACATGAACGTACTGAGCGATGTCGTGTACGCGTTGGCCGACGTTAAGTCGTCCCATTTCTTCACGACGTTGAGTTTCCGTTAAGCCTGGACGGCGACCCGTTATAACAGGACACATTCTCACTTTTGCTTTAGGATAATCCTGTTTCAGTGCATTAAAATGTCATCTCGATGCACGTGCGGTACAGATAGCGGCGTGCGATATGACAAATTGTTTTTCTTCATCACCCAAAACGGCAGATCATATATAGATATAGATATGTGTGTGCGTGTGTGTGTGCGCGCGCGATACATAAGTACGTGTAAGTGTGTGTATGTGTGCGTGTGTGTGTGCGCGCGCGGTACATAAGTACGTGTAAGTGTGTGTGTGTGTGTGTGTGTATATATATATATATATATATATATATACGTATTTATTTATGTACGTATGTAGACCAATACCAAAAAATATAGAGGCATGAAGTAAAAAAATAGATGGAAGAAAGAAAATCAGAGTACCAGACAAACAGATTACCATACAGATAAAAATAAGAAGAGATGGAGACAGAAGATATGTTGTATATGTTCATGATCAAGGAAAGTGTGTATGGAAATGTATAAGACAAAAGACAACCAGATTGACATAAAAAGAAGTGCAGGTTTGGGTCTTAAAAGCAGAAAAATACTTACATCCAACATTGTAGACGAAACAAAGAAGAAAGCAGAGAATATAAATAATCTTCATTTCTTCCTACTTTTCCAAAACTTTAACAGATACAGAGACAAACAGTCAGTCGACTGGTTTAGGAAATGTTCTGACAATTTCTTGCAATCCCACACAGATGGATTTACCTCGAATGAATAAATCTTTTTCTCCGTTTTAAAATAGTCGGCTCGGTGTGGTAATTTATCATAATGATCTACACTGTTCCTGCACTCGCCCACTCAGAGTTTTATGTAATTTGTACAGCCTTGTTTTGTTTTTGTTTTTTTGTGATATGTGTTTTTCAGACATCTTGCATTTCAATTACAAAGAAAAAATAAAAAGATTCATCATACGAAAGTTGCAATGGTAATGATTATGATGATGATTCGATGCACAACTGCACAGAGAGGTAAATGATTATGATGATGATGATGATAAAAGTAACAATGGGGATGATAATCATTATTATAATAATTATTATGATGACTTTATTCTTTTCTGTTGTACATTTTCGACAAATAGCAGTATATCCTGTCTGTGTGTATGTCTGTCTATATATCTGTTTAGCTGATATATATATATATATATCCTAATATCAATATCTATGTTCATCTGCTTGTCTCTGAATCAAACATTATATTATTTGTTCTATTTTTATACTGAAGTGATAGTAGTAGCAGTAGCAGTAGTAGTAGTAGTAGCAGTAGTAGTAGCAGTAGTAGTAGTAACTACAGCTGACACACCATGCACTATATGTTTGTTTTAATTATTATTATGCTTGTATTACATTATAGGCTGAACTTGACATGAATTCCTGCTGAGTTTAACATAGATATACTGTGTAGTATTACAAATATACTGCACGATTCATTATGTTTGTTGTTGTTGTTATTATCTTTCTTGTTATTATTAGTAGTAATTTATTGTTATCATTTTTATTATTATTATTATTATCATCATCATTATCATCATCATCATCATCATCATTATTATTATTATTATTATTATTATAACTATTAATTTATTATTACTATTATTATTATTATAATTATTAGTATTAATGACAGCAGAGCAATTTTATGTTTAATAACTATTAGGACCTATAGTTAGTAGGTCTAAAAACTATAATCTCTCTGTCAGCACGTGTATGTTAGTCTGTACGTGTTTGTGTGTGTCGACACATAACATAGAACGACAGACAATCAGCTTCATATATAGATAGACTGGTAGAAAGAGACCAATGACAAAAACACTCACACACACACACAGACACACAGACACACACGTAGAAATAGAGAGAGGCATGCCATATAGTGATAGAGATAGACGTACAGGTAGAAAAGTATGATTAAATACAGAGCTGTATAAAATGATAAATAATTATGATGATGATGAAGATGATGATAATGATTTTTTCTGTTCTACATTTTCAACAAAATGCTACGTGTACAATACTTACAGATTCGCCTGTACTTCATTCCATATAATAATAAAAAGAACATTATCAATGAAAAATGGATAAAAAATGCCACCATTAAATATGTTTTGAATTTAATATATATATGTTTTAAATTTTTTAAATATCTCGTTATGTATATTATGTATATGTGTGTTCATATTTTTCTGTGCGCGTGTGCGCGCGCATTTGTGTTTCAGTTCGTGTGTTTGTGTGCGTGTGTGTGTGTGTCTGGATAGATAAAGATAAATATAGATATTGTGGACGCTTATTACATCCTTTGAAGAAACAATAGCTATATAATAATAATAATAATAATAATAGCTTATGTGATAAGGTAATTCTGTTAACTGACTGAGTATTGTTTTGTCAACAATGTTCTGCTGTTGACATTCTTCGAAATGTGCTCAGTTGTCCTTACAATCAACACTGACGACCTTCCAGAGAAAAAACTGCTGTTTGACTTCTCCAACACTTTCTCCCAGACAAAACGTTCTCCAGATAACTTGTCATCGTGGAGAAACTAAAGGAGTTTGGCTTCCTGTGACACCTTGACCTTCTGCACTCTGATAGGATCAACAGAGTAACTCGAATGTAGCAGTCTACCTTTTTACTAAATAGCACTGGGCTGCCTTGCGAAGTGTTCTTTTCTGCTGTTTGGAGAAATCCTCAGGGTATTTACCTTCAGTTACATAGACCGAGACCCTGTTGAACTCTGTGTCTTCCATTTGCAAAGGACAGGTAACTGGGAGTCCAATTTATAGCAAAATCTAACTGAAGTTAATCATAAGTATGCTTTGAAATGTGCAGGGTGTCAAAGACTGGACAATTTGTAGAAACTATTTGAAATAGCACTCTATATATTGAGTTACTCCAGTACATTTCAAATGCATACTTTGGATATTTTCGAATGTGTGTGTCAGTGTGTTTGTGTGCCTTTGTGTGTATGTGTCTGAGTTATTGTCAAAGTGTAACCACAACAGGAAAATAGTGCAGAAAATCGCTGAAGAAATACAACTTAGTTCACTCAAATTAATTAGAATATTATAAACTGATGATTTTAAAACCTAATCAAATGAGGAAAAAATACATGTTCACCATTTCCAGATAATTCTTTTTATCTATTAGTAAAATAAATGTACTTGTATTTTATGACCAACGTAAGTTTTATTCATGTACATCGAAACGACCACTTTTATGTCTGATTTTATAACCGCTCCAGTGTGTTCATTACAAACGAACTTAGTTTTATTATCCTCTTTCCATACAATAGTTATATATTATAATATTCACGATGATGAGGTATTTGAAAAACACACTGTATAGAACTTGCTGAGCCTTTTATTGTGTGGCTGCGTGTGTGTGTGTGTTGTGTGTGTATGTATGTCTGTGTATGTGGGTGTGTATGTGTAATTGTGTGTGATTTAATGTTCGTCTGTGTCTTAGTGTGTATGTGTGTTTGTGTGTACATGTGTGTATGTGTGTGTATGTGTGTGTGTATGTGTGTGCGTGTATGTGTGTTTATGTGTGCGTGTGGATATGTGTGTATGTGTGTGTATGTGAGCGTGTGTTTGTGTTTGATAGAGAGAAAGATAGAGAAGGGGAGGAAGCAGGCACGCAGGGGGAGGGAGGCTTCCTACAGATTTTACTTCATTTATTTTATTTTTATTATTATTGTTATTTTTTAAATAAGTTTCAAAGTTACATCCGAAAGAAACAGCCGTCCTTAGCCGAAACAAGAATACTAAATATTAGTAAATCAAAAGAAAAAAAATTATATGTCTCTAAAATAATTTTTGAGGAGGTGATTTCACATGAACGTTTTACTTCATTTGAATTCATTTCATTATTTATCTATCTATTTATTTATTTATTTATTTATTTATTTATTTATTTATTTATTTATTTATTTATATCAAGTTTAAAATATCAAATGTATATAGCGATTTTCTGCACTGTTTTACTCTTGTGCAATAACACACACACGCACACCCACACAAAAAGTCACACACACACGGACACACACACACACACACACGGGGTCACACACAAAGACACATATATATATACACACGCATTATATATACAGAATATTTCTTTCCCTGTCCATGTATATCTCTTTGTAACTGGGTATCTACTATTGTTTCAAAAAAGTAATATTTAGGCAATGTATATACAAAATATTTGTTTCTCTATCCATCTGTCGGTCTTTGTAACTGCGTATCTATGTTTGTCTAAAGAAGTAATATGTACACCACTGTAGGGATGTCCTCTTTCCTTTATACAAGAACTGTTACTGGATTTCTCCAAATAACGTTTCCGCTGGATCGATCGAAGCAGTAGTAATATATACCGACATATAATTTATGAGAGAATTTCAGCTTTTAAAGATACTCACTTACCAGTTATTAAATAGACACGAATACTGACATACGAGTTATTAGAGACATACATATTAATCTATAAGTTACTAGATATACATTCTGATATATACATGTCTCTGAAGAGATACATAATAATATAGAAGTTACTAAAGATATACTACTTAGATACAAGTTAGTAAACATATTGATGTAATATACAGTTGATTAAAGACATAGTATACTACTAATGTAAAAGTTACTAAACATCTTGTTGTAACATACAGTTGATTAAAGACATAGTTGTTGCTCATTGTGTTTCGTTGCTATTACTAGTATTGTTGTAATTATTATTATTGTTATTTGTCGCTTATTATTGTTATTGTTGTTGTTCGTTCTGTTATTGTTATATTTGGTATTATTATTACTACTCTTGATGTAGTTGTTATTATTCGTAGATGCAGTAGTAGTACTGGTGTTGTTGTTTGTGCTGTTATTGTTATATTTGGTATTATTATTACTACTCTTCATGTAGTTGTTATTATTCGTAGATGCAGTAGTAGAAGTGGTCTTGTTGTTTTGCTACTACTTGTATTATTGTAATTTTTAATTATTCTTTTTGCAGCTATTTCATCTTTATCAATATTACAATTAATTTTATAATAATAATAATAATTATTATTATTATTGTTACTCCTCTCCTTTCTTGGTCTTTCGTTTTTTTTAAGTCCGTTTTGTTTTCGTGGAAAATCTGGTTCTGAGGGGTTTCACTGTGCTAATTAATTCACTTACTTTATTGAAACTTTCTTTTAGTTGTGTTCAACAGCTTCTCTGCAGTGTTTCCTACAATTTAATTATCGTTGCGAAAATATTATATACCAGACTGCATTTAGCCTCAGAGTTGTAAGAAAACATCTGGCAGTTAACCAACCAATTCTTTGTCACACATTTCACGTGGCTAGATGGCCTAAATTTCAACTCTATTAAAAATGTTTCGCTACCAATAACATTTTTTAAATCAGAATTATTTTTCATTCGCTTTCCGCGTGATTCAGGTTTGACAAACACCACTGTAAGTTTTTTTTTTTTCAAAAGACTACTATAACATTAAAAATTCAATTACAATTTATTTTTATTTATTTTTTGTCATTAAACAAATTTCATCACGGAGAATATTGACAGATGAAACCAATCTTCAGATCGCACGGAACATCAATCCACTTGCCACCCTTCCACAATTGCAAACAATGCTCTCTTCCACCAGCATTGTTAGGTTCATGTTCAGCAAAATTAGAATATCTAACTGGTTCGGGTCGCTCTGTCGACATCCACATGAAGTTCCCTTCCACCTCGATATCAGTGGCGCCCATATAGTGGAACTTCGCTGAAAGTAGAAGCAAGACAAAATAAGTAGTAGTAGTAGTAGTAGTAGTAGTAGTAGTAGTAGTGGCAGTCGTAGTAGTAGTAGTAGTAGTAGTAGTAGTAGTAGTAGTAGTAGTAGTTTAGTAGTAGTAGTAGTAGTAGTAGTAGTAGTAGTAGTAGTGGCAGTAG
>CM022677.1:21618130-21775630 GCA_012295275.1 Chrysomallon squamiferum
TCATATGTGTACTGCCTTTACTATTTTGCATATTAGAACTATGTCCTTACCAAAATGTATATTAGTACTATAGCTTTATTAACTTGTATATTAGTATATATGTCCTTAATAACTTGTATATATCAGGGTGTATATTTAGTAACTTGTGTATCAATATGTACATCGTTAAAAACTCGTATATCAGAATTTGTATTTCTTTAATAACTGGTATCCAGGTGTGTGTATCTGTAGAAACTTGTAAATTAATATAAAGTCTTTGATAACTTGTAAATCAGTGAGTATTACCCTTGCTTTGATCCAGCTAACATCAAATCCTTTCGGAGAAAACCAGTAACAAGCTTTGTGTATGTAATGGAAGCCATCCTTACACTGTTCTGCACCTACAAAGACAAAATATTATTTGATAACAAATAATAAGGTAAGCAGTTACAGAGACAAATGTCACAGGGATATATGGAAACACTTGGCAAATAAATGTTGCAATTACGTACAAGGTATGAAATACAAAGAATCTCACTGGATGTTGAATTCGTTTGTACACATTATTTCACTGTCACGGTTTCAAAGTCGTTACTTTAATGCCAATCGATGAAACGAAGGGTACAACTACCACAACGGCGAGAGAGGCTGAATAATGTGTGTGTGTGCACCAGCGGCAATAACGACAGCATTACATCGTCGTCTCGAGGTGCATTAATCTCAGGAGCAGTAATTGCGTTCCATCCCCACTTCAGAGCAGTTTGTAGATCCTGGACATTAAAGATATGAGAATGGATTTCTCGTACCCTACGGCTCAACTGGTGGCCACTTCAACACTTGGATGTGGTTCCGCTCAAGAAGATTAATGGTTCGCCTAGCGATATATGATGAATTTGTAGATCAGTTTGTATATGATGAATTTGTATGATGAATTTGCTTCAGGAATGGAATGACCACTGGTGTGATGATCTCGTCGCAGTAACGTTGGGAAGTAATTTTCTCTGTGAGTGAAAACGAGATCTGTTTCGCCTCCACCATGAATGCTTGCCCAGACCATGACGCTGCCACCGCCGTATCGGTCGTGCAGAATGACGTTGAACATAAAACCTGGATTTGTCTGTGACTAATGTCTCATCCCATTGTCTGCGTCACCAGTGTTGGTGAATTCTGGCACATCTCAGACGTCGCTGAATGTGACGCGCTGTCAGGGGAAAATCAAAAACGGGGAGACGAGCTTGTAATCCAGGAGAATGGAGACGGTTGCGGACAGTTTGAGCACGAATTCTTGCTAAACGTGGCGCAGCCTGGAACTTGTGACGTCAAAATGACATGAAATCTTGTGGCTCTAGTTTGCTGCACAGTACGGACTATACGTGGAGCACATTCGGACGTTTGACGTCAAAATGACGTCACTGAATACTTGGAGATGGTTACGGACAGTTTGAGCATGAATTCTTGTGCCGCTGGTTTGCTAAACGTGGGGCTCCCTGGAACCTGTTACGTGAAAATGACGTCACTAAATACCTATCTTCTACTGGAGTAGTTAATCGTGGTCTACCGGAACGTGTTTGATCTCGCACTTGCGCAGTTTCCTGTGCCCGTTGTCGCTGTCGTGACGTGGTACTCTCATGAACATGAACGTACTGAGCGACGTCGTGTACGCGTTGGCCGACGTTAACTCGTCCCATTTCTTCACGACGTTGATTTTCCGTTAAGCCTGGACGGCGACACATTATAACAGGACACGTTCTCACTTTTGCTTTTGGATAATCCTGTTTCAGTGCATTAAAATGTCATCTCAATGCACGTGCGGTACGTGCGATATGACAAATTGTTTTCTTTTCATTACCCATAACGGCAGATCATATATAGATATCGATATGTGTGTGTTTATATGTGTGTGGGTGTACGCGCGCGCGAGTACATAAGTACGTGTGTGTGTATATATATATATATATACGTATTTATGTATGTACGTAATATAGACCAATACCAACAAATATAGAGGCATGAAGTAAAAAAATAGATGGAAGAAAGAAAATCAGAGTACCAGACAAACAGATTACCATACAGATAAAAATAAGAAGAGATGGAGACAGAAGATATGTTGTATATGTTCATGATCAAGGAAAGTGTGTGTGTGGAAATGTATAAGACAACAGACAGCCAGACAGACATACAAAGAGTTACAGATTTGGGTCTTAAAAGCAGAAAAATACTTACATGCATCATTGTAGCCAAAACAAAGAAGAAAGCAGAGAATATAAATAATCTTCATTTCTTCCTACTTTTCCAAAACTTTAACAGATGCAGAGACAAACAGTCAGTCGACTGGTTTAGGAAATGTTCTGACAATTTCTTGCAATCCCACACAGATGGATTTACCTCGAATGAATAAATATTTTTCTCCGTTTTAAAATAGTCGGCTCGGTGTGGTAATTTATCATAATGATCTACACTGTTCCTGCACTTCTTTTTTTTTTTCTTTTTTTTTTTTATGATTTGTGTTTTTCAGTCATCTTGCATTTCAATACAAAGAAAAAGAAAAAGATTCATCATACGAAAGTTGCAATGGTAATGATTATGATGATGATTCGATGCACAACTACACAGAGAGGTAAATGATTATGATGATGATGATGATAAAAGTAACAATGGGGATGATAATCATTATTATAATAATTATTATGATGACTTTATTCTTTTCTGTTGTACATTTTCGACAAATAGCAGTATATCCTGTCTGTGTGTATGTCTGTCTATATATCTGTTTAGCTGATATATATATATATATATCCTAATATCAATATCTATGTTCATCTGCTTGTCTCTGAATCAAACATTATATTATTTGTTCTATTTTTATACTGAAGTGATAGTAGTAGCAGTAGCAGTAGTAGTAGTAGTAGCAGTAGTAGTAGCAGTAGTAGTAGTAACTACAGCTGACACACCATGCACTATATGTTTGTTTTAATTATTATTATGCTTATATTACAATATAGGCTGAACTTGACATGAATTCCTGCTGAGTTTAACATAGAAATATTGTGTAGTATTACAAATATACTCCACGATTCATTATGTTTGTTGTTGTTGTTATTATCTTTCTTGTTATTATTAGTAGTAATTTATTGTTATCATTTTTATTATTATTATTATTATCATCATCATTATCTTCATCATCATCATCATTATTATTATTATTATTATTATTATTATTATAACTATTAATTTATTATTACTATTATTATTATTATAATTATTAGTATTAATGACAGCAGAGCAATTTTATGTTTAATAACTATTAGGACCTATAGTTAGTAGGTCTAAAAACTATAATCTCTCTGTCAGCACGTGTATGTTAGTCTGTACGTGTTTGTGTGTGTCGACACATAACATAGAACGACAGACAATCAGCTTCATATATAGATAGACTGGTAGAAAGAGACCAATGACAAAAACACTCACACACACACACAGACACACAGACACACACGTAGAAATAGAGAGAGGCATGCCATATAGTGATAGAGATAGACGTACAGGTAGAAAAGTATGATTAAATACAGAGCTGTATAAAATGATAAATAATTATGATGATGATGAAGATGATGATAATGATTTTTTCTGTTCTACATTTTCAACAAAATGCTACGTGTACAATACTTACAGATTCGCCTGTACTTCATTCCATATAATAATAAAAAGAACATTATCAATGAAAAATGGATAAAAAATGCCACCATTAAATATGTTTTGAATTTAATATATATATGTTTTAAATTTTTTAAATATCTCGTTATGTATATTATGTATATGTGTGTTCATATTTTTCTGTGCGCGTGTGCGCGCGCATTTGTGTTTCAGTTCGTGTGTTTGTGTGCGTGTGTGTGTGTGTCTGGATAGATAAAGATAAATATAGATATTGTGGACGCTTATTACATCCTTTGAAGAAACAATAGCTATATAATAATAATAATAATAATAATAGCTTATGTGATAAGGTAATTCTGTTAACTGACTGAGTATTGTTTTGTCAACAATGTTCTGCTGTTGACATTCTTCGAAATGTGCTCAGTTGTCCTTACAATCAACACTGACGACCTTCCAGAGAAAAAACTGCTGTTTGACTTCTCCAACACTTTCTCCCAGACAAAACGTTCTCCAGATAACTTGTCATCGTGGAGAAACTAAAGAAGTTTGGCTTCCTGTGACACCTTGACCTTCTGCACTCTGATAGGATCAACAGAGTAACTCGAATGTAGCAGTCTACCTTTTTACTAAATAGCACTGGGCTGCCTTGCGAAGTGTTCTTTTCTGCTGTTTGGAGAAATCCTCAGGGTATTTACCTTCAGTTACATAGACCGAGACCCTGTTGAACTCTGTGTCTTCCATTTGCAAAGGACAGGTAACTGGGAGTCCAATTTATAGCAAAATCTAACTGAAGTTAATCATAAGTATGCTTTGAAATGTGCAGGGTGTCAAAGACTGGACAATTTGTAGCAACTATTTGAAATAGCACTCTATATATTGAGTTACTCCAGTACATTTCAAATGCATACTTTGGATATTTTCGAATGTGTGTGTCAGTGTGTTTGTGTGCCTTTGTGTGTATGTGTCTGAGTTATTGTCAAAGTGTAACCACAACAGGAAAATAGTGCAGAAAATCGCTGAAGAAATACAACTTAGTTCACTCAAATTAATTAGAATATTATAAACTGATGATTTTAAAACCTAATCAAATGAGGAAAAAATACATGTTCACCATTTCCAGATAATTCTTTTTATCTATTAGTAAAATAAATGTACTTGTATTTTATGACCAACGTAAGTTTTATTCATGTACATCGAAACGACCACTTTTATGTCTGATTTTATAACCGCTCCAGTGTGTTCATTACAAACGAACTTAGTTTTATTATCCTCTTTCCATACAATAGTTATATATTATAATATTCACGATGATGAGGTATTTGAAAAACACACTGTATAGAACTTGCTGAGCCTTTTATTGTGTGGCTGCGTGTGTGTGTGTGTTGTGTGTGTATGTATGTCTGTGTATGTGGGTGTGTATGTGTAATTGTGTGTGATTTAATGTTCGTCTGTGTCTTAGTGTGTATGTGTGTTTGTGTGTACATGTGTGTATGTGTGTGTATGTGTGTGTGTATGTGTGTGCGTGTATGTGTGTTTATGTGTGCGTGTGGATATGTGTGTATGTGTGTGTATGTGAGCGTGTGTTTGTGTTTGATAGAGAGAAAGATAGAGAAGGGGAGGAAGCAGGCACGCGGGGGGAGGGAGGCTTCCTACAGATTTTACTTCATTTATTTTATTTTTATTATTATTGTTATTTTTTAAATAAGTTTCAAAGTTACATCCGAAAGAAACAGCCGTCCTTAGCCGAAACAAGAATACTAAATATTAGTAAATCAAAAGAAAAAAAATTATATGTCTCTAAAATAATTTTTGAGGAGGTGATTTCACATGAACGTTTTACTTCATTTGAATTCATTTCATTATTTATCTATTTATTTATTTATTTATTTATTTATTTATTTATATCAAGTTTAAAATATCAAATGTATATAGCGATTTTCTGCACTGTTTTACTCTTGTGCAATAACACACACACGCACACCCACACAAAAAGTCACACACACACGGACACACACTCCAAAAGGCACACGCACACACACACACAAAAAGGCACACACAAAAAGGCACACACACACACACACACACGGGGTCACACACACAAAGACACATATATATACACACGCATTATATATACAGAATATTTCTTTCCCTGTCCATGTATATCTCTTTGTAACTGGGTATCTACTATTGTTTCAAAAAAGTAATATTTAGGCAATGTATATACAAAATATTTGTTTCTCTATCCATCTGTCGGTCTTTGTAACTGCGTATCTATGTTTGTCTAAAGAAGTAATATGTACACCACTGTAGGGATGTCTTCTTTCCTTTATACAAGAACTGTTACTGGATTTCTCCAAATAACGTTTCCGCTGGATCGATCGAAGCAGTAGTAATATATACCGACATATAATTTATGAGAGAATTTCTGCTTTTAAAGATACTCACTTACTTACCAGTTATTAAATAGACACGAATACTGACATACGAGTTATTAGAGACATACATATTAATCTATAAGTTACTAGATATACATTCTGATATATACATGTCTCTGAAGAGATATATAATAATATAGAAGTTACTAAAGATATACTACTTAGATACAAGTTAGTAAACATATTGATGTAATATACAGTTGATTAAAGACATAGTATACTACTAATGTAAAAGTTACTAAACATCTTGTTGTAACATACAGTTGATTAAAGACATAGTTGTTGCTCATTGTGTTTCGTTGCTATTACTAGTATTGTTGTAATTATTATTATTGTTATTTGTCGCTTATTATTGTTATTGTTGTTGTTCGTTCTGTTATTGTTATATTTGGTATTATTATTACTACTCTTGATGTAGTTGTTATTATTCGTAGATGCAGTAGTAGTACTGGTGTTGTTGTTTGTGCTGTTATTGTTATATTTGGTATTATTATTACTACTCTTCATGTAGTTGTTATTATTCGTAGATGCAGTAGTAGAACTGGTCTTGTTGTTTTGCTACTACTTGTATTATTGTAATTTTTAATTATTCTTTTTGCAGCTATTTCATCTTTATCAATATTACAATTAATTTTATAATAATAATTATTATTATTATTATTATTGTTACTCCTCTCCTTTCTTGGTCTTTCGTTTTTTTAAGTCCGTTTTGTTTTCGTGGAAAATCTGGTTCTGAGGGGTTTCACTGTGCTAATTAATTCACTTACTTTATTGAAACTTTCTTTTAATTGTGCTCAACAGCTTCTCTGCAGTGTTTCCTACAATTTAATTATCGTTGCGAAAATATTATATACCAGACTGCATTTAGCCTCAGAGTTGTAAGAAAACATCTGGCAGTTAACCAACCAATTCTTTGTCACACATTTGACGTGGCTACATGGCCTAAATTTCAACTCTATTAAAAATGTTTCGCTACCAATAACATTTTTTAAATCAGAATTATTTTTCATTCGCTTTCCGCGTGATTCAGGTTTGTAAGTTTTTTTTTTTTCAAAAGACTACTATAACATTAAAAATTCAATTACAATTTATTTTTATTTATTTTTTGTCATTAAACAAATTTCATCACGGAGAATATTGACAGATGAAACCAATCTTCAGATCGCACGGAACATCTTTCCACTTGCCACCCTTCCACAATTGCAAACAATGCTCTCTTCCACCAGCATTGTTAGGTTCATGTTCAGCAAAATTAGAATATCTAACTGGTTCGGGTCGCTCTGTCGACATCCACATGAAGTTCCCTTCCACCTCGATATCAGTGGCGCCCATATAGTGGAACTTCGCTGAAAGTAGAAGCAAGACAAAATAAGTAGTAGTAGTAGTAGTAGTAGTAGTAGTAGTAGTGGCAGTCGTAGTAGTAGTCGTAGTAATAGTAGTAGTAGTAGTAGCAGTAGTAGTAGTAGTAGTAGTAGTAGTAGTAGTAGTAGTAGTAGTAGTGGCAGTAGTAGTAGTAGTAGTAGTAGCGAGTAGTACTAGTAGTAGTGGCAATAGTAGAAGTAGTAATACTAGTTTTAATAGTACTATTGGTAGTAGCAGTAGTTGTAACAGTAGCTGTGCTAGTAACCCATCAGTACCAGAAAGGGTACTACAACTATTGTAGTAGTACCAGTAACTGAAGCAGTAGTTGAGAGTGAAACACATCCCTTTTAAAGTAACACACGTTACTGTGAAAATGACTGTTTCGTTTCCTTGCCAAATTGCTATGAACGAAAGACAGACAGAGGAACACATCGCTCGAATACGTTCGTGTTAAAAAAAGACATATTCTTAACGGAGTAGCTTCCCTTAATAGTTTGAGCGCAGACGATGAGCAAGATGGCAAAATGTACTACTTTCCGTCCGTTACACGACGAAGGATTAAAGGAATTTGAAATTTTCTTTTCCACTGCAAGGTGATCAAGCTAAAAGAAAATTGTATGTACTTATTTACTGTTTCCGTCTTTCCTACTAGACCTCCTTTTAATTTTTTTTTTTAATTTTTTTATTATTATTTGCTTATTTTACGAAAAATACTTTTAAAATAAATTATATATAGCTCGATTTTAAAAAAAAAGAAGAAAAAAGAAAGAAAGAAGAAAAAACACACGCAAAAAGAATGAAAAGAAACGAAACAATAATTGTATTATTATTATTATTATTATTATTATTATTATTATTATTATTATTATTATTATTATTATTGTTATTATTATTATTTAATTTAAAACTCGGGCATTTATTGATTTGTTTATTTATTTTTAATACAAATGTATAAGGAAAAACGCGACCATTTTCTGGTAGATAGGCAGTAAAAGTAATCATAACTATTAAAGAATAAAAACCACGTAACAAACTGAAAATAACTGAAAATGGCGGAAATGTTTCAAAGTGTAGGAAAACTTGCTCGTTTTGCACACAGATACATTTAGTGTCCAGTTCGAGCGCGACAGATTTGTGATGAAATGTTTTTGGATAATATTAAACCGACGAACAGCAACAAACCAGGAACTCGGATAGGTCTTAAGAATGATTTTCGTGTCTACTGGAATTCTCTGTTAAATAAAGGCTTGTTCTCGCAAAGCAACTAACTCTTTTCCGCAGTGTTTATCTCTACAAGATTCTATTCAGATGAAAATAAAGAAGATACTCCACCGAGTGCTAACTGTGTCACGAATGTATTACCACTACACGCGTTTCTATAACTTCGACAAGCTTATAGAGCGTAAATGTAGTCAACGACAGCAACACACAAACACACACACACACACACACACACACACACACACTCAAAATCGGTCACAGCGTTTCGACACGAAACAGCTCTGACGTCAGAGATTTATTCTGACGTATTTTATGCAAAAATATTTATGCAAGATTAATTTTTTACCAATTGCAAATCCTGTAATAAGTTCAATTTCACGTTAGTAAATATTTATCTAATTATATATAAAGGTAAAAAAGAGAAAAAAAATATATAAAAAAGGAAGAAATAATAAAAGTAATAATAATAATACAGTCAGTATGTACGTATTTCTACACTTTATCTTTCTGTATCTTCCTCATACATATCTCTCTCTCTCTCTCTCTCTCTCTCTCTCTCTCTCTCTCTCTCTCTCTCTCTCTCTCTCTCTCTCTCTCTCTCTCTCTCTCTCTCTCTCTCTCTCTGCTCTCTTTCTCAGATAATCTCTAAAATGACCAATTTTAAATAATAAGTATTCACATATTGTTTGAGAAAATCCCTCCTTTCTCCATCTGAATAAATACATGGATGGAATGATGGATTGTATGGGCAGATGCATACCAGACAGACAGACAGAGATAAATGCGTAGATAGATACTTAGATAGATAGAGAGATAGATGGACAGACAGATAGACATATATATATATATATATTATTATAACGAATATCCTTGTTATTCGCTTCATCATTAATAGAAAAGAAGATGAACATAAAAACCTGTGTCAAATTTCTTAATTGCTGCAACGATTGCAGAATTCTGTAATTTCGACGTAACAATCAGCAAATGGGCATTCATTACCTTGCAGTACTCCTAAGTAATAATAATAATAATAATAATAATAATAATAATAATAATAATAATAATAATAATAATGATGATGATAATAATGATAATAATAATAATAATAATAATAATAATAATAATAATAATAATAATGATAATAATAATAATAGCATTCCTATAGTAATAGTAGTTGTAGTAGTGATAATAATACCAACGATAAGAACACATATAATAGTAAAAATAAGAATATCAAGAATAAAAATAATTACAATATGTAGCAACAGAACAACGAAAAAAAAACAACAACAACAACAACAATAATAATAAATAATAATAATAATAATAATAATAAATCTTCAATTTTATCAGTTCTGCTAACAACTTTCATATGTGTACTGCCTTTACTATTTTGCATATTAGAACTATGTCCTTACCAAAATGTATATTAGTACTATAGCTTTATTAACTTGTATATTAGTATATATGTCCTTAATAACTTGTATATATCAGGGTGTATATTTAGTAACTTGTGTATCAATATGTACATCGTTAAAAACTCGTATATCAGAATTTGTATTTCTTTAATAACTGGTATCCAGGTGTGTGTATCTGTAGAAACTTGTAAATTAATATAAACTCTTTGATAACTTGTAAATCAGTGAGTATTACCCTTGCTTTGATCCAGCTAACATCAAATCCTTTTGGAGAAAACCAGTAACAAGCTTTGTGTATGTAATGGAAGCCATCCTTACACTGTTCTGCACCTACAAAGACAAAATATTATTTGATAACAAATAATAAGGTAGGCAGTTACAGAGACAAATGTCACAGGGATATATGGAAACACTTGGCAAATAAATGTTGCAATTACGTACAAGGTATGAAATACAGAGAATCTGACTGGATGTTGAATTCGTTTGTACACATTATTTCACTGTCACGGTTTCAAAGTCGTTACTTTAATGCCAATCGATGAAACGAAGGGTACAGCTACCACAACGGCGAGAGAGGCTGAATAATGTGTGTGTGTGCACCAGCGGCAATAACGACAGCATTACATCGTCGTCTCGAGGTGCATTAATCTCAGGAGCAGTAATTGCGTTCCATCCCCACTTCAGAGCAGTTTGTGGATCCTGGACATTAAAGATATGAGAATGGATTTCTCGTACCCTACGGCTCAACTGGTGGCCACTTCAACACTTGGATGTGGTTCCGCTCAAGAAGATTAATGGTTCGCCTAGCGATATATGATGAATTTGTAGATTAGTTTGTATATGATGAATTTGTATGATGAATTTGCTTCAGGAATGGAATGACCACTGGTGTGATGATCTCGTCGCAGTAACGTTGGGAAGTAATTTTTCTGTGAGTGAAAACGAGATCTGTTTCGCCTCCACCATGAATACCTGCCCAGACCATGACGCTGCCACCACCGTATCGGTCGTGCAGAATGACGTTGAACATAAAACCTGGATTTGTCTGTGACTAATGTCTCATCCCATTGTCTGCGTCACCAGTGTTGGTGAATTCTGGCACATCTCAGACGTCGCTGAATGTGACGCGCTGTCAGGGGAAAATCAAAAACGGGGAGACGAGTTTGTAATCCAGGAGAATGGAGACGGTTGCGGACAGTTTGAGCATGAAATCTTGTGGCTCTAGTTTGCTGCACAGTACGGGCTAAACGTGGAGCACATTCGGACGTTTGACGTCAAAATGACGTCACTGAATACTTGGAGATGGTTACGGACAGTTTGAGCATGAATTCTTGTGCCGCTGGTTTGCTAAACGTGGCGCTCCCTGGAACTTGTGACGTCAAAATGACGTCACTAAATACCTATCTTCCCCTGGAGTAGTTAATCGTGGTCTACCGGAACGTGTTTGATCTCGCACTTGCGCAGTTTTCTGTGCCGGTTGTCGCTGTCGTGACGTGGTACTCTCATGAACATGAACGTACTGAGCGACGTCGTGTACGCGTTGGCCGACGTTAACTCGTCCCATTTCTTCACGACGTTGATTTTCCGTTAAGCCTGGACGGCGACACATTATAACAGGACACATTCTCACTTTTGCTTTTGGATAATCCTGTTTCAGTGCATTAAAATGTCATCTCAATGCACGTGCGGTACGTGCGATATGACAAATTGTTTTCTTTTCATTACCCATAACGGCAGATCATATATAGATATAGATATGTGTGTGTTTATATGTGTGTGGGTGTACGCGCGCGCGAGTACATAAGTACGTGTGTGTGTATATATATATATATACGTATTTATGTATGTACGTAATATAGACCAATACCAACAAATATAGAGGCATGAAGTAAAAAAATAGATGGAAGAAAGAAAATCAGAGTACCAGACAAACAGATTACCATACAGACAAAAATAAGAAGAGATGGCAACAGACAGACAGACAGACATACAAAGAGTTACAGATTTGGGTCTTAAAAGCAGAAAAATACTTACATGCATCATTGTAGCCAAAACAAAGAAGAAAGCAGAGAATATAAATAATCTTCATTTCTTCCTACTTTTCCAAAACTTTAACAGATGCAGAGACAAACAGTCAGTCGACTGGTTTAGGAAATGTTCTGACAATTTCTTGCAATCCCACACAGATGGATTTACCTCGAATGAATAAATATTTTTCTCCGTTTTAAAATAGTCGGCTCGGTGTGGTAATTTATCATAATGATCTACACTGTTCCTGCACTTCTGTTTTTTTTTTTTTTTTTTTTTTTTTTTTTATGATTTTGTTTTTTCAGTCATCTTGCATTTCAATACAAAGAAAAAGAAAAAGATTCATCATACGAAAGTTGCAATGGTAATGATTATGATGATGATTCGATGCACAACTACACAGAGAGGTAAATGATTATGATGATGATGATAAAAGTAATAATGGGGATGATAATCATTATTATAATAATTCTTATGATGACTTTATTCTTTTCTGTTGTACATTTTCGACAAATAGCAGGATATCCTGTCTGTGTGTCTGTCTATATACCTGTTTAGCTGATATATATATATATATATATATATATATATATATATATATATATATATCCTAATATCAATATCTATGTTCATCTGCTTGTCTCTGAATCAAATATTATATTATTTGTTCTATTTTTATACTGAAGTGTAAAGTCGTATCTGAAGTGATAGTAGTAGCAGTAGCAGTAGTAGTAGTAGTAGTAGTAGTAGTAGCAGTAGTAGTAGTAACTACAGCTGACACACCATGCACTATATGTTTATTTTAATTATTATTATGCTTCTATTACAATACAGGCTGAACTTGACATGAATTCCTGATGAGTTTAACATAGATATATTGTGTAGTATTACAAATATACTGCACGATCCATTATGTTTGTTGTTGTTGTTATTATAATTTTTCTTGTTATTATTATTATTATTATTATTATTATTATTATTATTATTATTATTATTATTATTATTATTATTATTATTATTATTATTATTAATGACAGCAGAGGAATTTCATGTTTAATAACACTTAGGATCGTATAGTTAGTGGGTCTAAAAACT
This sequence comes from Chrysomallon squamiferum, assembly GCA_012295275.1. Lineage (NCBI taxonomy): Eukaryota > Metazoa > Mollusca > Gastropoda > Neomphalida > Peltospiridae > Chrysomallon > Chrysomallon squamiferum. Next base: position 21,631,323 of record CM022677.1, read on the forward strand.
ATAATCTCTCTGCCAACACCTGTATGTTTGTCTGTATGTGTTTGTGTGTCGACACATAACATTTGGAATGTACATTTTGGATATCGTTGAATGTGAATTTAAATCTAACGTCTTGAAATGACAGAAGATACGCACGTACATTTGGGATATTTTAAATGTTGTTTGTTTATCTATTTTCTTAAAATGTGAGATGCTTATACAAATAGATTTTGGATATTTTAAATCACTATTCCTTTTTTATAATATAAGAAGGTGATTCCAGTAAATTTTAGGTATTTAAAAATGATAATTTTACATATATATATATATATATATATATATATATATATATAATCTTGAAATATAACTTAGTTCACACAAATTCATTAGAATATTATAAAGTTTAGCTTTTGAAACCTAACGTAGTGATGAGAAAATAAATTTTGACCATTTCCAGATAATTCTTTTTGTGTATTAGTAAAATAAATGTACTTGTATTTTACGACAAACATTAGTTTTATGCATGCAGATCCAAATTACCAATTTTATGTTTCATTTTATAACCACACCAGTATGTTCATTAGAAATGAACTTAGTTTTATTATCCTCTTTCCACACAATTGTAATATGTCATAATATTCACGATGATGACGTGTTTAAAAAAACGCACTGTATAGAAATTGCTGAGCCTTTTTATTGTGTGTGTGCGTGCGTGTGTGTGTGTATTTGTGTATGTGTGTGTGCGTGCGTGTTTGTGTGTGAATGTGTGTGATTGCGTGCGTGCGTGTGTATGTGTGTGTGTGCGTGCGTGTGTTTGTGTTTGATAGAGAGAAAGATGAATACGGTGTGCAGCCAGGCAGGCAGAGGGAGGGAGGCTTCCTACAGATTTTACTTCATTAATTTTATTTTTATTATTATTGTTATTTTTCAGATAAGTTTCAAAGTTACATCCGAATGAAACAGCAGTCCTATACATTTTGATTGTATATAGTGATTTTCTGCACTGTTTAACTGTTGTGCAGTAACACACACACGCACACACACACACACACACAAAGGCACACACACACACACACGGGGACACACACGCACACATATACATATACATTATATATACAAAATATTTGTTTGTCTATCAATCTATCTGTCTTTGTAACTGCGTATCTACGTTTCTGTAAAGAAGTAATATGTACACCATTGTAGCGATGTCTTCGTTCCTTTATACAAGAACTGTTACTGGTTTTCTCCAAATAAGGTTTCCGCTAGCTCGATCGAAGCAATGGTAATGCATACCGACGAGAATTTCAGCTTTTAAAGATACTCACTTACTTACCAGTTATTAAACAAATACGAATACTGATACACGAGTTATTAAAGACATACATATTAATCTATAATTACTAGGTATACATTCTGATATAAACAAGTCACTACATTACAAACGAACGTCACGATTTAGCTTAACTTGATATACTGGTCATGCAAGCATCGTCAGAGAAATAAAATATTTACGCTTATATTTACTGCACTGTGAACATTACTTATTATTATTATTTTTGTTGTTGATGTTGTGTTTGATGCTGTTGTTGTTCTTGCTGCTATTATTATTATTATTGTTGTTGTTGTTGTTATACACATATAACAATGCAATCTAGTAGTACTCAGTGTATTGAATTGTTGTAATCAGTTTTAGAGAAGGTTTCTGTAAGATGAGTATACATATATCTCGTAGCACGATTTCTTTATTTTATTCTGACATTGAAACCTAACAACGTGACACTTGATCAGTGTCGTGTGGAGGTCTGGTGAAGCCCGGGGCCAACTCCTTGATTGTAATTCCCAAAGATTCAAGTACAAGGCCTAGCACTGAGGAATAGTATGAGAAAGAAAGATATTTTGAATATGTAAACACAGATGAAACAGAAAATAAACACTTTATTCGATTTAAATATAAATGCCCATATTGGATTCCCGTTGCCAGAGCCCCTTCGGCCCCCATCTCTGCACGCCACTGCACTTGATGAAGTGTAAAATATTTGTCCTTTATAAACAGATATCTTTATACGGATGACGTCATCCTAACAGGCAACAACCATATCCGGTATGCTGTATCTATCGAAGAAGTACATCATCATCGCCGCTATGAAGTGGGCTGACAGCGCGTGCAGGAAACAACGGAAGACGAGGAGTGGATAGAACAGACGCGAAGTCCTTGGAGCGATCGTGAATCACGTGCGTTATCCATTACTGGATCATCAGAGTTATTTTGTAAAACACGTGACACCTACTCACATGCTCACTGAGACAGAAGGATTCAAGATTTTCAAAAATATGGTGAGCAGTGAGGAAGATGTTTCACCTTTTAACTCAAACATGAGTGCTGGAATGTTTAGTAAAACACAGATTACAATAAACAGGTTTGGTAGGTATGGTGTAGAATTTGGTCCCTGGTCATGTTCTGGTAAAAAAGTTGAACCATTACTTTGTCTGTCAACAAAAACGCTTTACTTCGCGGATTTCAGTTGTACAGTTAACGTTATCCACAAAACTACGACATCGTCGCCTTCGTCACTGACACAAGAACAGACGAAAAAAACAACATCGTTCAAATACTGTCACTTTTAGTCATCACTGGGATAATATTTTAATTTTAATTTTAATTTATTTATTTATTTGATTTTATTTGATTTATTTATTTATATTTGTTTACGTTTTGTATTTCGGATGACGTCAGACAGCAGTGACAACGTCATACACACTTGATTTGAACATTTCTAATGGAATTATTTCGGTCAAACAGATACATGTATAATGCATATAGAGAACTCATTCTTGTATTTATTTATATATATTTATTTTATTTTTATTTTTTATTTTTTTTTTTTTATTTCTTTGTATATGAAACGAAATATGAAGACAAATTATATTCGTGTTTTCAGTTTGATTTCACATACAATTATATGTTGTTTCATGTGTGCCTTTTTGGTTTCGCTTTAAAATGTATACAAAAAATAAAATGTAGATAAATTATAGATGTACTTTCTGATTGTAGGACATCAAAATAAGAACCGTTATTTGATTTATTTATCTATTTTCTTTTACTAAGATTTATATAAAATACGTAAGTAACTTATACTAAGTTTAGTATTTACTGGACATAAAATTAGCAACTTTTGGTTTGTTGCAGATTAATACAAATTAAAAAAAAAAACTTTTTATGAATTTTGTGTTTAATTTTTGTGTTTAATTTGTGTTTAAAATGTAAAGATGAATTATACAGATACATGAATAAATATATCAAGTATTATTATTTATTTGTTTGTTATACTTTTCTTTAATTTATGCACACACTGTATAATAGACAAAACTGTAAAACATGAACTGATGCTTTGAGGCAGGATTTCCTGTGGAAATTTGTATATTGGGTTTTTCCACTGTTTTAATAAAATTTCACTTTTCTTACGTAGTATTTTCAGTAAAATTAATTATTAATGAAGCAGACTGGTTGAATCAGAAAATATGCAACCTGCGACATTAAACAGATCATATATATATATATATATATATATATATATATATATATATATATGTGTGTGTGTGTGTTAGCTTGCTTTAGGTTTCACTGATCATAAGTTAACTTAAATAATAATAATAATAATAATAATAATAATACATCCACGTGAAGATAATAATAATTTTACTTTGTTTTTGTTATAAAATGAAATGTTAAAACAAAAACAAAATGGACTTTAGAAAACGAGAGTCACAAATTTTGTTTAAATTTGTTTTCTGCTGATGTAAGAAAACATCTGACAGTTAACCAAACAATTCTTTATCACAGGCTCTACATGGCCAGATGTCCTAAAATTCTTATCTACCAAAAGTTTTTTCTACCAATAATATTCTTATTTCCGAATTATTTTCTCCGCGGTGCGTGACACTGACATAAAAAACAAAAAACAACAACAATACCATGGTAATTTTTAAAAGATTAGAGTAAAATTAAATTTAATTATAATTAATTTCTTGTCATTTAACAAAATGTCAGACAAATTTGTTCACGGAGAATATTTACAGATAAAACCCAGTTTGTTGTGACAGTCAGCATCTTCCCATAAAAATTAATTTCGCGACCTAATGCCAAACAGTTCGGATTTCCGCGATGATTGTCGGGTTGTCCTTCATGAAAATTTGTATAACTAATGGATTCAGCTGGCCATCTTGACATCCACATGAATTTTCCTTCTACCTGCATATCGCTGGCGCCGATCCAGTATCCATTAGCTGAAAGTGTAAGAACGGAAACGCAGTAATAGTAGTTCTAGTAGTAGGAGTATAATAATAATAATAGCAGTAAAAGTTTAAGAATAATATCAGTAGTAGCAGTTCAAAGAAGTGCATTAATAGATTTTTAATATACTCCCAACGTATCACAATTAAAATATTTTAAAATATCCGCCATTTTGTGACAGCTGGGTCTGTGATTCTCTAACAAAAATGTCTAGGAATGAAAGGAACAATCAAAAGATATTCTCATTTTTTTCAGGTTACAATCTGCAATTTTACCCAATATTTGAATAAATATTTATTTTACTAATTGCCTATCATGAAATAAGTTCAATATAACATTATATTTATGTGTTTTTTTTTCTTTAGAACCGTCTTTCCTCATACATCTGTCTCTGTTTCTCTGTCTCTTTCTCTCTCTCTTTCTCTCTCTGTCTGTCTAATAATCTCTAACATCTGTAGCCAGACAGACAGTCAGACAGATGGCTGTAGTAAATACGCGTTTTAACCGATTGAAAATAAATAGATGAGAAGACAAATATACAAACCTGTGCCAAGTTTAAGTGCTGCACGTATTGCACGATCCTCTAATTTCGACTCAATAATCAGCAAATAGGCATCCATTGTCTTGCAGTACTCCTAAATAACAACAACAACAACAACATCAACATCAGCAACAACAACAATAATAATAATAATAATAACAGTAATATTAATAACAGTAATCATAATACTGAAAAAAGTAACTACAATAACAATTATAGAAATTATACTAATGCTATAAGTAGCAATAAAATAAGAACAACACCAATACTACTATTACTACTACTTCTACGATTAATTACTAACTCGTATATTAGTAATACATCTTTGGTAAATTCTGTAACACTATGTATGTTTTCAGTGACTTGTATGTCAGCATGTATGTCCTTAATAACTTGCGTATATCATAATGTATATTTAGTAATTTGTAGATCAATAGGTACGTGTTTAACAACTCGTATATGAGTATTTGTATTTGTTTAACAACTGGTATGTAAGTGAGTATCTTTAAAAGCTTGACTTCGTTCACAAATTACATATCTTGATGTATTACCTTTGCTTTCTCCCAAGTTAAAGAAAACTGATTTGAGGAAATCCAGTAACAGTTGTTTTCTAAATGAAGGAAGCCAGTCGTACAGTGGGGTTCATCTAAATTGCCAAAATATTGTTTAAATAAAAAAAATATATACATACGCAATTACAAAGACAGATGGATAGAGAAACAAATATTCTGAATATATGTATACATGTGTGTTTTTGTGTGTGTGTGACTGTGTGTAAGGCAGACCAATACCAACAAAAACACACAAAAAAAAAAAAAAAAAATAAAAGACTAGGAATGTTTGTTTGTATGTATGTCTGTATATATTATATATGTATTATGTATATACGGTAGAAGAATATAAAAACAAGATAAAAGAAAAAAGTAGACAAAATTGAAACACAGAGGCAAACAGACACGTATATGTTTATGTCATCGGGAAGTGTGTGTATATATCTACATCTATCTATCGGTCTCTCTAGCTACCCCCCCCCCACACACACACCAACATACATACAGGCTATCAGACAGCGAGGGAGTCAGAAGACAAATAAACGAACACATCGAAACAGAAGATATATTGTACATGTTCATGTATGTATATGTATGTATATATGTATTATGTGTATATGTATCATAATATATGCATTATGTATATATGTATAATGTATATAAGGTAGACCAATACAAAAAAGTAGACAAATGTGTTAAAATGAACCACAGACAATATATGTTTATGTCATCGGGACGTTTATGTATATATCTACATCTATCTATCTATCTATCTATCTATCTATCTATCTATCTATCTATCTATCTAGCTAGCTAGCTATCTATCTATCTATCTAGCTATCGATCTATCTACACACACACAAACACACATACACACACAGACAAATACACAGACAGGAAATCAGACAGCCAGCCAGATATACAAACTGTTATTAAGAGCTGCAACATATCTACATGCATCATTGTAGACAGAAGAAAGAAGAAAATAGAGAAAATAAATATACTTCATTTCTTTCTCACGGGAAAGCTTTGACACAAACAGAGTACAAACTGTCGACTGGTTTAGTAAAGGTTCTGACTATTTCTTCCAACACACTCATATAGATTTACATCGAATAAATAAAGATGCTTTTCAGTATAAATCAAAGAATTAAAAAAAAAAAAAAGAAATTCGGTCGCGGCGTGACGTCAGACATTTATTCTGACGTATCTTACGTAATAACAGACTTGTAAACACAATTCTTTTAACTCAGAAATAGTATAATACGTTTTAAAATACAATATAAGTCTCAGTTCAGAAATAAGCGTTAAAAGACATTTTATTTACTGGCCACGTGTCGCAGTTAACATCTATCGTAAAATGTTTACTAAGGAAAGGTTTTTGAAAAACGTCCCCGATTTCTGACAGCTGGGTCTACGTTTGTGTAAGAGAATGCCGGGGATTGAAAGGATCGTTTGTGTTAAATTTGTAAGCACTTCAAATTTATTTAGATTACCATCTGCAATTTTACCAAATATTTGAATAAATGTTTACGAACCATTTATGTTTACTGATAACACATCCTTTCGTAAGTTAAATGCAACATTAAAATAATAATAATAATAATAATAATAAATATAATAATAATAATAATAATAATAATAATAATAATAATCATAATAAGCAAAGAAAGAAAGAAGAAAGCAGAAACAATAAAAATAAATAAAAATAGGAATAAAAATACATTATAGTCGTATATATCTCCACATTTGTTTTTATTTATGTATTTTCTTTAGAACCGTCTTTCATCGTATATCCCTCTCTCTCTCTCTCTCTCTCTCTCTCTCTCTCTCTCTCTCTCTCTCTCTCTCTCTCTCTCTCTCTCTCTCTCTCTATGATAATCTGTCAAATCTATAATTTAAAATTATATATTCTAACATATTGCTTCGTAAAACTTTCGAATGCCCCTGAATATACATTTATATAGAGATGGAAGGATGAATGGGTGGGCAGACAGATGCCAGAAACACAGACAGAGACATAACCGGGTAGAGAGATAGATAAAAAGTTGGTCACATAGATAGATAGAGAGAGAGAGAGAGAGAGAGAGAGAGAGAGAGAGAGAGAGAGAGAGAGAGAGAGAGAGAGAGAGAGAGAGAGAGAGAGAGAGAGAGAGAGAGAGAGAGAGAGAGAGAGAGAGAGAGAGAGAGAGAGAGAGAGAGAGAGAGAGAGAGAGAGAGATCCAGATGGATGGATGGATGGATATACCGTGAGATGGAGAGCTAAACTATTTTAAGTAATGTCCTTGTAAATCGCTTGATCATAAATGTAAGACAAACACAAAAACCTGTGCCATGTTTTGATTCTGCTGGTGTTGCAGAAGCCGCTAATTTCGATGTTATCTGCAGCAAATAGACCTGGACTGATTTGCAGAAGTCCTAAATAATAATAATAATAATAATAATAATAATAATAATAATAATAATAATAATAATAATAATAATAATCAAGGTGACAACAAAAAACAACATTAATATTAGTAGTACCAATGAAACAACAATAATAACAAAAAGGTTTCATTTTATCACTTCTGCCTTAGTACTGTGTCTTTGATAGTATGTCTTTACTAAATTGTATATTACTTCTATGTCTTTACTAACTTCTATATTAGTATATATGACATTTAATCACTTGTATGACACTATGTATGTCTAGTGACTTGTAGGTCAATATGTATGTCATTGATAACTCGTTTATCAGTATTTGTATATTTTTTAATCCCTGGTATGTAAATGTGCATGTTTAAAAGCTAGTAATCTTTCATACATTGTATATCAGTATACATTACCACTGCTTCCAACCTGGTAGTAGGAATCTTTTTCGGAGAAACCCAGCGACATCCGTCTTTTGTAGGAACGAAGCCATCCGTGCAGCGTTCTGCGTCTACATCACCAAAATATTTTTAGTTTACAAAAAAAGTAGCTACGCAGTTACAGAGACAGAGTGATGGTTAAATGAAAACACCTATAGAGAAACAAACATTCTATATGTGGGTTTGTCCATGTATCTGTTTCTCTGTCTATCTATCTATGTAATCTACCTATCTATCTTTCTATCTATATATCTATCTATATATCTATCTATCTATATATATATATACACACACACTCATCTTGTACACACATATACGCACATACGCACACACGCACACACTCGCATATATATATAACGACAACAAGACTGACAAAGAGATTCCGCTTTGGGACATAAAAGCTGCTAAACACTTACTTGCATCATTGCAGATAGAAGAAAGAAGAACACAGAGAAAATAAATGATCTTCATTTCTTCCTGGTTTTGCAAGAATTTTTAAACGGTAAAACTTTAACAGATGCAGACACCAACTCTCGACTGGTTTAGGAAATGTTCTGATAATTTCTTCCAGTCAGTGAACAAATATATTTTTCAGTTTTAAAAATAGTTGGCTGGTTATAATAATTCATCATTATAGTAATTTATCATAATAGTATATTGTTATGGGAAACTTGCAGTGTAATGTAGTTTATACAGATCTGTTATTTTATGGTACAAAAGAAAAAAGTACGAAACATACAATGGCGATAATTATGTTGAAGCTGATAACGATGATGATGAAATAGAGATCTGCGTACAGAGAAAGATAATTATTATGATGATGATAAGAGTAATGATCATGATAATGATAATAATTGTTAAAATAATTCTGATGATGACCATTTTCTTTTCTGTTCCACAGATTCAATGTATATCCGTCTGTCTGTCTGTGTTTGTTCTTTTCTTTCTATGCATCTGTTTAGCTATCTGTTCTTCTACATTTTCATCAAAAGGCTACATGTACAATACTTACAGATTCTCACGTACTTTATTCCATATAATAATCAAAAGTACATAATAAATAAAAACTGGACATACAAATGTCAGCATTATATATATTCTGAATTTTGAAAGGTGTTTCAGATATCTAGTTAGTAAAAATCACAAAATATTATATTAATATAGTTATGTAAAAATGTGTGCATGTGTATGTGTGTGCGTGTGTAATTATATATATATATATAGAGAGAGAGAGAGAGAGAGAGAGAGAGAGAGAGAGAGAGAGAGAGAGAGAGAGAGAGAGAGAGAGAGAGAGAGAGAGAGAGAGAGAGAGAGAGAGAGAGAGAGAGAGAGAGAGAGAGAGAGAGAGAGAGAGAGAGAGAGAGAGAGAGAGAGAGGGGGGGGGACCCTGAGAAACTGGTCTTTGACTAACCCCGATTATGTGTACCCCATGTTTTATCTGATAAGGTTGGGGTGAAATATTTTTCTTTTTTTTTCTTTCTCTCTTCATTTTTTTTTCAGGTGTTTTTTTATAAATATTTTTTATTTATTTATTTTTTAATTAATTGATTTCATTTATTGTTGTTTCTGTGTATGTGTGTATGTGTGTGTGTGTGTGTGTGTGAGTTATTGTCAAAGTGTAACCACAACAGGAAAATAGTGCACAAAATCGCTGAAGAAATACAACTGAGTTCACTCAAATTAATTAGAATATTATAAACTGATGATTTTAAAACCTAATCCAGTGAGGAAAAAATACATGTTCACCATTTCCAGATAATTCTTTTTTGTATTAGTAAAATAAATGTGTTTTGTATTTTATGACCAACGTAAGTTTTATTCATGTACATCCAAATGACCAATTTTATGTCTCATTTTATAATCACACCAGGGTGTTCATGATTGCAAATGAACTTAGTTTTATTATTCTATTTCCATGCCATTGTAATATACTAAAATATTCACGTTTATAATGTATGTCACCTGTAAAAATAGCTAAGCCTTTTGTTGAATGTGTGCGCGTGAGTCTCTGTGAATGTGTTTATGTGTGCGTGTGTGTGTGTGTGTGTGTGTGTGTGTGTGTGTGTGTGTGTGTGTGATAGAGAGAAAGATAGAGAGAGGCAGCAGGGAGGGAGGCTTCCTGCAGATTTTACTTCATTAATTTTATATTTATTATTATTCTTGTCTTTTAGATAAGTATCAAAGTTACATCCGAATGAAATAACAACCCTTAACCAAAAAAGAAAAAAAAAAAAAAAGAATGAGGTTATTTCAGATAGTCCTAGGAGTCACATCATTTTACTTCCTTTCAATTCATTTAATTATTTATTTATTTATTTATTTGTTTATTCAAAAATATTATTGCAAGTTTAAAATGTCGATACATTTTGTTTGGTTTTTGCCTAGTGATTTTCTGCACTGTTTTTCTCTTGTGATTATAAGCTGACAATAATCTTAGCTTTTTTAATCTTCGATGCCGATTAAAGTAATTAACTTGCTTTTCAGAATTATATCTACATTAAAAATTGCAATTAAGAAAGAAACCTATAAATAGATAACTGTGACTGGAGAAAGCAGGCTGCTAGTAATCATGAAAAACACAATGAGAATAAATCTTTTGTTGAATAATTTGATCACTTATTGTACGAGGCTGTAAACAATATTTTATTAAAGGCCTGTCTTATTGAAACAGAATGTCGATGTATAAACGTATATTTTTAACTCTATATTTATAATGGTTTCCTTATGTGTTATTATCTTATTTGCCTTTGCAAAAGCTCACCTCGGCGTAATGTTCTAAAGGGAGACAGAATACAAGTAAATTTCAGATATTTCTTGAAAACTTAGATGATTCGCTAATATATTCTAGATATTTTAAATGCTTTTTTTTTTATCTATATTCTTAAAATCTTAGACGCTTATACAAATACATTTTGGAAATGATATAGAGTCGTTTTATTTTTCTCGTCTCAAACTGTAAGATGATATGTCAGTTTTGGATATATTACATCTCGTTTTTCTATCAAAATTCTTTTTTTTTTTTTTAAAATATAAGATGGTATTTCAAGAATATTTTAGATATTATAAAATGGTGGTTTTACATCAACCGTTTCAAAACGTAAGGTGATGACATAAATGCAGTTTGGATATTTTCAGATGTCGATTCCACTCTGTCGTCGTAAAGTGTATGACGGTGCAACAAACACATATAATGCACATTTTAAGTGGTTTTTTTTATATATATATCATCTTGAAATATAACTTAGTTCACACAAATTCATTAGAATATTATAAAGTTTAGCTTTTGAAACCTAACGTATTGATGAGAAAATGCGTTTTGACCATTTCCAGATAATTCTTTTTATGTATTAGTAAAATAAATGTGTTTGTATTTTATGGCCAATATTAGTTTTATGCATGTACATCCAAATGACCATTTTTATGTTTCATTTTAAAACCACACCAGTATGTTCATTACAAATGAACTTAGTTTTATTATCCTATTTCCATGAAATAGTAATGTTTTATAACAGTCTTGATAATAAAGCTTGTGAAAAATGCACTGTGGTTTTTGCTGAGCCTTTTATTGTGTGTGTTCGTGTGTGTGTGTGTGCGTTTGTGCGTGTGTGTATGTGTGTGAATGTGTGTGTATGTGTGTGAATGTGTGTGTATGTGTGTGCATGTGTGTGTATGTGTGTGTGCGTGTGTGCATGTGTGTGATAGAGAGAAAGATAGAGAGGAGGAGCAGGCAGGGGGAGGGAGGCTTACTACAGGTTTCACTTCATTCGTTGTTTTTTTGGGTTTTTTTTTTTGTTTTTAGCTTAGTTTCAAAGCCTTACATCTGAATGAACTATGCAGCCCTTAACCAAAACAAGAATATTAAATATTAATCAATGAAAACAAATCAGTTAAATTGACCTAAAGTAATTACTGACGAAGTGATTTCAGATCATACAGGCAGTAGGAAACGCCACATCATTTTACTTCATTTCACTGCATTGTTTATTTAATTGCTTTGTTTATTTAATTTGTACACATTATTTCGTTCACACAGCATTTCTGAATGTAGCCAGCAGTAACACGTTGTCACGGCGTCAACGTCTTTACTTTAACGACAACAGACGGGATCTGTTTTACCTCAACCATGAATGCTGCCCAGACCACGAGGTTGTCACCGCAGTATCGTTCACCACGTCGCCTCCACACACGTCGCCTACCATCCGCAAAGTGAACACGAAAGCTGGATTTGTCTGTGAGTGATGTCTGATCCCATTGTCTGCGTCACCACTGTTGGTGAATTCTGGCACATCTCGGACTTTGCTGAATGTGACGCGCTGTCAGGTGAACATCAAAAACGGGGAGACGAGCTTGTAATCCAGGAGAATGGAGACTGAATACTTTGAGACGGTTGCGGACAGTTTGAGCATGAAATCTTGCGGCTCTAGTTTGCTGCAAAGTACGGGCTAAACGTGGAGCACATTCGGACCTTTGACGTCAAAATGACGTCACTGAATACTTGGAGACGGTTGCGGACAGTTTGAGCATGAAATCTTGTGGCTCTAGTTTGCTGCAAAGTACGGGCTAAACGTGGAGCACATTCGGACCTGTGACGTCAAAATGACGTCACTGAATACGTATCTTCCCTTGGAGTGATTAGTCATTGTTTTCTCGCCCTGGCCTTGTGTACGCGTTGTCGGAGTCGTGATGTGGTAACGTCATCAACACGAAAGTACTGACTGACGTCGTGTACGCGTTGGCCGACGTTAATCCGCACCATTGCTTCATACCGTTGATTTTCCGTTAAGCCTGGACGGCGACCCGTTATAACAGGGTAAATTCTCCCTTTTGCTTTAGGATAATCCTTTTTCAGAACATCTGCAACAGCAACAGCACAGAGCGTTTGCACGTGCAGTAAACCCATCGGTGAGCTATGTGACAAATGCTGTTATTTTCATGGCACATGACACTAACACATCCATCACTTTATCTGGAAGCAGCAGTCGTCTCTATAAATTAGCTAATCTTCTTGTTAAGTGTATACAAATATATGTCCTGAAATTCATCTCTACCAAAAATTTTACTGCTAACAATATTTTTAATTCAGAAACATTTTCTCCGCTGGAGAAACTATTCTGGTTTTTGACAAGGACCATTACTGAAATTGAATAAAAAAAAAAAAAAAAAAGACTAGTGCAGCATTAGTTTTTAATCATAGTTTATTTCTTTTGTTGTTAAACAAAAATCTCAGACAAATCTCTTCACGGAGAATATTTACAGATAAAACCCCGCTTCGCATCGCAGTTCATATCATTCCAAAGCTGATTACATCTGCGACATAATTCCAAACAGTTCTCTTTGCCGTGGAAATTGTCGGGTTGTTTTTCAGCAAAATTTGTATACGTAACTGGTTCGGGTTTCCCTGTTGACACCCACAGGAATGTTCCTTTCTCCTGAAGATCTGAGGCGCCAATCCAATATCCCCAGCCTGAAAGCAGAAGCACGACAAAGGCAGTAGCAGTAGTTGCAACAGTTGTAGCAGTAAGAGTAATAATGATAATAATAATAATAATAATAATAATAACAATAATAATAATAGTAATAGTAATAATAACAATAATAATAATGAAAGTGATATGCGTAGTAGCAGTAGTAATAATGTAGTTGTGGTATTAACAGTACAATATAGTAGACCTACTGCAGTAGCAGCAACAACCGCAGTAGTTGTTGTCGAAGCAGTAGTCGTAGCAGTGCGTGTAATTGTTCAAGTAGTACTGGTATTAATAGTAGTAGTAGCTCTAGTGCTAAGACCAATAGAAACAGTAAAAATTTTAGTAATAGTAATAATTTTACAAATGGTACTAGTACTAGTAGGACTGGTTATCTAGTTGGAGTAATTGCTTTACCTGAAAAAGGAAAACTTGCAATTGCATACACACACTTACACGCACATACATCCGAGAAGCAGGAGCCAATCCTTTATCACTAGTCGCCAAAATGACTTAGGATGGCACACATGTCAGTAAGCAAACACGTAAATGTAGAACATTAAACAGACGAGCATCGAACTCGCATCTGAAGGCACGCGAGCAACACGAGAGTAATTAACATAATGTTATGTTAACCACTAACATATCTCTCAACATAACTCGTCAAAATTTAGAAAACCGGTATTGATGCTACGGTAACGGTATTACCCGTCAGTTACTAAAGCCGGTGTTTACCGGTTTTCGAACCCTAGTATATGCCTCTTCAGTCAGTTTATATTTATGTATTTTCTTTTTATATTTATGTATTTTCTTTAGAAAAGTCAATCCTCTCTCTATCTGTCTGTATGTCTCTCTCCCTCTATCTCTCTCTCTCTCTCTCTCTCTCTCTCTCTCTCTCTCTCTCTCTCTCTCTCTCTCTCTCTCTCTTTCTCTCTCTCTCAGTTTCTGTCTCTCTCTCTCAGTTTCTCTCTCTCTCTCTCTCTCTCTCTCTCTCTCTCTCTCTCTCTCTCTCTCTCTCTCTCTCTCTCTCTCTCTCTCTCTCTCTCTCTCTCTCTCTCTCTCTCTCTCTCTCTCTCTCTCTCTCTCTCTCTCTCTCTCTCTCTCTCTGGTGACTTCTGAAATGTATAATTTCAATTTAGAAATTCTTACAATCTTTCGGAAAACCTTCCACTGCACTTGTCATCTACACAGACGGAAGGATGCGCGGATGGGCAGATGGATATCAGAAACATAAACGCGTAGACAGATAAAGAGAAGCACAGACATAGACAGACAGACATACAGACAAACATGGAGTAAGGTGGTTAAAGCTAATATACTTTTTAATCGCCTGAATATAAATAAAGGAAAAGATAAATATAAAAACCTTTGCCAATTTTAGTAACTGCACGTATTACACTATCCTCAGTATTCGATTTAATAGTCAGCAAAGTGCTATTCATTATCTCGCAGAACTCCTAAATAATAATAATAGTAATAATTAAAATAATACTGATAATAATAATAATAATAATAATAAATATAATAATAATAATAATAATAATAATAATAATAATAATAATAATAATAATGATAATAATAAGAAGAACAATAACATGATAATAATTATAGAATGTATTATAATATATATAAAAAGAAGAATTAGCTGCAAAAAGGACAATATATAACAATAATAAGCAAAAATAACAATAATAATAACTACAGCAATACTAGTAATAGCAACGAAACAAAATGAGCAACAACTATGTCTTTAATCAACTGTATGTTACAACAATATGTTTAGTAACTTTTACATTAGTAGTATTACTATGTCTTTAATCAACTGTATATTACAACAATGTGGTTAGTAACTTTTACATTAATATGTATCTCTTCAGTGACTTGTAGATATCAGAATGTATATCTAGTAACTTACAGATACATATATATATATATGTATGTATGTCTTTAACAACTCGTATGTATCAGTGTGTATCTCTTTAATAACTGGTAAGTGTGTGAGTATCTTTAAGAGTTTGAATTGTCTCATAAACTACATTGTCGGTATGAAATTACCAGTGCTTCGAGCCAGGTGACGGTAACCCTGTTTGGAGAAATCCAGTAACAGATGTTGTCTATTTCAACGAAGCCCTCCCTGCAGCGTTTTGCATCTGCATTGCCAAAATAATAAAACTCGTTCACAAAAATGTAGACACGCAGTTACAAAGACACACAGATGGATAGAGAATGAAATATTTTGTATAAATAATGTGTGTGTGCGTGCATGTGTGCGTGTTTGCGTAAGGCAGACAAATACAAAAAAGAAATGACAAGAGTTAGGCGGAGAGATACAAATGAAACCCAGAGACAGACAAATAGACGGACATATGGAAACAGCAGATATGTTGTATTTGTTTGCGTCTTTGGGATCTGTATGAATGTGTGTCTACACTTGTCGACAAATCAATCTATCATCTGTATATATATATACATGTATATACATAGATCCTCAAAAAAAAGAAAAATATATGTATGTATGTGTGTATATATATGTGTGTGTGTGCATGTATGTGTATGTATATATATATATATATATAAAGACAAGGAATCAGACGGTCAGAGAGACGGACAAAGAGATACAGTTTGTGTTTATCTTTAAAGCTAAAACATACTTACATGCATCACTGACGGCAGATGAAAGAAGAAAACTGAGAAAAATATAAATAATCTTCATTTCTTCCTGATTTTTGCAATAACTTGTAAACGGTAAAACTTTAACAGACACAGAGACAAACTCTCGACTGCTTTAAGAAATGTTCTGACTGTTTCCTGCAATCGCACTCAGATAGAGTTACCTCGAATGAATAAATACACTCTTCAGCTTTAAAAACAGTTGGCTGCTTGTATTAATTTATCGTAATGATATATTGTTAAGGCACACAAGCATTGACAGTTTAATGTAGTTTATACAGTTTGTTCTTTTATGGTATATTTTTTCAGTCGTCTTGAATAACATTAAAAAAAAGTAATAATAATAAAACGAATATTCAGGATTATAAAGAAATAGCCATGATAACTCAGTGGCTCAAAAAAACATTAATGTAGCATGTTTATTTTATGAAAAACAAAATAAAGTGAAAACAGTAAAAAACAAATAATAATAATAATAATAATAATAATAATAATAATAATAGTAATAATAATAATAACAACATTATTTAGGTGAAAAAACAACAAACAAACAAACTGAAAAAAACCTCCAATAACCCCAGAACAAATGACGCAGAAATTATAAAAGGATTCTTTACATATTCTTTACATATATTTTTAAAATAAATATAGAGTATATATTCACTTAATAAGAATGTTTGAGTGTTTGTCAGTGTGTTCGCAAAAATATTTGACACGAGAGTCTAACATGGCTATCTGTCTGACTTTGCTAGGGTCCTAGATCGGCGATGTCCCCGACGTTGGCGACATGCATGCACGTCAACGGCGTCCACATGTCAGCGGTGTTGATGACGTCCGCAACGCCCATCTAACGTATTCGGTCAAAAAGAGTGCAGATTGTAGTCACTCGCACATAAGACAGACAACAGTGATTCTTAAATACGTACCTAACAATGCCTGGTTTCCCACGAAAACAAAACGGACTTAAAAAAAGACGAAAGACCAAGAAAGGAGAGCAATAACAATAACAATAATAATAATTATAAAATTAATTGTAATATTGATAAAGAAGAAGTAGCTGCAAAAAAGAATAATTAAAAATTACAATAATACAAGTAGTAGCAAAACAGCAAGACCAGTACTACTACTGCATCTACGAATAATAACAACTACATCAAGAGTAGTAATAATAATACCAAATATAACAATAACAGCACAAACAACAACACCAGTACTACTATTGCATCTACGAATAATAACAACTACATCAAGAGTAGTAATAATATACCAAATATAACAATAACAGCACAAACAACAACAATAACAATAATAAGCAACGATAACAATAATAATAATTACAACAACACTAGTAATAGCAACGAAACACAATGAGCAACAACTTTAATCAGCTTGTCTTTAATCAACTGTATATTAGAACAATATATTTACTAACTTGTATATGAATAGTTTATCTTTAATAACTGTTATAATATTATATATCTCTACAGTGACTTGTGTATATCAGCATGTATATCTAATAATTATATATTAATATTTATGTCTTTAATAACTCGTATGTCAGTATTCGTATTTGTTTAATAACTGGAAAGTAAGTGAGTATCTTTGAAAGCTGAAATTCTGTCATAAATTATATTTCGGTATGCATTACCATTGCTTCGATCGAGCTAGCGGAAACCTTATTTGGAGAAATCGAGTAACAGTTGTTGTATAAAGGAACGAAGACATCACTACAATGGTGTGCATCTACATTGCCAAAATATTACTTTTTTAAAACAATAGTAGATACCCAGTTACAAAGAGATACAGATGGACAGGGAAACAAATATTTTGTATATGTAGTGTTTGTGTGTATGTGTGTGTGTGTGTGTGTGTGTGTGTGTGTGTATATATATATATATATATATATGGACACTGACACACATACACGCACATACATATATATATATACATATATATATATATATATGTATATGTATATGTGTGTATGTGTGTGTATGTGTGTGAGTGTCCGTGTGTGTGTGTGTGAGAGTGTGTTATTGTCAAACTGTAATCACAGCGTTAAAACAGTGCAGACAATCGCTGAACAAAATACATGCAAAATGTACAGGTATTTTAATCCTCCAGTGATATATTTAAATAAAGAAAAATAAGAAATAATGAATTTATGAAAAAATGAAATTATGAAATAATGAAATAAATAAATTATGAAATAATGAAACGAGTTCAAATGAAGTAAAATGATCATGTGAAATCATCTCCTCCAAAATTATTTTAGAGACATTTAATTACTTTCTTTTGACTTACAAATATTTACTCTTCTAGTTTTGGTTAAGGGCTGTTATTTCATTCGAATGTAACTTTGAAACTTATCTAAAAAATAACAATAATAATAAAAATAAAATTAACGAAGTAAAATCTGTAGGATGCCTCCCTCCCCCTGCATGCCTGCTCCCCCTCTCTATCACACACACACACATACACACACATACACACGTATACACATACATACACACACATTCACACACACATTACACACACAAACACACACATACACACACAGACAAACATACACACACACACAAACACACACAAACACACACATACACACACACGCACACACAGACAAACACACACCCAGAAACACATACACACACAAACGCACACACAGACAAACACGCGCACGCACACACACAATAAAAGGCTCAGCAATTTCTATACAGTATATTTTTTAAATACCTCATAACCGTGAATATTATAATATATCACTATTGTATGGAAAGAGGATAATACAACTAAGTTCATTTGTAATGAAAACCCTGGAGCGGTTATAAAATGAGACATAAAAATGGTCATTTGAATGTACATGAATAAAACTTACGTTGGTCATAAAATACATTTATTTTGAAAAAGAATTATGTGGAAATGGTCAAAACGCATTTTCTTTTCACTACGCTAGGTTTTAAAAGCATCACTTATATAATATTCTAATGACTTTGTGTGAACTAAGTTATGCTGCATTAATTTTATTTTTATTATTATTGAATTGTGATAGAAAAAGATTACATTTTAAATCGGTAAATATAAGATCGTCATTTTATAATATCTAAAATTTACTAGTATCACCATCTTATATTTTAGAAAAGGAATAGTGATAGAAAAAGTAGATTTAAAATATCCAAAATCTATTTGTGTAAGCATCTCACCTTTTAAGAAAATAGATAAACAAACAAAATTTAAAATACCCCGAATGTACGTGCGTATCTTCTAACATTTCAAGACGTTAGATTTAAAGCCACATTTAACGATATCCAAAATGTACATTCCAAATGTAGCTGCGTACCATGTCACATCTTGCAAGATACAAAACACCAGTTTTAACCAAAATTTATTTGTATAACCACAGGATGCATCAACATATCTGAAATTTACTTGTATACTGTCGTACACTTTAAGACGATAGACATAAAAACAATATTTTTAATTTCTAAATATTTACTAGTATAACCATTTTACTTTTCTAGAAGAAAATAATGAAACCACATTTTAAAAATATAAAATGTACTTTTTTTATCATGTTAGTGACCCTTGATTTTGATATTGGCTATTGCTAATCAGGATGAACTAGTTAAGCAGTCAAGCTTAAGATTGGGTAAAGTATTCTCAACTTCTCAAACAATAGGATAAATATGTCTTGGTACACTTTTGAAAAACATATTGTAACACTATGTATTAGAAATGCTAAAGAGGTTGAAAGGACAAACTCAATATATAGAGTGCTATTTCAAATAGTTGCTACAAATTAACCAGTCTTTGACACCCTGCA
This sequence comes from Chrysomallon squamiferum, assembly GCA_012295275.1. Taxonomy (NCBI): domain Eukaryota; kingdom Metazoa; phylum Mollusca; class Gastropoda; order Neomphalida; family Peltospiridae; genus Chrysomallon; species Chrysomallon squamiferum. The sequence goes on from CM022677.1 coordinate 21,651,495, forward strand.
CATTTCAAAACATACTTATGATTAAGTACCTGACGCTTCCAAATGGAAGAGACAGAGTTTAACAGGGTCTTGTTCTGTGTAACTGAAGGTAAATACCCTGAGGATTTCTCCAAACAGCAGAAAAAAACACTTCATGACGTTGATTTTCCGTTAAGCCTGGACGGCGACCTATTATAACAGGGCACATTCTCACTTTTGCTTTAGGATAATCCTGTTTCAGAACATCTGCAACAGCAACAGCACAGAGCGTTTGCACGTGCAGTGAACCCAGAGGTGACCTATGTGACAAATGTTGTTGTTTACATGGCATATGAAACTAACACATTCATCACTTTATTTGGAAGCACCTCTCGTCTCTATGAATTAGCTAATCTTCTTGTTAAGTATACACAAGCATGTCCTGAAATTCATCTCTACCAAACATTTTGCTGCTAACAATATTTTTAATTCAGAAACACTTTCTCCGCTGGAGAAACTATTCTGGTTTTCACAAGGACCATTCCTGAAATTGTATAAAAAGACTAGTGCAGCATTAGTTTTTAATCATAATTTATTTCTTGTCGTTAAACAAAATCGCAGACAAAACTCTTCACGGAGAATATTTACAGATAAAACCCCGCTTCATATCGCAGCGTATATCATTCCAAAGATGACGATAATACTGACGTAATTCCAAACAGTTCTCTATGCCGCCGTAATTGTCGGGTTGTTTTTCAGCAAAATCTGTATAGGTAACTGGTTCGGATTTCCCTGTTGACACCCACAGGAGTGTTCCTTCCTCCTGAAGATCTGAGGCGCCAATCCAATATCCCCAACCTGAAAGTAGAAGAACGACAAAGGTAGTAGCAGTAAGAGTAATAATAATAATAATAATAATAATAATAATAATAATAATAATAATAATAATAATAATAATAATAATAATAAGTAATAATAACAATAATAATAATAAAAGTAGTATGCGTAGTAGCAGTAGTAATAAAAGTAGTTGTCGTATTTATTAACCATCTGTTACTAACGTCGGTGTTTACCGGTTCTCCAACCTCAGTACGTGTCTATCTATCTATCCAGTCAGTTTATATTTATACATTTTCTTTAGAAACGTCAATCCTCACACATCTCTCTCTCTCTCTCTCTCTCTCTCTCTCTCTCTCTCTCTCTCTCTCTCTCTCTCTCTCTCTCTCTCTCTCTCTCTCTCTCTCTCTCTCTCTCTCTCTCTCTCTCTCTCTCTCTCTCCCTCTCTCCCTCTCTCTCTCTGTCAGTTTCTCTGTGTCTCTTTCTCTGTATGCCTCTCTCTCTCTCTCTTTGTATGTCTCTCTCTCTGTCTGTATGTATCTCTCACTATGTTTCTCAGTCTCTCTCTCTCTCTCTCTCTCTCTCTCCCTCTCCTCTCTCTCTCTCTCTCTCTCTCTCTCTCTCTCTCTCTCTCTCTCTCTCTCTCTCTCTCTCTCTCTCTCTCTCTCTCTTTCTGATGACTTCTCAAATGTATAATTTCGACTTACAATCTTTCGGAAAACCTTCCATTGCACTTGTCATCTACACAGACGGAAGGATGCGCGGATGGACAGATGGATATCAGAAACATAAACGCGTAGACGGATAAAGAGAAGCACAGACATAGACAGACAGACATACAGACAAACATGGAGTAAGGTGGTTAAAGCTAATATACTTTTCAATCGCCTGAATATAAATAAAGGAAAAGATAAATATAAAAACCTTTGCCAATTTTAATAACTGCACGTATTAGATTGTTCTCAATATCCGATGTAATAGTCAGCAAAGTGCTATTCATTATCTCGCAGAACTCCTAAATAATAATAATAGTAATAATAAAAATAATAGTAATAATGATAATAATAATAATAGTAATAATGATAATATAATAATAATAATAATAATAATAATAATAATAATAATAAGAACAATAACATGATAATAATTATATAATGTATTATAATATATATAAAAAGAAGAATTAGCTGCAAAAAGGACAATATATAACAATAATAAGCAACAATAATAATAATAATAACTACAGCAATACTAGTAATAGCAACGAAACAAAATGAGCAACAACTATGTCTTTAATCAACTGTATGTTACAACAATATGTTTAGTAACTTTTACATTAGAAGAATACTATGTCTTTAATCAACTGTATGTTACAACAATATGTTTAGTAACTTTTACATTAGTAGTATACTATGTCTTTAATCAACTGTATGTTACAACAATATGTTTACTAACTTTTACATTAGTAGTATTACAATGTCTTTAATCAACTGTATGTTACAACGATATGTTTAGTAACTTTTACATTAATATGTATCTCTTCAGTGACTTGTAGATATCAGAATGTATATCTAGTAACTTACAGATAAATATATATATATATATGTATGTATGTCTTTAACAACTCGTATGTATCAGTGTGTATCTCTTTAATAAGTGAGTGAGTGAATGAGTGAGTATCTTTAAAAGCCTGAATTCTCTCATAAACTACGTGTCGGTATGAAATTACCAGTGCTTCGAGCCAGGTGACGGTAACCGTGTATGGAGAAATCCAGTAACAGTTGTTGTCTATTTCAACGAAGCCCTCCCTGCAGCTATGTTTTGCATCTGCATTGCCAAAATAATAAACTTTTAATTAATATGACACGCAGTTTGTAGATATCAGACACAGATGGATAGAGAATGAAATATTTTGTCTTTAAATAATGTATGTGTGCATGTTTAATGCGTGTGTGCGTGAATGTGCCTGTGTGTGTGTGTGCGTGTGTAAACTACATTGTGTGTGTGAAAGGCAGACAAATACAAAAAGTAAAATGACAAGAGTTAGGCGGACAGATACAAATGAAACCCAAAAAGAGACAGACAAATAGACGAACATATGGAAACAGCAGATATAAATTTTGTTTGTTTGCGTCTTGTGGATGTGTATGAATGTGTCTCACACTTGTCAAACAAATCAATCTATCATCTATATATATACATACATATATCCCGGAAAAATATATATATATATGTATGTATGTATGTATATATATATGAATGTATGTACACTTGTGTGTGTCAATTTTATCATGTGTATATATATATATATATATATATACATATATCCTCAAAAAAAATATATATATGTATGTATGTATGTATATATGTGTGTGTGCATGCATGTGTGTGTTTATATATATATATATATATATATATATATATAAAGACAAGAATCAGAGAGATACGGACAAAGAGATACAGCTTTTGTTTATCTTAAAAGCTAAAACATACTTACATGCATCACTGACGGCAGATGAAAGAAGAAAACTGAGAAAAATATAAATAATCTTCATTTCTTCCTGATTTTTGCAATAACTTGTAAACGGTAAAACTTTAACAGACACAGAGACAAACTCTCGACTGGTTTAGGAAATGTTCTGACTGTTTCCTGCAATCGCACTCAGATAGAGTTACCTCGAATGAATAAATACACTCTTCAGCTTTAAAAACAGTTGGCTGCTTGTATTCATTTATCATAATGATATATTGTTAAGGCACACGAACATTGACAGTTCGTTGTAGTTTTATAGCCTTGTTCTTTTATGGTATATTTTTTCAGTCGTCTTGAATAACATTACAAAAAATAATAATAATAAAACGAATATTCAGGATTATAAAGAATGTGATACCATAGTACAACTCGGTGGTTTACAAAAACATTAATGTAGCATGTTTATTTTATAAAAATAGTTTCATTTTCCCTGAAAAACAAAATAAAGTGAAAACAGTAGAAAACAAATAATAATAATAATAAAAAAAACATTATTTAGCTAAAAAAACAAACAATAAACAAACAAACTGAAAAGGACCCTCCAATAACCGAGAAAAAATGACGCAGAAATTAAAAAAGGATTCTTTACATATATTTTTTTAAGAAATATAGAGTATATATTCACTTAATAACAGGCAGATCAGGACAGATAGTACTGTATGACAAATACAGACACAAACCTACACACACATAGACAGATTTAAATACATATATATATATATATTTACATACATACATACATACATACATACATATATATATATATATATATATATATATATATATTCACTTAATAACAGGCAGATCAGGACAGATAGTACTGTATGACAAATACATACACAAACCTACACACACATAGACAGAATTAAATATATATATATATATTCACATATACATATGGCCGTTAACAGTATGTTTAGTACTCTTTGTCGTGATCTGCATATATATGTATACATATATATATGTATTCAATTCTGTCTATGTGTGTAGGTTGTGTCTGTATTTGTGATGGTGACCCATGAGACCCCAGGCCTAGTCCCCAGGGAGACTGACTTAACATGACACCGAATACTTCTTCTTGTACACAAATACAAAGAATGTTTGAGTGTTTGTCAGTGTGTTCGCAAACATATTTGACACGAGAGTCTAACACGCTTATCTGTCTGACTTTGCTAGGCTCCAAGATCGGCGACGTCCCCGACGTTGGGGACATGCACGTCAACGACGTCCACATGTCGGCGGTGTTGATGACGACCACAACGCCCATCTAACGTATTCGGTCAAAAAGAGTGCAGATTGTAGTCACTCGCACATAAGACAGACAACAGTGATTCTTAAATACGTACCTAACACTGCCAGGTTTCCCACGAAAACAAAACGGACTTAAAAAAAGACGAAAGACCAAGAAAGGAGAGCAATAACAATAACAATAATAATAATAATAATAATAATAATAATAATAATAATGATAATAATGATAAAATTAATTGTAATATTGATATCGAAGAAGTAGCTGAAAAAAGAATAATTAAAAATTACAATAATACAAGTAGTAGCAAAACAACAAGACCAGTTCTACTACTGCAACTACGAATAATAACAACTACATCAAGAGTAGTAATAATAATACCAAATATAACAATAACAGAACAAACAACAACACCAGTACTACTACTTCATCTACGAATAATAACAACCACATCAAGAGTAGTAATAATAATACCAAATATAACAATAACAGAACAAACAACAACAATAACAATAATAAGCAACAAATAACAATAATAATAATTACAATAATACTAGTAGTAGCAACGAAACACAATGAGCAACAACTATGTCTTTAATCAACTGTATACTAGAACAATATGTTTAGTAACTTTTACATTAATATGTGTCTCTTCGGTGACTTGTATATACAGAATGTATATCTAGTAACTTACAGATTAATATGTATGTCTTTAACTCATATGTCAGTATTCGTGTCTGTTTAATAACTGGTAAGTAAGTGAATATCTTTAAAAGTTAAAATTCTCTCATAAATTATAAGTCGGTATATATTACTACTGCTTCGATCGATCCAATGGTGTACATATTAGTTCTTTACACAAATGTAGATACGCAGTTACAAAGATATATAGATGGATAGAGAAACAAATATTTTGTATATATAATGTGTGTGTGTGTTATTATAAAACAGTAAAATAGTGCAGAAAATGTCTGAACAAAGTTCATGAAAAATGTATAGATATTTTAAACTTGCAATGATATATTTAAATAAATAAATTAATAATGAAATTATGAAATAATGAAATAATGAAATTATGAAATAATGAAACGAGTTCAAATGACGTAAAATGATCATGTGAAAGCATCTCCTCAAAAATTATTTTAGAGACATTTAATTAATTTCTTTTGACTTACAAATATTTATTCTTCTAGTTTTGGTTAAGGGCTGTTATTTCATTCAGATATAACGTTGAAACTTATCTAAAAGATAAAAATAATAACAAAAATAAAATTAATGAAGTAAAACCTGTAGGAAGCCTCCCTCCCTCTGCCTGCCTGCCTGCTCCCCCTCTCTATCTTTCTCTCTATCACACACACGGACACACGCGCACACACACATACACAGACGCGCGCACGCACACACACACAATAAAAGGCTCAGCAATTTCTATACAGTGTGTTTTTTAAATACCTCATAATCGTGAATATTACAATATATCACTATTGTATGGAAAGAGGATAGTAAAACCAAGTTCATTTGTAATGAACACACTGGAGCGGTTATAAAATGAGACATAAAAGTGGTCATTTGAATGTACATGAATAAAACTTACGTTGGTCATAAAATACATTTATTTTGAAAAAGAATTATGTGGAAATGGTCAAAACGCATTTTCTTTTCACTACGCTAGGTTTTAAAAGCATCACTTATATAATATTCTAATGACTTTGTGTGAACTAAGTTATGCTGCATTAATTTTATTTTTATTATTATTGAATTGTGATAGAAAAAGATTACATTTTAAATCGGTAAATATAAGATCGTCATTTTATAATATCTAAAATTTACTAGTATCACCATCTTATATTTTAGAAAAGGAATAGTGATAGAAAAAGTAGATTTAAAATATCCAAAATCTATTTGTGTACGCATCTCACCTTTTAAGAAAATAGATAAACAAACAAAATTTAAAATACCCCGAATGTACGTGCGTATCTTCTAACATTTCAAGACGTTAGATTTAAAGCCACATTTAACGATATCCAAAATGTACATTCCAAATGTAGCTGCGTACCATGTCACATCTTGCAAGATACAAAACACCAGTTTTAACCAAAATTTATTTGTATAACCACAGGATGCATCAACATATCTGAAATTTACTTGTATACTGTCGTACACTTTAAGACGATAGACATAAAAACAATATTTTTAATTTCTAAATATTTACTAGTATAACCATTTTACTTTTCTAGAAGAAAATAATGAAACCACATTTTAAAAATATAAAATGTACTTTTTTTATCATGTTAGTGACCCTTGATTTTGATATTGGCTATTGCTAATCAGGATGAACTAGTTAAGCAGTCAAGCTTAAGATTGGGTAAAGTATTCTCAACTTCTCAAACAATAGGATAAATATGTCTTGGTACACTTTTGAAAAACATATTGTAACACTATGTATTAGAAATGCTAAAGAGGTTGAAAGGACTAACTCAATATATAGAGTGCTATTTCAAATAGTTGCTACAAATTAACCAGTCTTTGACACCCTGCACATTTCAAAACATACTTATGATTAAGTACCTGACGCTTCCAAATGGAAGAGACAGAGTTCAACAGGGTCTTGTTCTATGTAACTGAAGGTAAATACCCTGAGGATTTCTCCAAACAGCAGAAAAAAACACTTCATGACGTTGATTTTCCGTTAAGCCTGGACGGCGACCTATTATAACAGGGCACATTCTCACTTTTGCTTTAGGATAATCCTGTTTCAGAACATCTGCAACAGCAACAGCACAGAGCGTTTGCACGTGCAGTGAACCCAGAGGTGACCTATGTGACAAATGTTGTTGTTTACATGGCATATGACACTAACACATTCATCACTTTATTTGGAAGCACCTCTCGTCTCTATGAATTAGCTAATCTTCTTGTTAAGTATACACAAGCATGTCCTGAAATTCATCTCTACCAAACATTTTGCTGCTAACAATATTTTTAATTCAGAAACATTTTCTCCGCTGGAGAAACTATTCTGGTTTTTGACAAGGACCATTCCTGAAATTGTATAAAAAGACTAGTGCAGCATTAGTTTTTAATCATAATTTATTTCTTGTCGTTAAACAAAATCTCAGACAAAACTCTTCACGGAGAATATTTACAGATAAAACCCCGCTTCACATCGCAGCGTATATCATTCCAAAGATGACGATAATACCGACGTAATTCCAAACAGTTCTCTATGCCGCCGTAATTGTCGGGTTGTTTTTCAGCAAAATCTGTATAGGTAACTGGTTCGGATTTCCCTGTTGACACCCACAGGAGTGTTCCTTCCTCCTGAAGATCTGAGGCGCCAATCCAATATCCCCAACCTGAAAGTAGAAGAACGACAAAGGTAGTAGCAGTAAGAGTAATAATAATAATAATAATAATAATAATAATAATAATAATAATAATAATAATAATAGTAATAATAACAATAATAATAATAAAAGTAGTATGCGTAGTAGCAGTAGTAATAAAAGTAGTTGTCGTATTTATTAACCATCTGTTACTAACGTCGGTGTTTACCGGTTCTCCAACCTCAGTACGTGTCTATCTATCTATCCAGTCAGTTTATATTTATGCATTTTCTTTAGAAACGTCAATCCTCACACATCTCTCTCTCTCTCTCTCTCTCTCTCTCTCTCTCTCTCTCTCTCTCTCTCTCTCTCTCTCTCTCTCTCTCTCTCTCTCTCTCTCTCTCTCCCTCTCTCTCTCTGTCAGTTTCTCTGTGTCTCTTTCTCTGTATGCCTCTCTCTCTCTCTCTTTGTATGTCTCTCTCTCTGTCTGTATGTATCTCTCACTATGTTTCTCAGTCTCTCTCTCTCTCTCCCTCTCTCTCTCTCTCTCTCTCTCTCTCTCTCTCTCTCTCTCTCTCTCTCTCTCTCTCTCTCTCTCTCTCTCTCTCTCTCTCTCTCTCTCTCTCTCTCTCTCTCTTTCTGATGACTTCTCAAATGTATAATTTCGACTTACAATCTTTCGGAAAACCTTCCACTGCACTTGTCATCTACACAGACGGAAGGATGCGCGGATGGATATCAGAAACATAAACGCGTAGACAGATAAAGAGAAGCACAGACATAGACAGACAGACATACAGACAAACATATAGTAAGGTGGTTAAAGCTAATATACTTTTCAATCGCCTGAATATAAATAAAGGAAAAGATAAATATAAAAACCTTTGCCAATTTTAATAACTGCACTTATTACATTGTTCTCAATATTCGATGTAATAGTCAGCAAAGTGCTATTCATTATCTCGCAGAACTCCTAAATAATAATAATAGTAATAATAAAAATAATAGTAATAATGATAATAATAATAATAGTAATAATGATAATATAATAATAATAATAATAATAATAATAATAATAATAATAATGATAATAATAAGAAGAACAATAACATGATAATAATTATATAATGTATTATAATATATATAAAAAGAAGAATTAGCTGCAAAAAGGACAATATATAACAATAATAAGCAACAATAACAATAATAATAACTACAGCAATACTAGTAATAGCAACGAAACAAAATGAGCAACAACTATGTCTTTAATCAACTGTATGTTACAACAATATGTTTAGTAACTTTTACATTAGTAGTATTACTATGTCTTTAATCAACTGTATATTACAACAATGTGGTTAGTAACTTTTACATTAATATGTATCTCTTCAGTGACTTGTAGATATCAGAATGTATATCTAGTAACTTACAGATAAATATATATGTATATATATGTATGTCTTTAACAACTCGTATGTATCAGTGTGTATCTCTTTAATAAGTGAGTGAGTGAATGAGTGAGTATCTTTAAAAGCCTGAATTCTCTCATAAACTACATTGTCGGTATGAAATTACCAGTGCTTCGAGCCAGGTGATGGTAACCCTGTTTGGAGAAATCCAGTAACAGTTGTTGTCTATTTCAACGAAGCCCTCCCTGCAGCGTTTTGCATCTGCATTGCCAAAATAATAACAAAAACGTAGACACGCAGTTACACAGACACACAGATGGATAGAGAATGAAATATTTTGTGTATAAATAATGTGTGTGTGCATGTGTGCGTGTGTGCGTGTGTGCCTGTGTGTGTGTGCGTGTGTGTGCGCTTGTGTGTGTGTAAGGCAGACAAATACAAAAAAGAAATGACAAGAGTTAGGCGGACAGATACAAATGAAACCCAGAGACAGACAAATAGACGAACATATGGAAACAGCAGATATGTTGTGTTTGTTTACGTCTTCGGGGTGTGTATGAATGTGTCTACACTTGTCGACAAATCAATCTATCATCTATATATATACATACATATATCCTCAAAAATATATATATATATGTATGTATGTATGTATATATGTGTATGTATGTGCATGTGTGTGTGTATGTTTGGGTGTGTATGTATATATATATATATATATATATATATACATATATTCTCATCAAAAAAAATATATATGTATGTATGTATGTATATATGTGTGTGTGCATGCATGTGTGTGTTTGTGTGTGTATATATATATATATATATATAGAGCCAGAGAGATATACAAAGAGATACAGCTTTTGTTTATCTTAAAACCTATAATATACTTACATGCATCACTGAAGGCAGATGAAAGAAGAAAACTGAGAAAATAAATGATCTTCATTTCTTCCTGATTCTGCAAGAATTTTCTAAACGGTAAAACTTTAACAGACACAGAGACAAATTCTCGACTGGTTTAGGAAATGTTCTGACTGTTTCCTGCAATCGCACTCAGATAGAGTTACCTCGAATGAATAAATACACTCTTCAGCTTTAAAAACAGTTGGCTGCTTGTATTCATTTATCATAATGATATATTGTTAAGGCACACGAACATTGACAGTTCGTTGTAGTTTTATAGCCTTGTTCTTTTATGGTATATTTTTTCAGTCGTCTTGAATAACATTACAAAAAATAATAATAATAAAACGAATATTCAGGATTATAAAGAATGTGATACCATAGTACAACTCGGTGGTTTACAAAAACATTAATGTAGCATGTTTATTTTATAAATAGTTTTATTTTCCCTGAAAAACAAAATAAAGTGAAAACAGTAAAAAAACAAATAATAATAATAAAAAAAGAAAACATTATTTAGCTAAAAAAAACAAACAATAAACAAACAAACTGAAAAGGACCCTCCAATAACCCAGAACAAATGACGCAGAAATTAAAAAATGATTCTTTACATATATTTTTTAAATAAATATAGAGTATATATTCACTTAATAACAGGCAGATCAGGACAGATAGTACTGCATGACAAATACAGACACAAACATACACACATAGACATATTAAAACACATTTATATATATATATATATATATTATATATATATATATATATATATATATATACATATAAATACATACATACATACATATACATATATATGTATATATATATATATATATATATATATATATATATATATATTCATATATACATAATATATGTATATATTTATATATATATATACAGATACATACATATATATATATAAATACATACATACATACATACATGCATATATATATATACACATACATACATTATATATATATATATATATAGATCACACATACATACATACATACCGTATATATATATGTTTAGTACACTTTGTCGTGATTGCATATATGTTTATACATATATATCTGCGTGTGTGTTCATTTCTGTCTACGTGTTTAGGTTTGTGTCTGTATTTGTGATGGTGACCCACGAGGCCCCAGCACTAAGTCCCCAGGGACACTGACTGTACCTTAACATGACACTGAATACTTCTTCTTGTACACAAATACAAAGAATGTTTGAGTGTTGGTCACTGTGTTCGCAAACATATCTGACACGAGAGTCTAACACGGTTATCTGTCTGACTTTGCTAGGCTTCAAGATCGGCGATGTTCCCAACGTTTCCGACATACACGTCAATAACGTCTACAACGCCCATCAAACATATTCGGTCAAACAGAGTGCAGATTGAAGTCACTCGCACATGAGACAGTCAACAGTAATTCTGAAATAAATACCTAACACTGCCAAGTGTCCCACGAAAACAAAACGGACTCAAACAAAAAACGAAAAACCAAGAAAGGAGAGCACTAACAATAACAATAACAATAACAATAATAATAATAATAATAATAATAATGATAAAATTAATTGTAATATTGATATAGAAGAAGTAGCTGCAAAAAGAATAATTAAAAATTACAATAATACAAGTAGTAGCAAAACAACAAGACCAGTTATACTACTGTAACTACGATTAATAACAACTACATCAAGAGTAGTAATAATAATACCAAATATAACAATAACAAAACAAACAACACCAGTTCTACTACTGCATCTACGAATAATAACAACTACATCAAGAGTAGTAATAATAATACCAAATATAACAATAACAGAACAAACAACACCAGTTCTACTACTGCATCTACGAATAATAACAACTACATCAAGAGTAGTAATAATAATACCAAATATAACAATAACAGAACAAACAACAACAATAACAATAATAAGCAACACATAACAATAATAATAATTACAATAATACTAGTAGTAACAACGAAACACAATGAGCAACAACTATGTCTTTAATCAACTGTATACTAGAACAATATGTTTAGTAACTTTTACATTAATATGTACCTCTTCAGTGACTTGTATATACAGAAGGTATATCTAGTAACTTACAGATTAATATGTATGTCTTTATTAACTCGTATGTCAGTATTCGTGTCTGTTTAATAACTGGTAAGTAAGTGAGTATCTTTAAAAGCTGAAATTCTCTCATAAATTTTATGACGGTATATATTACTACTGCTTCGATCGATCCAGCGGAAACGTTATTTGGAGAAATCCAGTAACAGTTGTTGTATAAAGGAAAGAAGACATCCCTACAGTGGTGTACATATTACTTCTGTACACAAACGTAGATACGCAGTTACAAAGATATATAGATGGATAGAGAAACAAATATTTTGTATATATAATGTGTGTGTGCGTGTGTGTGTGTGTGTCCGTGTAAAACAGTAAAATAGTGCAGAAAATCTCTGAACAAAGTTCATGAAAAATGTATAGATATTTTAAACTTGCAATGATATATCTAAATAAATAAATAAATAATGAAATTATGAAATAATGAAATAATGAAATTATGAAATAATGAAATTATGAAATAATGAAACGAGTTCAAATGAAGTAAAATGATCATGTGAAATCATCTCCTCAAAAATTATTTTAGAGACATTTAATTAATTTCTTTTGACTTACAAATATTTATTCTTCTAGTTTTGGTTAAGGGCTGTTATTTCATTCAGATATAACGTTGAAATTTATCTAAAAAATAAAAATAATAACAAAAATAAAATTAATGAAGTAAAACCTGTAGGAAGCCTCCCTCCCTCTGCCTGCCTGCCTGCTCCCCCTCTCTATCTTTCTCTCTATCACACACACGGACACACGCGGACACACGCGCACACACACACATAAACACACGCGCGCACGCACACACACACAATAAAAGGCTCAGCAATTTCTATACAGTGTGTTTTTTAAATACCTCATAATCGTGAATATTATAATATATCACTATTGTATGGAAAGAGGATAGTAAAACTAAGTTCATTTGTAATGAACACACTGGAGCGGTTATAAAATGAGACATAAAAGTGGTCGTTTGGATGTACATGAATAAAACTTACGTTGGTCATAAAATACAAACACATTTATTTTACTAATACATAAAAAGAATTATCTGAAAATAGTGAACATGTATTTTTTCCTCATTTGATTAGGTTTTAAAATCATCAGTTTATAATATTCTAATTAATTTGAGTGAACTCAGTTGTATTTCTTCAGCGATTTTCTGCACTATTTTCCTGTTGTGGTTACACTTTGACCATAACACACACACATACACACAAAGGAACACAAACACACTCACACACACATACGAAAATATCCAAAGTATGCATTTGAAATGTACTGGAGTAACTCAATATATAGAGTGCTATTTCAAATAGTTTCTACAAATTGTCCAGTCTTTGACATCTTGCACATTTCAAAGCATACTTATGATTAACTTCAGTTATATTTTGCTATAAAGTGGACTCCCAGTTACCTAACGCTTCCAAATGGAAGACACAGAGTTCAACAGGGTCTTGGTCTATGTAACTGAAGGTAAATATCCTGAGGATTTCTCCAAACAGCAGAAAAGAACACTTCGCAAGGAGGCCCAGTGCTATTTAGTAAAAAAACGGACTTCAACATTCGAGTTACTCTGTTGATGCTATCAGAGTGCAGAAGGTCAAGGTGTCACAGGAGGCCAAACTTCTTTAGTTTCTCCATGATGACAAGTTATCTGGAGAACGTTTTGTCTGGGAGAAAGTGTGGCAGAAGTCAAGCAGTCGTTTTTTCTCTGGAAGGTCGTCAGTGTTGATTGTAAGGACAATTGAGCACATTTCGAAGAATGTCAACAGCAGAATAATTTAGCCAAAACAGTATTGAGTTAGTTAACAGAATTATTTTATAATGTTACACTTTATATGTCCCCAAGTCTAGTTCCCAGGTCTAGTTCCCAAGTCTAGTTCCCAAGTCTAGTTCCCAGGTCTAGTTCCCAGGTCTAGTTCCCAGGTCTAGTTCCCACGTCTAGTTCCAAGGTCTAGTCCCCAGGTCTAGTTCCCAGGTCTAGTCCCCATTTCTAGTTCCCTTGTTCAGTCCACAGGTCTAGTCCCCAGGTCTAGTTCCCAGGTCTAGTTCCCAAGTCTAGTTCCCAGGTCTAGTTCCCACGTCTAGTCCCCAGGTCTAGTTCCCAAGGCCTAGTTCCCAGGTCTAGTTCCCAGGTCTAGTTCCAAGGTCTAGTTCCCAAGTCTAGTTCCAAGGTCTAGTTCCCAGGTCAGGTTCCCAGGGAAACTCACTGCTTCTTTAACATGCCACTGAATATTATTTTCTTCTCCTAGATAATAAAAAGTATGTTTGTATGTTTGTCAGTTTGTTCTAAAAAATGTCTGACAAAAGAGTCTAACAGTGGCTTCAGTTTGACTTTGCTGTGGTCTAAGAAGTCGGTGGTGACGGCGACGTTGGCGACATCCGCGTCAACGGTGTCCACCACGCCAATCTAACTTATTTGGTTAATCAGAGTGCAGATTGTAATCTCACGTACGTAAGATGTACATTCGTTTCCTTTACTGAAACATGGTTTTATTTCTGCTCAGCGGTTTATCTGCAACATTTCCACATATATAATTATCTTTGTGTACTATTGTCTACCAGACTGCGTTTCCCCGCGTAGATAGATATAAGCAAATATCTGACAGGTGACCAAACATTTCTCTGTAACCGCTCTCACATGGCAAGATGTCCTAAATTTCAAGTCTACCGAAAGTTTTTCTACCAATAATATTTTTAATTCAGAATTATTTTCTCCGCGATAAGTGATTCTGTCACAAAAAAAAATAAAAAATAAAAAAAAATCAAAAACATAAAAAAAAACATTGTAATTTTAAAAGATTATAATTTAATTATAATTTATTTCTTTTCATAGAACAAAATGTCGGACAAATTTCTTCACGCGGAATATTTACAGATAAAACCCTTTCTGGTGTTGCAATCAAGATCATTCCACTCGAAATTATATTCTCCACGTAATTCCAAACAGTTCTGGACTCTGTCGTGTTTGTCGGGTTGTCCTTTGTGAAAATGTGTGTAGTTAATTGGTTCGGCTAGCACTCTTGACAACCAGGCGAATTTTCCTTCTACCTGCAGATCGCTGGCGCCGATCCAGTATGTTTGAGCTGAAAGCAGAAGCAGGAGAACAGCAGTATAGTAGTTGAAATAGTTGTTGCAATAGGAGTAATAATAATAATAATAATAATAATAATAATAATAATAATAATAATAATAATAAAATAGTACGGGAGGTAGCAGTAGGAGTAAAGTACAAGTAGAACTACTGCAGCAGTAACAGTAACCGCAGTAGTAGCTGTTGAAGTAGTAGTTGTAGATCTCCCTCTGATTGCTTCAGTAGTACTGGGAATAGTAGTAGTAGTAGCAGCAGTAGTAATGAGAGCAATAGAAATCGAAAAACTTTAGTAATAGTTCTGACTGTAGAAATGATAATAGTACTAGTATGACTGGTTATCTAGTTAGAATAGTTGCTTTTCCTGAAAAAGTAGAAGTAGCAATACTATACAGTTACACACACATATACACAGACACAGGCACAATCGCGAGGTAAAATAAATAAATAAATAGGTAAGTAAGGAAATAAACAATAAATATGTATATTAATTAATTAATTAAATAAATAAATAAATTATCGATGTCCACTTGTGCCTACCGACCCCAATGTTACTGGGAAAAATGACAGTTTCGTTTGCTTATGAAATCGGCGTGAACGAAAGAAGGACAGATGGGTCGTTCGCTCGAATTTGTTCGTGTTACAAATATTGTCTTAACGGAGTAGCTTTCCTTGAAAGCCTCAGCGCAAGCGGCGAGGAAGATACGAAGTGACACAGGATTAGAGGAAATTAAAAGTTTCTTTTCCACTGAATAGTGCGAACTACGTCACGAATGTGTTCCCACTGTGCGTTTCGGAAACTTCGGCCAGCTAATACAGCGCAAAGATGGTCAATAACACGCAAGATAAACAAAAAAAAGAATAAATAAATAAATTTAAGAAAAAAAATTCAGTAACCAATAAAATAAAATAAATCGGTCACAGCATTTGCAGACGAAACAATTCTGACGTCAGAGATTCCAACTGACGTATTTTACGTAATAACGATCTTGTAAACGTAATTATTTTAACTAACGCGTAGAATGATTCAGTTTTAAGATACAATATTAATATCAGGAAAACAGAATTAAGTTTTCAGTTCAAAAACACGTAACAACAGATTTTATATTCAATCTCAACGTGTCACCATTATCATGTATCGTCAAAAGTTTATTAAAAGACTTTCGAAACATCCGCCATTTTCTGAAAGCTGAGTCTCTGATTAACCAACAAAATGCCGGGGATTGAAAGGAGCAGTAAAAAGTGTCGTTTTTCTTAAATTTGTAAGACATTCAAATTTATTTAGGTTACAATCTGCAATTTTACCAAGTATTTGAATAAATATTTAGATATGATTTATTTTTACTAACTGCACATCCAGTAAAACGTTAAGTAGACCATAAAAAGGTAATAATAAATAAATTAAAAAATAATTAATAAATCGAGAAAGAATGAAAAAGAAAAGAAAAAAGAAACAAAAAATAGAAAACAAGAATACTCAAATTCAAATTATAAATTTCACACAAAGCTGTTTCCGAAAACCCCCCACTTCCCCTGAATATACACTTATGGAAGGATGGATGGATATCGGAAGCACACAGAGAGACAAATGCGTGGAAAAAGATATGCACACACAGACAGGTAGATCGACAGATATATAGATGGACAGTGAAATAGATAGACAGACAGACAGACAGATATATTATTATAACTGATAGCCATGCTATTCGTATGATCGTTAATAGAGAAGAAGATAAACATAAAAACCTTTGGGTCTTCCTTTAACTGCTGTAAGGATTGCACGATTTTCTGAATCCGATCTAATAGTCACCAAAGAGGCATTCATTAACTTGCAGTACTCCTAAATAGCAACAACAACAAAAACAATAACAACAATAATAATAATTATAATTATAATTATAATTACAATAATACCAGTAGTAGCAATGCATCAGTAACAACAACAACAACAACAACATTAATAATAATAAAGTTTGACTTTAATCACTTCTGCCTAAGTATTATTTTTAGTACTATGTCTTTACTAAACTGTATAATACAACTACATCTTTACAAACATGTATATTAGTAGTACGTGTTTACAAACTGGTATAATAGTTACATATCTTTGGTAACTTGTATAAAAGCATGTATGTCTTCAGTGACTTGTATATATCAAAATGTATGTCTAGTAACTTATAGATCATATATATATACATATGTCTAAAATATCTCGTATAGCAGCATTCGCGTTTGCTTAATAACTGGTATGAAAGTGAGTATCTTTAAAAGCTTGTATTCTCTCATAAATTATATATATTACCGCTGCTTCGATCCAGTCAGCAGCAATTTTTGCTCGGGAAATCCAGTAACAGTTGTTGTGTAAATACACGAAGCCATCCGTGCAGGTGTGTGCGTCTAAATTGCCAAAATAATATTTGTTTACAAAAATGTAGACACGCAGTTACACAGACCGATAGATGCTTAAATGCAAACATGGATAGAAAACAAATGAACTCTATGTATGTGTGTGTTTTGTGTGTGTGTGTGTGTGTGTGTGTATCTATCTACTTATCTGTTTAACAGTCTCATCTTCTCCTAATATCTGTCTTTTTTTTAAAAAGAAAAAAGAAAAACGTAGGCAAAAGTTAGACAGACACATAAAACTGAAACCCAGAGACAGACAAATAGACGAAGACATAGAAACAGCAGATATGTTGTATAAGTTCACGTCATATGTTTGCATATATCTACATCTATATCTATATCTATATATCTATCTATCTATCTATGTGTGTGTATTTAGACACACACACACACACATATAGAAAGATAGGGAATCAGACAGCCAGAGAGACATACAATGAAATACCAGACCTGGGTTTTAATAGCTGTAATATACTCACATGCATCGTTGAAGACAGAAAAAAGAAGAAAACTGAGAAAATAAATAATCTTCATTTCTTCCTGATTTTGCAAGAATTTTCCAAACGGTAAAACTTTAACAGACACAGAAACAAACTCTCGTCTGGTTTAGGAAATGTTCTGACTGTTTCCTGCAATCGCACTCAGATAGATTTGCCTCGAATGAATAAATACACTCTTCAGCTTTAAAAATAGTTGGCTGCTTGTATTAATTGATCATAATGATATATTGCTATGGTAGCCGCGTGCTGACAGTTTAATGTAGTTTATACAGTCTTGTTCTTTTGTGGTATATTTTACTCATTCATGTTAGATGAGAATTACAACTATAAAAAAATACAAAGATAGAAATATATGAAACTCATAATGGCGATGATTATGAAGATGATGAGAACGATGATGAAGAAATACTCAATTGCGTAGAGAGAGAAAAATAATTTTGATGATGATGATGATATGAGCAATAATCTTCACGATGATAATAATTATTAGAATGATTCTGATGATGACATTACTCTGTTCTTTTCTACGTTTTCGACAAATAGCAGTATATCTTTCTTCTAGTCTATCTATATATGTGTCTAGCAGTCTGATCATCTGCTAATATCTGTCTATCTGTCCATCTGCTTGTGTGTCAGTCAATCAGCTGTCTATATACTTTCTTTTCATTTAGTGATATTTAGTAATCTTATTTTGGCTAAGGGCTGTTATTTCATTCGGATATCACTTTGAAACTTACAGTCAGTATGTGTCTCTTCACTCAGTTTATATTTATGTATTTTCTTAATAAAAAATTATAATAATGCAATTAATACCAAATACAACTACTACTTCTAATAATAATAATAATAATATTAACAAAAATAATAATGACAAATATAACAACATTAAGCAAAAATACCAATAATAATAATTACAATAATGCTAGTAGTAGCATCGAAACAAAAAGGAGGACAACAACAACAACAAAAATCATAATAATGTTTGAGTTTAATCACTTTTGCCTCAGAACTGTCTTTGTACTATGCCTTTACTAAACTATATATTACAACAAAAAATATCATTACTAAGTTGTATATTAGTAACTTCTGTAAAGGTATGTACCTCTTCAGAGACTTGTATATATCAGAATGTAGATCTAGTAACTTATAGATTAATATGTATGTCTTTAATAACTCGAATGTCGGTATTCGTATTTGTTTAATAACTGGTAAGTAAGTGGGTATCTTTAAAAGCTGAAATTCTATCATAAATTATATGTCGGTATACATTACCATTGCTTCGATCGATCCAGCGGAAACGTTATTTGGAGAAATCCAGTAACAGTTCTTGTATAAAGGAACGAAGACATCCCTACAATGGTGTACATATTACTTCTTTAGACAAACATAGATACGCAGTTACAAAGACCGACAGATGGATAGAGAAACAAATATTTTGTATATATAATGTGTGTGTATGTATATGTGTGTGTGTGTCCGTGTGCGTGTGTGTGTTTGTGTGCGTGCTTTGTGTGAGAGTTATTGTCAAACTGTAACCACAACAGTAAAACAGTGCAGAAAATCACTGAAGAAATACATGCAAAATATATAGATATTTTAAACTTGCAATCATATATTTAAATAAATAAGTAAATAACTAAATAAAAATAAATAAAGAAATGAAAAGAAACGAAGTAAAATGATGTGGCATTTGCTACTGCCTGGATTATCTGAAATCACCAATCAAAGAATACTTTAGAGACGTTTAGTTGCTTTCTTTTGATTTACTAATTAATTACTTTTCTTGTTTTGGTTAATGGCTGTTATTTCATTTGGATGTAACTTTGAAACTCATTTAAGAAATAACAATAATAATATTAAAAATAATAATGAAGTGAAACCTGTAGGAAGCCTCCCCCCTGCCTGCCTGCCTGCTCCCCGTCTCTGTCTTTCTCTCTATCACACACACACACACACACACACACACACACACACACACACACACACAATAAAAAGGCTGAGAAATTTCCACAGTGTATTTTTCACAAGCTTTTTTGTCATGAATATTATATAACATTACTCTGGCATGAAAATCGGATACTAAAATTCAGTTCATTTGTAATGAACACACTGGGGCGGTTATAAAATGAGACATAAAAGTGGTCATTTGAATGTACATGCATAAAACTTACGTTGGTCATAAAATACATTTATTTTAAAAAAGAATTATCTAGAAATGGTCAACATGTATTTTCTCATTACTAATTTAGGTTTTAAAAACATCACTTTGTAATACTATAATGAATTTGTGTGAACTAAGTTATATTTCAAGATGAAATATATGTGTATAGATAGATATGTAGATAGATACATAGATATATAGACCACACTTACAATAAGCAAAATATTTGTTTGTTGCACCATCATACACTTTAAAACGATGCCGTTGAATCCACATTTGAAAATATTCAAAATGTACATTTCAATTTTCATGTTACATTTTAAATCGGTAAATATAAGATCGTCATTTTATAATATCTAAAATGTACTAGTGTCACCATCTTATATTTTAAAAAGGGAATAGTGATAGAAAAAGTAGATTTAAAATATCCAAAACCTATTTGTGTAAGCATCTCACCTTTTAAGAAAATAGATAAACAAACAAAATTTAAAATACCCCGAATGTACGTGCGTATCTTCTAACATTTCAAGACGTTAGATTTAAATCCACATTTAACGATATCCAAAATGTACATTCGAAATGTAGCTGCGTACCATGTCACATTTTGCAAGATACATTTAAGACGATAGATATAAAAACACTCTTTATAATTTCTAAATATTTACTAGTATAACCATTTTGCTTTTCTAGAAGAAAATAATGAAACCGCATTGAAATTTTTTTTATTGGCACTTTTATATCATGTTAGTGACCCTTGATTTTGATATTTGATATTGCTACTGATGATCAGCATGAACTAGTTAAGCAGTCAAGTTTAAGATTGGATTAAGTATTCTCAACCTCTCAAACAATAGGATAAATATATCTTGTTATATTTTTAAAGAACATATCGTAACAGTATGTATTAGAAGTTCTAAAGAGGTTGAAAGGACTAACTCAGTATCCAGAGTGCTATTTCAAATAGTTACTACAAATTAACCAGTCTTTGACACCCTGCACATTTCAAAGCATACTAATGATAAACTTCAGTAAGATTTTGCTATAAAGTGGACTCCCAGTTACCTGACGCTTCCAAATGGAAGACACAGAGTTCAACAGGGTCTTGGTCTATGTAACTGAAGGTAAATATCTTGAGGATTTCTCCAAACAGCAGAAAAGAACACTTCGCAAGGCAGCCCAGTGCTATTTAGTAAAAAGATGGACTCCTAAACTGAGTTACTCTGTTGATGCTATCAGAGTGCAGAAGGTCAAGGTGTCCCAGGAGGCCAAACTTCTTTAGTTTCTCCACGATGAGGAGTTAACTGGAGAACGTTTTGTCTGGGAGAAAGTGTGGCAGAAGTCAAGCAGCAGTTTTTTCTCTGGAAGGTCGTCAGTGTTGATTGTAAGGACAGTTGAGCACATTTTGAAGAATGTCAACAGCAGAACATTGTTGACAAAACAATACTCAGTCAGTTAACAGAATTAAATTATTACATAAGCTATTATTATTATTATTATTATTATTATTATTATTATTATTATTATTATTATGATATTTATTATTTCAAAATGGAGCCTTTAACAAGATATTGTCTTCAGAGTCCTGCAGTAAGTGATCAAATTATTTAATAAAAGTTTTATTCGTATGTTTGTTCATTTCTTCATGATTATTAGCAGTCTGCTCTCTCGAGTCTTCAACCTCTATTTAAATGTCTTTTGTGAGTTTCACTCTTTAATGTACATGCAGTTCTGTACCGCCATTTTTAATGTACATGCAGTTCTGTACAGTGCACAAAATCGCAGAGCAAAATACAAACAAAAGTATCGATAGTTTCATTTGGTCTAGTCCCCAGGTCTAGTTACGAGGTCAAGCTCCCAGGTCTAGTCCCCAGGTCTACTCCCCAGGTCTAGTCCCCAGGTTTAGTCCCCAGGTCCAGTCCCCACGTCTAGTCCCCAGGTCTAGTTCCCAAGTCTAATTCCCAGGTCTAGTTCCCAGGTCTAGTTTCCAGGTCTAATTCCCAGGTCTAGTCCCCTGGTCAGGCCTACATTAAAGACATGTAGTACTAGTAGTAGTAGTAGTAATAGCATATCAGTAAACTAGTATTGTTAGTATTAGTAGTAGTCATTGGCATAGTAGTAGAAGATGTAGAAGCAGCAGTAGTATCAAAACACTCGTAACGCATACAATAAATATTCTGCATATTGCTATAGATTCTTCAGATGATGTAATAACCGGCATCTTGTCTGTACCTTAACATGACACTGAGTATCTCTTCTTCTATACAAATAATAATAATAACAAAATAGTATTAAAAATAAAATAATACGGCTTGTGCGTTTGTCAGCGTGTTCAAAAAAATATCTGACAAAACCCGGCGATGAATATGATTTTGCTGTTGAATAAAATGTTGACGATGACGATGACGATGTTGGTGACATCCACGTCAACGGTGTCCACATATCGGCGGTGTCCATCACCTCGACCTCGCCCACTTAACGGTTTTGTTTAATCAGAGTGCAGATTGTAATCACAGAGAAGACAGGGAATGTTCACAGCTAAATACATATACCTAATACTGCCAAGTTTCCCACAAAAACAAAATGCACTGAAATACTGACGACAGAACGTCGAAAGGAGTGCAAAGTCAGAACTGGTAATTACCCTCGGTTACTGAGTAAAGCTTGCGTCAGTGGTGAAATTGTTGCATTTGGAAAGGAATAGCAAAAGAATGTTCGGTTTCGAGAGAATGCGGGTTTACAGAGTGTTCGGTTCTGAGTGGTTTCTCTACGTTAGTTAATACTTTATTGAAAATTTCTTTTAATTGTGCTCAACAGCTTATATGCAGTATTTCCTCAGATTTAATTATCAACCAAACTGCATTTACCCCCGTAGATGTAAGCAAATATCTGACAGTGAACCAGACAATTCTTTGTAACCGATTTGACATGGCTCGATGTCCTAAATTTCAACACTACCAAAAAATGCTGCTAGCAATAATATTTTTAATTTAGAATTATTTTGCTCCACTGTGCATGATTCTGGTTTAACAAGCACCAGAAATTTGTAAATTTTAAAGACAAGTATAACATTATTAAAATTGAATTACAATTTATTTCTTGTCGTTAAACAAAATCTCAGACAAATTTCACCACGGATAATATTTACAGATAAAACTCGACCTTTTGCTGCACGGAATATCATTCCAGCGGTCTCCGTGAACTAATACCAGACAGTTCTCTATTCCGCCAGAATTGTTAGGTTCACCTGGAGCGTAATTTGTGTAGCCCACTGGTTCAGGTCGCTCCCTTGACATCCACATGTATTTACCTTCAACCATGACGTCGCTGGCGCCGATATAGTGTACATAACCTGAAAGTAGCAACAGTTGTTGTAGTAGTTTTAGTAGTAGTAGTAGTAAAAGTAGTAAGGATAATAGCAGTAGGTGTAACAGTAGTTGTGGTGTTTACAGTACAGTAGCAGTAGACCTGTTGTAGAAGAAGCAGCAACGGAGGCAGTGGTTGCCGGTGAAACATCCCGGATAAGATAAATAAATAAATAAATAAATAAATAAATAAATTGATGTGAACAAGTGCCTGCCAACCCCAAATGCCCCGACGTTACTGTGAAAATGACTGTTTCGTTTCCTTATCAAATTGCTATGAACGAAAGAGAGACAGAGAGACAACTCGCTCGAATACATTCGTGTTCAAAATATATTCTTAACAGTGTTGCTTCCCTTAATACTTGACGAAGGATTAAAGCAAATCAAAAGTTTCTTTTCCACTGCAAGTCAAAGAAAAATTTAAAAAAATTAAAAAAAAAATAGAAAAGAAGATAAACATAAAAACCTGATGCAACTTTCTTAAGTGCTGTATGTATTGCCGAATTTTCTAATTTCGACGTAATAGTCACCAAATGGGCATTCATTGCCTTGCAGTACTTCTGAATAGTAACAATGACAACATCAACAACAACAACAACAATAATAATAATAATAATAATAATAATACAAATAATAATAATAATAATGCAAATAATAATAATAATAATACAAATAGTAATAATGATAATAATCAAAGCAATAGTAATAATAGTAGTAGTAGTAACAATAACAACAACAATAATAATAATAATAATAATAATAATAATAAAACAAGAATATCAAGAACAATAGTAATTATAATAATACTACTAGTAGCAATAAAGCAACAACAACAATATTAATAACAATAAAGTTTGAATTCTGTCACTTTTGCCAACAACAAATGTATTTGTACTATCTTTAATATTTTGTATATTACTATGTCTTTACTAACGTGTATATCAGTACTACGTCTTTACTAACGTGTATATTACTAATATGTCTGTACTAACTTGAATGCGTATTATGTCTTTACTAAGTTGCATTTTAGTAGTTTGTCCTTACTAACCTGTATCTTGGAGTAAATGTGTGTAACTACATGTATGTCAGTATGTATGTCATTAATAACATGTTACATGAGAATGTATGTTTAGTAACTTGCAGATCAATATGAGGTATCTTTATCACCTCGTGTATCTTTTATAACTGGTATATAAGTGTGTATCCTTAAAAACTTGTACCTCGCTATGAACACTATGATAACCGATGTATCAGCAAGTCTTACCGATGCTTCTATCCAGGTACCAGCAACCTGTCTCGGAGAAAACCAGTAGCAGTCTTTGTGTACAAGAACGAAGCCAGGCCTACACAGTTCTGTAAACGCATCGCCTAAAGAGTAATTTGTTAACAAAATATGTAGATAGGCAGCTACAAAGACAGACTGGTGGTTATATGGAAACACTGACAGACAAAAAAGCTATTCTGTATCTGTGTGTGTGTCTGTGTAAGTGTAAGTGTGTGTATATATATACATACACATATACATACATACATATATATATATATATATGTATGAATGTATGTATGTATCTATTTATGTATGTAAGGTTGACCAACACAAAACAAAACAGAGAGAAAGTAGACGAACAGACAAAAGAAGGGGTAAAACCAAAAGAGAGACAATGATTAACATACAGATAAAGTTAGACAGACAGAAAAACCGGATGAGCAGATGAACAGAAGATATCTTGTACAACTTTCGTGAACAGATGAAACAGAGGATATCTTGTACAAGTTCATGGACAGATGAAACAGAAGATATCTTGTACAAGTTCACGAACAGATGAAACAGAAGATATGTTGTGCAAATTCACGAACAGATGAAACAGACGATATCTTGTACAAGTTCATGGACAGATGAAACAGAAGATATCTTGTACAAGTTCACGAACAGATGAAACAGAAGATATGTTGTGCAAATTCACGAACAGATGAAACAGACGATATCTTGTACAAGTTCACGAACAGATCAAACAGAAGACATCTTGTACAAGTTCACGAACAAATGAAACAGAAGATATCTTGTAGAAGTCCACGAACAAATGAAACAGAAGATATCTTGTACAAGATCACGAACAGAAGAAGCACAAGCTATGTTGCACAAGTTCACGAACAGATGAAGCAGAAGTTATGTTGAACAAGTTCACGAACAGATGCAACAGAAGATATGTTGTGCAAATTCACGAACAGATGAAACAGACGATATCTTGTACAAATTCACGAACAGATGAAACAGAAGATATCTTGTACAAGTCCACGAACAGATGAAACAGAAGATATCTTGTACAAGTCCACGAACAGATGAAACAGAAAATATGTTGTACAAATTCACGAACAGATGAAACAGAAGATATATTGTACAAGTTCACGAACAGATGAAACAGAAGATATTTTGTACAAGTCCACGAACAGATGAACAAGTTCACGAACAGATGCAACAGAAAATATGTTGTGCAAATTCACGAACAGATGAAACAGAAGTTCACGATCTAGGACGTCGTAAGTCTGTCTATACGATACACAACTGCGTCTTAAAAACGTCATCATATTTACATCTATCACTTTTCACAGAAGAAAGAAGAAAACTGAGAAGATAAATAATCTTCATTTCTTCCTGATTTTGCAAGAATTTGAAACGGCAAAAATTTTGCAGACGCAGAGACAAAATCACTGTGAGAGAGATTTAACTCGAATGAATAAATATTCTTCTCCGTTTTAAAATAGTTGGCTCGTTGTATTTGATTATCATAAAGATGTTTTGCTATGGCAAACGCGCACTGACAGTTTAATGTAAGTTTATACAGCCTTGTTCTTTTATGATAATTTTTTGTTTTTGAGTCATCTTGGATATCAGTTACAAAATAAAAAAGTAAAATACTAAATTTTCTGTGGTGTGATGATGAAATAAAGAACTGCATGCAGAGATAAAACATTAAGGTGTTGAAAATTATAGTAATCATCATGATGATGATAATAATCATTATAATGATCATGACTTTATTCTTTTCTGTTCTACATTTGTTTTGACAAATATCAGTATATCCTATATATCTCTGTCTGTATTCATATCTACGTATACATCTGTTTAACTGTCTGCAGATACATAAGCTAATATGTATCTATATGTGCACCTTTTGTCTCTCAGTGAATCCGGCTCTCTGTATAAGTATCTGTCTTGTGTCTGCCTGCCTCGCTATACATCTCTGTTTCTCCATATAAATCAGTCTGTCTATCCGATCTATCTAGTTTTTACCCGATGTATATCTGTCAGGTTGTCTATCTCTTTCTCAACCTCTCTGCAGTCTGTCTTTCCATCTGTCTGCCTTTTTGTCTGTCTCTTTATCTATCTATCTGTCTCTGCCTGTCTATCACTCTGTCTCTCTGATATATTGCCGTGTGTGTATTCCAACTTACATAAGCATATACCTATGCATATACATAAACATTTACACACACATAAGCAGACCTATAGTGAAGAGCTGTAGTTGAGTAATACTAATAACAGTAATAGTAGATATAATGGTAATGGTAGAGATATTTGTATTAGTAGTATTAATAGGTGTATTACAAATAGTATAAGTAGGAATAGCAGCAATAGGTATAGTAGTACTATTAGAAGTAGTAGTAGTAGTTGTAGTAGTAGTAGTAGTAGTAGTAGTGTAGTATAGTGGTGGTGTGGTAATTGAGACGTTTGTTTATTTGTCTTATATTTACGTTGTAGTATAAAGCAGTAGCAGTTGAAGCAGTAATAATAGTAGTAGTAGTAGTAGTAATTCTAGTAGGGAAATGGGAAGAAGTCAATTCCCCATCTAGACACATTAGTGCGAAGTGGGTGTTTTTTGGGTTTTTTTTTGCAAACGCAAATGAGACTGTGTGAAATAAACAAGCCATTGTCATAAACAATTAAACATCGACATTTATATATCGGTGTTCTGTTTGAAATAAAACAGGGTCTTTAATAAAATATTGTATTCAGAGTCTTGCATCAAGTGATCAAACTGTTATTTAACAGAAGATTTGTTCTTGTTTGTTCATTATTAGCATCAGCCTGCTTGCTCGAGTCTCAGACATCTGTTTATATTTTGCTTTCTTAATTGAAGTCTTTAATGTACATGCAGTTCTGTGCCACCAGTTAATTATAATTAATTTTTATGTAAGATTAAAAGAACTGAGTTTATTGTCCAACTCTAATCATTGGCCAGTGCATTTTTGCAGATAATAAAACTACTGCTCATAGAATTTAGCTATCGCAAAATATGTTCATGTGATCGCTGGTGAAACGTCAGGGTGGAAAATGTTTTATAACACTGTTTCCATGCTAAAGCAATTTATTATAACATTCGTGATGATAAATACACTTTGTTGCCATTGCTGGAGCCTTTTATTGTGTGTGTGTGTGTGTGTGTGTGTGTGTGTGTGTGTGTGTGTGTGTGTGTGTGTGTGTGTGTGTGTGTGTGTGAGAGAGAGAGAGAGAGAGAGAGAGAGAGAGAGAGAGAGAGAGAGAGAGAGAGAGAGAGAGAGAGAGTGTGTGTGTGTGTAAAACTTGGTGATAAGCAAATTCATATTCAACCACTTCCAGATTTTTTTTTCTGTTACAGTAAAATGCATTGTGTTTTATGACCAGCATAGGTTTTACACATCTACATTGAAATGACCTCTTTTATGTTTCATTTCACCAGTATGATGATTACAAATGTTAGTAAAAATATTTTGTTACACATTTTTCCATGCACGTAGTAATTTATTTTAATATTCGTGATAATAAAAAAATGTGTTGCTATTGCTGGAACCTTTTATAGTATGTGTGTGTGTGTGTGTGTGTGTGTGCGTGTGTGTGTGAGAGAGAGAGAGAGAAGGAGGGGGAAGCAGAAAGTCACGCATGTCACATATTTTTTCTTTCTTTTTTTTAAAATATTTTTCCAAACCTTATGTCCGAATGAACTAGATCAGGAGAGAGAAAAAAACAAAAGAATATTAAATAACTTAAATAAAATTTGTCAAAAGAAATAATCAAGGAGATGATTTGAAATATTCCAGCCTATAGGAAACCCTACATTATATTATTTCTTTTCATTTCATTTCATTCAGATCATATCATATCACATCATATATCATATCATATCATATCATATCATGTCTCATATATCATATGTCATATCCTATCATGTCTCATATATCATATGTCATATCCTATGATATCGTATTGTATCACATCACATCATATCTCATATCATATCATATATCATATCATATCTTATCACATCACATCATATATCATAATCGTATCCTATCATTGCATGAAAACCCTTCTATTCATTTCGCTTCAGAAAGTTCTATAAGTAGCCCTTGTTTTTGTGGGAGTTTTTAGATCGCTCTGCCAATTCGATGAAAATTCAGTAAGACAATGCATAAAGTCCACCAAACGTAACAGACCAACGATAACTGGACGGGACTTTAAAATTGTGCCAGTGTCAGAGAAGATTTGTTCCCCACGAATATTCATTCATCCAAGGAACAAATATTCAGAAAGATAAAGTACATGATAGTCATAGTTCCACTCGGTGGGGCTAAACATTACCATAGCGTGTGTATTTTTGAAAAAAAAATGTTCTCTGTGTCTAAAAAAATAAAAAAAATAAAAAACAGATAATCATGTTTTTTCTTTAAATTTGCAAAATTCAAGATAATTTAAAAAACTATAATAGAAAAACTAATTGACAAAAGAAAAAAAAAATTGAACTAAAGCTATAACACCAGAACAAATGAAGAAAGAAATGAAAAAAAATATTATATATATATGTTTTATATTTATATCTATGTATATATTCACAGAATAAGAACCAGATGAAAACAGAGAGATGGGTGGGAGGGGGCAATATGTATTATCTGTATAACCAGTAATCATTAAATAAAATATCGTCACTCAGTTATCATATATTTTCTCAGCCTGTGCACATACACGTAATGAAAGTATATCATTCTCGTTTATTTATCATTTAGCTTTAGGACAATCAGTACTTTAAAGAAGGAAAGTTACCCACCCAGGTCTCGATAATCTCTCTTCACACCCACACCCACCCCATCTGGCATCAGCAGCTTATGAATTAATTTTTATAATTTTTATTTCCAGTTCTCAAGATATTCAGGACTGTTATTAGTACACTGGTAAGAAAATATTGAGGAAAATGATATTATAAAAAAAATTTGTCGACGTCTGAAAACTTCACCCTAATACTATATCATTAACAATGGGAATACAGTATTCCCCAAATATTATGCACGCGGCGAACAAATACTCGTTGCCCTAGTGGTACAAATATTCGCGGGATCAAATATTCTTTTACACCGGTTTAAACAGATATGCGCACAAGTCAAACGTAAACAATAATCTATAATTTCTTTACCTATCCAGACACACACACACACACACACACACACATACACGCACGCACACAGAAAAATATTCCACACACATATACATAATTACAGTAATATAATCTTTTTGGGGATATCAGTAACTAGATATTTAAAATAAATAAAAATAAAACAAAAAATTATATTCACAACAAATTTAATTGTGGCATTTTTATGTCCATTTTTCATTGATAATGTACTTTTTATTATTATACAGAATAAAGTACGTGAGAATCTGTAAGATTTGTACACGTAGCATTTTGTTGAAAATGCAGAAAAACAGAAAAGAATAACGATCATTATCATCATGATAATCATCATCATCATCGTCATAATTATTTATCATTTTGTGCAGTTCTGTATTTAATCATCTTTCTCTACCTGTACGTCTGCCTCTATCAATACATGGCCTACCTCTCTCTATTTCTACATGTTTGTGTGTGTATGTGTGTGTGTGTGTGTGTGTGTGTCTGTGTTTGTTTGTCATTTGTCTCTTTCTGTCTATTTATATATGTAGCTGACTGTCTGTCTTTCTATGTTATATATCGACACACACAAACACATACAGACAAACATACACATGTTGGCAGAGAGATTATAGTTTTTACACCTACTAATTATACAGTCCTAATTGTTATTAAACATGAATAATAATAATAATAATAATAATAATAATAATAATAATAATAATAATAATAGTAATAATAATAAATTAATAATAAATTAATAATAATAATAACAAGAAAAATTATAATAACAACAACAACAAACATAATGAATCGTGCAGTATATTTGTAATACTACACAATATATCTATGTTAAACTCATCAGGAATTCATGTCAAGTTCAGCCTATATTGTAATACAAGCATAATCATAATTAAAACAAACATTTAGTGCATGGTGTGTCAGCTGTAGTTACTACTACTTCTGCTGCTAGTATTACTACTCTACTACTGCTACTACTACTGCTACTACTACAACTATTACTATGACTTCAGATACAACGACTTTACACTTCAGTGTAAATACAGAACAAATAATATATCAACAATACCCTACTGCTACTACCACTGCTACTACTATTGTTACTACTACTACTACTACTTCTACTACTGCTACTACCACTGGTACTACTATTGTTACTACTACTGCTACTACTGCAGCTTCTACATCTTCTACAACTAAGCCAGTGACTACTACTAACAATACTATTATTACTGTTATGCTATTACTACTACTACTACTACTACAACTACTACTATTACTACTACTACAACTACTACTACTACTACTACATGTCTTTACTATACGCCTGCTTTTATATGTATGCATGTATGAATGTGTGTGTATATCTATCTATCTATCTATAGATAGATAGATAGATAGATAGATAGATCTGTACATGCATTTTGCAATTCATAGACACAGTGTGATTTGTTAGTTACAGAGAGATAATTATAGAGACAGTCTGATGGAAACATGCAGATGAACATAGAGTTAGGTATTATCATATATATCAGCAAACCGCTATACAGACACACAGATACACGGATATATTGATATTTGTCGACAAATGTAGAACAGAAAGCAATAAAGTTATCACCAGAATGATAATAATAATGATTATCATCGTCATGATGATTACTCTTATCATCACCGTCATAATCATTTATTTGTCCATGCAGTTCTAAATTTCGTCATCATCATAATCAGTATCATTGTAACTTTAGTATCTTTCATTATTTTTTCTTTCCCAGTTTCATTTTTTTTTTTTTTTTTTTTTTTCAATTTTTTTCTCTTTATTTTATTTTTTTTATTTTATTTTTATTTTTTTTTTTGTAACTGATATCCAAGATGACTGAAAAAGATATATCGTAAAAGAACAAGGCGGAATAAACTACATTAAACTGTGAATGCACGTTCACTATAACAATACATCTTTATGAGAAATTAATAGCACCAGCCTAATGTTTTGTGAATTTGAAAAGTATATTTATTCACTGGAGGTAAATCGCTGTTACAGTGATTGGGAGAAATTGTCAGGAACATTTTGCTAAACCAGTCGACAG
The DNA here is from genome assembly GCA_012295275.1 of Chrysomallon squamiferum. Taxonomy (NCBI): domain Eukaryota; kingdom Metazoa; phylum Mollusca; class Gastropoda; order Neomphalida; family Peltospiridae; genus Chrysomallon; species Chrysomallon squamiferum. Next base: position 21,683,905 of record CM022677.1, read on the forward strand.
CTTGTCTCTGTGACTTGCTAAAGTTTTGCAGTTTACAAATTATTGCAAAATCACGAAGAAATGAAGATTATTTATTTTCTGAGTTTTCTTCTTTCTTCCGTCCACAACGACGTATGTAAGTATGTTACAGTTTTTAAGACCAGAACGCGTATCTCGTTCTTTGTCTGTCTATCTGTCTATCTATCTATATATATATATATATATATGTATGTATGTATGTATCTGTCTATCTATCTGTCTATCTATATATATATTTACGCATATACTTATATATATATAAGTACAGTAACTGAGACATTATATTAGTGTCTTATATTTACGTTGAAGTATAAAGCAGTAGTAGCTGAAGTAGTAATAATAATACTAGCATTTATCTCTGTGATATTTGTCTTTGTAACTGCCTACCTACATGTTTGCTAACAAAGAATATTTTGTCTATGTAGATGCCAAACGCTGTAGGTCTGGCTTCCATCGCATACACAAAGCTTGTTACTGGATTTCTCCAACAAAATTTACTGCTAACTGGATCGACGCAAGGGTAATACTTAGTGGTTTGCATGTTAACAAACAGTTTATAGTAATTTACAGGTTTTTAAACATACACACCTGGATACCAGTTATTAAAGACATACAAATTCTGATATGCGAATTATTAAAGATGTACATATTGATACACAAGTTACTAACCATACATTCTGATATATACAAGTTATTAAAGACATACGTAGTAACATACAAGTTAGTTGAGACACATTACTAACATACTAGTGAGTAGACATAATACTCATACAAGTAAGTAAAGATATGGTACTAATAAAAACGTTCGTTAAGACATAATACTAATAAATAATTTAGTTCAGACACAGTACTAATATTCAAGATACAAAAGACAGCAGTAATGTACAAGTTAATAAAGCTATAGTACTAATACACATCTTAGTAAGGACATGGTTAAAATATAGAAATAAGTAAAAGCAGTACAGATATAAAAATTGTTTGCAGAAGTCATAAATTTAGACCTTATTATTATTATTATTATTATTATTATTATTATTATTATTATTGTTGTTGTTGTTGTTGTTCTATTGCTACATATAGTATTATTTTAATTATTATTATTCTTGATATTCTTGGGGTTTTTATTATTATCGTTAATATTATTACTACTACAAGTACTATTATTATAGGAATGCTATTAATGTTATTATTATTATCATTATTATTAATTATTATTATTATTATTATTATTATTATTATTATTATTATTATTATTATTATTATTTAGGAGTATTGCAAGGCAATGAATGCCTATTTGCTGATTGTTACATCGTCTTCAGAGAATTCTGCAATACATAGGGCACTTAGGAAATTTCACACAGGTTTTTATGCTTATCTTTTTTTCTATTAATGATCAAGTGAATAAAATGGATATTATTTATAATAATATATATGTCTATCTGTCTATCCATCTATCAGTCTCTCTATCTATCTACACATTTATCTCTCTCTGTCTTTCTGCTATCCACCTGCTCTCATACAATCCATCCTTCCATCTATGTAAATATTTATTCAGATGGAGAAAGGAGGGATTTTCTCAAACAATATGTGAATACTTATTATTTAAAATTGGTGATTTTACAGATAATCAGAGAGAGAGAGAGAGAGAGAGAGAGAGAGAGATGAGGAAAGACTGAGAGAGAAGAAGATAGACAAAGAGAAACAGTGTGAGGAAAGATGCATAAGAAGTGACAATTATAATTAGTTATTATTACATAGTGATTATTATTAATATTATTATTATTATTATTATTATTATTATTATTATTATTTCTTCTTGGTTTTTCATCTTTTTTTTTTTTTCTCTTTTCTTTTTTTTTTTTTTTTTTAACTTTTTATTTATTTATTTATTTATTTATGTTAAATTGAACTTATCGCAGGATGTGCAATTAGTAAAAATAAATCCTACATAAATATTTTTACGTAAAATACGTCAGAACTGTTTCGTGTCCAAACGCTGTTACGGATTTTGTGTGTGTGTGTGTGTGTGTGTGTGTGTGTGTGTGTGTGTGTGTGTGTGTGCATGTGTGTATGTGTGCGTGTCTGTGTGTGTGTGTGTTACTGTCGTTGACTATCTTTCCGCTGGCCGAAGTTATAAAAACGCATAGAGGGATTAATTTCGTAGCATAGTTAGCAGTCTCGAGTATCTTCTTTCTTTTTATGTGAACAGAATCTTGTACAGAACAAACTATGCAGAAAAGAGATGTTTCAAAAAAAAAATTAGACGATCTATATCGAAGATGATTAAAGTTTTTCTTCAAACCTTGATAGAACTTTTAGTTAAGACATTTTTCTTGAAAGTTCGTGTCAGCTGCTTTGCGAGAACAAGCCTTTATTTAACAGAGAATTCCAGTAGATACAATATAATACTTTCCGCCATTAACAACCTACCCGTGTTCCTCTTATTTAGCTGTTCGTCGGTTTAATATTATCCAGAACAAAAACATTTCATCAAAAATCTGTCGCGCTCGAACTGGACACTAAATGTATCTGTGTGCAAAACGAGCGGGTTTTCCTACATTTTGAAACATTTCCGCCATTTTCAGTTATTTTCAGTTTGTTACGTGGTTTTTATTCTTTAATAGCTATGATTACTTTTACTGCCTATCTACCAGAAAATGGTCTCGCTTTTCCTTATACATTTGTATTAAAAAATAAATAAACAAATAAATCAAATGCCCGGATTATAAATTAAATAATAATAATAATAATAATAATAATAATAATAATAATAATAATAATAATAATAATAATAATAATAATACAATTATTGTATCGTTTCTTTTCTATCTTTTTGTGTGTGTTGTTTTTGTTGTTGGGGGTTTGTTGGGTTTTTTTTTTTTTTTTTTTTGCTGTTTGTTTTGTTTTTTGTTTTTTGTTTTTTTATATATAATTTATTTTAGATGTATTTTTCGTAAAATAACAAAATTAAAAAATTCTAAAAAAAAAAAAGGTCTAGTATGAACGACGGAAACAGTAAATAAGTACAAATGGTACATACAATTTTCGTTTGAGCTTGATCACCTTGCAGTGGAAAAGAAACTTTTAAATTCCTTTAATCCTTCGTCGTGTAACGCAAGGAAAGTAGTACATTTTGCCATCTTGCTCATCGTCTGCGCTCAAACTATTAAGGGAAGCTACTCCGTTAAGAATATGTTTTTTTAACACGAACGTATTCGAGCGATGTGTTCCTCTGTCTGTCTTTCGTTCATAGCAATTTGATAAGGAAACGAAACAGTCATTTTCACAGTAACGTCGGGGCATTTGGGGTTTGTAGGCACTTGTGCACATCAATTTATTTATTTATTTATTTATTTTAAACGGGATGTGTTTCACTCGCAACTACTACTGGTGTTACTGCTACTACTACAATAGGTCTACTGGTACTGATGGGTTACTAGCCCAGCTACTGTTACAACTATTGCTATTACCGATACTACTACTACTACTACTGCTGCTGCTGCTGCTGCTGCTACCACTGTTTTTGTCTTGCTTCTACTTTCAGGTCAGAACCACTATATTGGTGCCTCTGATATGCAGAAGGAAGGACATTTCATGTGGATGTCAAGAGGCCGACCCGAAGCAGTTAGATATTTTAATTTTGAAAAACACGAACCTAACAATCATGGTGGAAGAGAGGATTGTTTGGAAATGTGGAAGAGTGGCAAGTGGAATGATCTTCCGTGCCATCGGACCAGCGGTTTTATCTGTAAATATTCTCCGTGATGAAATTTGTCAGAGATTTTCTCTAATGACAAGAAATAAATTGTAAATCAATTTTAATGTTATAGTAGTCTTTGAAAAAAAAACTTACAGTGGTGTTTGTCAAACCAGAATCACGCTCAGTGGATGAAAATAATTCTGAATTAAATATTTTATTGGGTGGCAAAACATTTGGTAGAGTTGAAATTTAGGACATCTAGGCATGGCAAAGCTGTGACAAAGAATTGTTTGGTTAACTGTCAGATGTTTTCTTACATCTACGAGGGTGAGTGCAGTCTCGTATATAAAACTATACAAAGATGGTTAAATTTGAGGAAATATTGCAGATAAGCTGTTCAGCACAATTAGAATGAAGTTTAAATAAAGTAGATGAATAAATTAACACAGCTAAACCCCTCAGAACCAAACACTCTGTAAACTGGAATTCTCTCGAATAACGAACATTTTTGCTATCCCTTTCCAAATATAACAATTTCGGCACTGACGCAATCTTTACTCAGTAACCGAGGGTAATTATCAGTTCCAAATCTGCACTCCTTTCATTGTGTTGTGTCATTGTTTTCAGTGCATTTTATTTTTGTGGAAAACCTGGCACTGTTAGATATGTATTTAGCTATGAATGTTCTGTGTGATTACAATGTGCACTCTGGTTCAGCAAATAAGTTAGGTTGTCCTGGTGGAGGTGACGGACACCACCGACATGTGGACACCGTTGACGCAGATATCGCGAACGTCGTGGTCATCGCCGACAACTTAGTTTCAACATTGTCATAATTCATGGCCGTGTTAGAGTTTCTGTGAGATATATATACTTTTTTCATTTATTCAGAAGAAGAAATATTCAGTGTCGTGTTAGGCTAGAAGCAGGATCGGCGATGTTTTGTTTTGTGTTTTTTATAATCCACGAGTTTTTCTGTAGAATCACGCACATACGAAACCTTCAGTTTGCCTCTAAAACGAAACCAAGGCCGATAACTCCTTATTTTAAGGCTATAAACTAGAAAAGAAATGACCTTTATCCGGTATTTAAACGTCCGTGACAAAGAAAAAAATCTTGCCTCTAGAGATCGCTAAAGATGTTCAAAAATAAATGTTTTAAAAATATTATTTATACATTTTGAAACTGATATTTTCCTTGTCGTCCTAGAATCTAACCTTGCCTAATAATTATTATTACCACAGTAAACTCGTAGTTATTTGGGCAGAATGTGGGAGTAACCCTCTGAAGTACAGCAGTGGGTGGCTTTTAAGCTTGTAATGTAATTATTTTTAACTCTTCATTAATATGTGTTGTAATTTATAATATAAAATCAAAAGCTCCAAATTATCTCATTCTGCTTTAGCAAATGCTTTTCTTTTATTTCCTAATTGAGCTTGGCATGGCGTGTGTTTATTTTAAAAGATTTCTGATTAGAAATCAATCCATAAGTATATAAGAAAAATATAAATAAAAATATAAATAAAAAGTTATTATTGTAAAAGACGATAGTATACTGGTTGTAAAATAATAATGGCGGAATTTACAATAAAGAAAGAGAGCTTTTTTTTTCTTCTTCTTCTTTTTTTTAATGCTTGCGTACTAATCCAATTTCCGGTTGGAAGAAGCGTCTGCCTGATCTTGTAGGAGCCAAGTTTTGCCAGATTTCTTTCTCTGGGGACAGAAAAATGGTAGAATTTGGATCTGGTCCGATAAAAGAGACAATAGACAATACCGTATTTATTGTGCCTGGAATCATCATTGGCGTTTTAGTTCGTAAGTAAAAACACAGCTGGAAAGAATTTAAAAACGTTCACATTTGTTCCATAGCCACCTGCAGACGTCATTTTAGTATCGTGATATGGTATTAACAAGCATAATACAATATCCTTCATCTTTTTTATTTATTATTATTAGATAGATAGATAGATATACACACAAATAAATATTACATCCGTTATATACTTAAATTACTTTGTTTCACAAAATTAGCACTTAATAGGTAATCTTTAGGTCAACCCTTGTTACCAGAAGTTTTATTCTATATTTATTGACAATATTTTGTTTTGTTTTATTAACAGTGTGAAATGAAACATTTCCAGAAAGCGCATATAAAACAAATTCTACCAGTCGAACTTGTCATCAATTTTGACGTAATCGAAACAACATCTCTCTATCTACATATTATTATTATTATTATTATTATTATTTCACTGACTTTAAAGAAGAACAAAATATATATTATATAAAATACCATTTTTGTGCAGGCGTCCAGTTACTGGGCAAAAGAATTTACTGAATTGAAACTTGACAGAAATAATCTTCTTTTGTTACAATAAAATAAATAGTAGTTTATTTTTTTATATGACAAATGGTTACTTTTATATTTGGCTTTTTTAAAACAATATTACAGTACCCCATTTCATAGCACCTTTCCAACCGAGACAATATGTATATATCATTCAAACTGCTGGGGTTCATCATAGACATGTATCACTACAAAATAACAGAAATAACTTAGTCTTTGTTTACATACTTAAAAAGAAATAATTTTAAAAATATATATATATTGAAACAAAAAAGTTGTATAAAGTTTTTAAAATATATATAGTATGTAGATAGATTCTAAGATAGAGAGGTAGAGGCTGTTTTGGTTACATCCAAGTTGATGACACGTTCCACAGGTTGAATTTGTTTTATATAAGCTTTCTGGGAATGTTTCATTTTATACAATTAATAAAACAAAACAAAATATTGTCAATAAAAATGGAATGAAACTTTTGGTAACAAGGGGCTGACCTAAAGATTACCTGTTAAGTGTTAATTTTGTAAAACAAAGTATACATGTGTGTGTGTTCCAAATTTGGAAACTCTAGCAAAAGTAGTGTTCATACAGCATATTCCCAAAAATGTTAGGACTGTACAAAAAAAACAAAAAAATAAATAAATAAATAAATAAGGTTTTTAAACCATATTTCCATTTACTATAGGTAAAAGGTAATGTTATATATTATTATTATTATTATACAATAGTGTATATACACTTTCTTTTTGCAAAAAAAATGGAAACATTTATCTGATTGATTAAATTTTTGATGTATATTTTCTAAACAGTCATGCGAAAAACTTTTTTTTTTTAATTCAGTTTTTATCATTTTTCACCTAGCATGTCCCCTTGTGAAAGATGGTTATCAGTGTAAAATGTTCCTTGTTTTTAAAAGGCCTAATACTATAGTTAAATTATTAGGGGGGAAAAAAATATATATATTTATAGATAGTAATTATACTTACTGTATGAATTGGTTACCTTTATAGATAGTCAATATGCTTACTGTATGAAAATATCACATTTATAGATAGTAAATGTACTTACTGTATGAAAATATTTACATTTACAGATAGTAAATATACCTACTATATGAAAATAGTTAAATTTATATATAGTAAATATGCTTACTGTGTGAAAATATCACATTTATAGATAGTAAATATACTTACTCCATGAAAAGTTACATTTTTATTATTGTAAATGTCCTTTCTCTATGAAAACATGTGCGTTGATGTACACCTAGCAACATTTATGTTCATCAAAACTAGACATATCTGTATAACACTATAAAAAAAATGGTGATTTTGAACTGGCATATGTTACCACCATGGTCGTGTCAAAAAGTATTTTGTAATACGTACTGCCATTTGAAAGTTTGTAATGTAAATGTTAATGATGCCAAAATAGTTTGTATTTAAACTTTGTCTGGAAAGAAACGGAAATGACTGTATAATACATTTATTTTTATTTATTATTTATTTTATTTTATTTATTTATTTATTTTTGCTTTTGTCATTGTAGTAGTAGTAGCAGTAGTAGTAAGAATATTAGTAGAGATACTAGTACTACAACTGGTAGTAGTAATAGCAATGAGAGTACTATTAGGATTACTATTGTAGTAGTATTTGCTATTATTATTATTATTATTCATTTATTTGTTTATTTTATTTACCTTTTTTTATTATTATACTGTCTTTTTAATTTTCCCCATATCTTTTTTGTTGTTGTTTCTGTTGTATGTGTCTTTTGCTTTCTTCAGATTCTTGATGACCAATGGGTAATAAAATTTCTTATGTAATAATGGAAAACCTAAGCAAACAATGCCTGCTATAATTTCTTCTTTATTACAAATTACCTTGCAGTGTTATACCGCATATACTTGTGTACAAGTCGAATTTTTGGGAGACTATATTAAGGTAATATTTTGGGGGTCGACTTATACATAGGTAATGCTTTTGTAGCTGTTGCTGAAGAGTCGCCATTTTGACTATTTTTTGCTACAGGATGCATCTAAAATAATCGCGGTCTTTCAGCTTTTCAAAAATATAATTTTATCGTATAAAAAAATTTGAAAAATTAAATAACAAAACCAAATATGAATGTAAAACATGATATTCTTCCGTTTAATGACATAAAAATACATTTTAAAGCGAGAAAACTGTCACTACGGCGTTATGCCTTACGGCGTCTTGCAATGATCTAGGAATGCAGACTTCTCTGCCAAATTGCACTAAATATCGGTCCTAATTTCATAAACAAAACTCACTTGTGTAATTGTAAAGAATTTGGTGAAATAATATTGCAATCGTCATTAATATCCACTACCGACAAATTTTGTAAATCATAGAACGGCTAAATATAACGGTAAGTTAGGTCTCCATGTTAGACCTATTATATTAAAGAGATACTGTTTTTGATACATTTAGGCTATAGCTTGTGTAATACATGCATTTACGTTATTATGGTATGTTCGTGCAAGTTACAGCTCGTGCAAGTTATGTTACAGTAGGCGTACAGTGTAGGCCTTCATGGCACTGTCACACTGGTCTAAAAATAGTGACGGTGCCTGGAATCTACAGTCGACTTATACACAAGTAATACCTTGAATGATGCAATTTTTGGTCTTAAAATACACATCGACTTATACATAAGGTCGCCTTGTACACAAGTATATACGGTATATATATTTAAATGAATTGGGTTCACCCAAATTTGATTGGATGATATCACTTTCTCTGGATCTGGAGGATTAGGAGTGGATTCCAAAGAAGATGATGAAGATGATTAATTTCTTGATGCTGAAAATGTTCAATTTCAGTTTTCAAAATGTTATAAATAAAAAAAAAAAAACACACACACACACACACAGATATATTATTTACAGAATAAAGGTTGACAAAATACAAATTAAAAAAATGATAATAAATAAAATAAAATAGAAATGTGTGAATGTTACAGTTAAAACAAACTATTTCAAAAAGTCAAAAAAAAAAAAAAAAAAAAAAATATAAAAAAAAAATATATTAATTTAGAAAGTCCAGTGAAAATGTATGTATTTGTGTTCATTTTTACTCTGGATGTATCAGTAATGTTAACAGTAAGTCAGTTTTTAAACAGAGTAAGTGAACTTCGTGATTTTTTTATACTACCCCTGCGGTCCTGCCAACACTGTCAACTACATCACCCACTGTCACAGATGGTTTAGCAATTATATTTACCTGATGCTGCAGCTAGCTTTACACACCTTTTTTTCTTTTTTTCTCAATGTTTCCTGACTTCTCATAGATTTTGTAAATGTTTGGACGTTGAGTGTTGACAAAATGGTGGAGTTTGGAGATAAAGTTGTAAAAGAAGGAATGCATGATGCCGTTTTCATTGTACCAGGAATTTGTGTTTCTGTGTTGTTTGGTAAGTGTATTTAGTGGTTAACAGAAAAAGTTGTGTTTCTGTGTTGTTTGGTAAGAGTATTCAGTGGTTAACACAAAAAAAATATGTTTCTTTGTTGTTTGTTGGCTGATTAACATGTTGTTTGGTAAATGTGTTTAATGGTTAATAGATAAATTTGTGTTTTGTAAGTGTGTTTTTTGTTGTTGTTTAGTGGTTAACTCTAGAAATTTGTGTTTCTGTTTTCCTTGTTGTCTGATAAACATATAAATTGTGTTTGTTTATTATTTGGTAAGTGTGTTGGGTAACATATAATTTGTGTTTTCTGTGTTGTTTTGTTAGTGTCGTTAGTGGTTAACACATAATTTTGTGTTTTGTTTGTTCAGTTGTTAAATACATTTTTGTTTCTGTGGTTTTCTGTGATTATGTTCAGTTGTTAACACATAATTTGTTTTGTGTTCATGGATTAGTGGTTAAAATTTATGTTTCATCTTATTTGTTCACTGATTAATATATAATTTGTGTTTCCATGTTGTTTATTAAGTGAGTTTAATGTTAACATGTAATTTGTGTTATGTTTGAAACATAAATTTGTATATTAAGTTAATTTGTGTTTATATGTTTATTGTGAGAGTTTAATCTTAACACATGATTTGTGTTTTTGTTTCATTAGATACTTTGACAAGAAACACCAGTTCATTGGTTCAGTGCCTAATACTGAAATCTTTGATGTGTTTACTAGTACTAATACATATTTTGTGTTTCCTTGTTAATGATAACAAGAAGTATCATGAAGGTATAATTATGAATGATCATATTTTGAAATTTGTTAAAATTATTATTATTATTATGTCAAAAGAAAATAAAAAAGAAGAGAGATGAGATGATACTTTTACAGGTGAAAGGTGCAAAACTGAATATTCATTTACACATTTATTTGGTTAATCGATTTCAGAAGGTTGTGAAGTAACAGATCCCTTTCATTTTCTTAAAACTCATTACTGTTAACATCTTTCAGACAATTCTTTCATAGAACTAGAAGTTCAGTGAGCATGTGTGTCTGTGTATGTAATTATTACTATTATTTCATTTATTATATTCATTTTTTTTTTCCTGTGTCAGCACTCAGTGATAAGCTGATATATAATATGAAAAGTATTTTGTAAAAAGAAAAAAATAATTTTAAAACACTGAAAGAAATTATTACAAATTTAAAGAACAGTGAAATGGAGTTAATCGTTGTTATTCAGGCTGGTGTTAGGGAGAATGCGTTTTCTTAACATCATAAACACTGAGGATATTTTAACCTTCCGAGATACCCAGAAAACACTGCAGAAAAATAAACTATCACTGTTATATTTCATATATAATATATATATTGTGATAATGAATTATCTGTCAAATCATTGTTATCTAAGCATTGTTTAATCACTCACTGTTGTTATACTGCTATGTCATACAAACGAAATGATGAGTCGGGTAGGCAGGAACATTGTATACATACATGTACATCAAAAGGTCTCATATAATATTAATTTAGTTTACAAACGTTAGTAATGTATATATATATGTATATATCTATATTTCTCTGTATGTTTATGTGTGCATGTGTATATCTGTATGTGTGGATAGATAGACAGATTGATGTATAGATAGATATACAAACATACGTGTACATACATACACAGACATTCATTCATTCACACATGCATACATACACACACACACACATTCACACACAAACGTACATCAATCTGTCTTTCTACCATATACATTTATTAATAACAACAACACATACTAATAAATACACATCGTGATGCGACATACCACCGGCCTTGCTTGACCTACTTTACACGTTCTATATATAGCCAAATTAGTAATGACTTCATCAGCATAGGCCATGACAGCTGTTGTCGTAGCCAGCCACGTGGGTTGGTCAGGGTTATCAACAACAACAGCATATGTTAGTGTTTGGGAGATTCTCACACCGTGAACGTTGTAACTGAAAAAAAAAAAAAAAAAAAACATGGCTTCAGAAAATATTTCACATCATCAGAAAAGTAGTGGAGAGGCCATTATGAGCAATTATTACAGTCTTGTTTTGTTGTTCATTTTTGCCAGTATCTCAGGAGCAGTTTTGGGTAACTTATGTTTTTAATATCTGTTATTTATTTATATATTTATTTATTTATTTATTTATTATTAGTAAGTAGCATTAGTAGTAATAGTAGTAGTAGTTGTAATGGTTGAAGTTGTAGTATTAATTTTTATTATTAGTACTATTACTAGTACTACTGCTGCAACTACTGCTGTTGTTATTTTCACGTGTTATTATTATTATTATGAATCTTGTCCTGTATGTAACCACTTTGGGATTTATCATTCTTAATTAGTATTAATGAATATTATTTATTATTATAAATATGTTCTTTCTTTATTTCTTCTCATGGGTATCAATTTTTTATTACTATTTATTTTATTTATTTTTTAATCCTTCTTACATTATTATTTGTATTTTTTGGTATTTTTATTATTATTATTATTATTATGATTATCTTTCAAAATTTATCTTTTTAACAAAATAAACAGCTGGAACTGATAATTTTAGTTTTAAACTGAAATTCTTTTATTCAATTATTCATTTATATATGTGTGTGCTTATTGGACAGTACTTACATTAGTATTAATTACTGTCTGTTTTGATAATGTGTTTGTCATTTATGTGGAATGAATATATACATAAATACTTTTGTTTGTGTGTGTATGTGTGTGAGATGTTTCTCTTATTTTCATCCTTTCTTTTCTTTTTGTTCCTCTCTCCATCCATTATTTATTTATTTATTTATCTTTTAATTAATGATACTAAAACAATAGTTGTCTGTTTCTGTTTATTTTGTTTTGGAAAAACTAAATGCTTCCTTGGCCAATTATTTTATTTTATTTATTTATAAGTTCATTTATATATTTATTTATAAGACTGTATATATCAGAACACTTTATTTGTATTTATTGGTTTGCCAAATTCGTGTATAAATTATCATTTGTTTTTATTCGTATACACTTTAACATATTTGGTTCAGTTGAATAAACAGTGAGGGGTGACAGAAGTGGAACTGCCAATTTTATGAAACAATTTATTAACTTTTTATTTTTATTTTTTCCTTTCCTTATTTATTATTTTCTTTCTTGTATGATAAACGAAATAATCAAGAATCGATTTTTAGACATTTTACAGCACGACTGGTAATCGTTTGTATTACGCTTTTCCGAATTTGCACACATAATAAATAATCCACGGGTACCAGTGTCGGCTTATAAATGGGGGGGCGGTGATGAGCGGGAAATTGCAACGTCTGCTAACGTAATCAGATTTGAATAAAAGCAAATCGGTATTTAAATATAGGTTTAGGTTTTAAATAATTCATGATAATAGACCTAGCAGTAAATATGTATCACTTTCCGCATCTCATAAACATATTTATTTTTCTCCACGTGTCGGGGCAGAGGCAAGTAAGTAAAATGTATTATTATTGTTAATTTTATTCGCATGAATTGATTAATTATAATGAGGAACGTGATAATGAGCATATATAAACCGCCGACAAGATTCTGCATTCCACTGTATTCTAGTAAGTCACTATGTTGTATGTATGAGTAATAAAAAAACATTTTTCATGATATTAATTAATATAACGACTGTTTAAGTAAGTATTTATAAACGTTAAAATTTTTTTTTTTTTTAAAAGAATACGCTAACCTTATTTTTCCAAACTACACTGGAAAATTTGTATTACTATAATTATCTGTAAACTATGTTTAAACACTTTTTTTTAATAATTTATTTATTTATTGTTTTTATGACCTTTTGGTGCTTTTTATTTCATTTTTATTTAAAAAAAAAAAAATAATTTCTATATTTTTCTTCATTTCTTTATTTTCTGATTTTTATTTAATTAATTTAAGTTTTTATTTTTATTTTATTTTTATCTCCTAAGTGTGTTTGATATGTTTTTATTATTATATTATTGTTCTCTATGTTTTACTTTGAAATAAAAATAATAATAATAATAATAATAATAATAATAATAATAATAATAAAAAAGAAAAAAGAGTGATAATTTTTTCTTGCATTAGACTAAGTGTTAGCTAGGTGAAAGGAAATCCTGTCCACATTCAATGATTCAGAAAGTAACTTGAATCATTTCTTTACTGAAACAACCATAGCATAAATATGTTGTCTTTTTTATATGCTGTTTTACTTATTTTTATTTGAAATTAGTGTCAAAAATATTTTTTCTTCTTTTTGTAAAATTAGTAATTATTTGAGAAGTGCAGTATTAATTTATGTAATTACAATTTATTGGTATTGTTGTAATTCTTTACAATACATGATAGTTTTGTGATGTTCTGCACTGTCTGGAATAATAATAGTAATAAATAAACAAATAAGTAAATAAATCTGTCATGTTGTTAAAGTGTACCCATAGCTCATGATGTTGTCCTGCAGTCAAAAATATTTTCAGGCAAATTTGTGAAGATCTCTGATTTATGATAATGTATTATTAATATGACATTTATTATTTCTGTTGCTTTTATTATCTTTATCCATATCATTATATTATTATTAATATTTACTACTTTAATTATTATTGTTATTGTTGTCGTTATTATTTTTATCATCGATATCATTATTTTAGAAGATTGTGAAACTATTTTAGCTTTTTACTTTTTCAAAACTGTATTTATATATTTTATTTTTCAGTTTTTTTCTCCTACAAACTAATAGCCAGTTTACGAGAAAAGGAGAGAGCAAGAGAAGATAAGAAGAAATTAAAGCAGCAGAGAAAAGAAAAAGAACTACAGAAGAAACAAAAAAAGAAATAAGAATGTGTAAGATTTGTTTTGTTTACAGCAGAGTGCATTTAAGCAGAAGTTTGAATTGTCTTTATTCAAGTGGAACTTAGTATTATTTTTAAGTCACTTTCACAAAAATCTCAAATACCTTTCTTGGTTTTTTCCTGGCAGTTTTGTATTTCCACCTTAAAGTACACTTGTGGTGATACGTATAAAAAGGATGAAATACATTTTGCAGCTTGTCAATGTAGTTTCAGCATACTGTATAGCTTAATCCTAGGATTGAAATTATTATCAGGCAAATAATTTTTAATTTAAGAAAAACAAATTGTTTTTATTTCTGTTTGTTTTATTTTTGGGGGGTCAGGGGTTGCCAGTTACTTATTATCAGACAGTTCTGTGATTAAGTAAAAAGTTTGGTTTGGAGAGGTACATGGTATAATTAGGTTTTATAGTTAGATAAATCTGTTAAGACTTGGGACTGCAGAATTTGTTTCATTTTAGGGTAATTCTATTTCGAGAAGTTGAATTTATATATTTCTTACACTTAATTATTAGTAATGGTTAGAAGTTTAATAGTAAGATGACAGGATTTAACTGAGAATGTACCCAGAGTAAATGAAATAAGGATTTAAAAAAACACAAACAAAATGTAACATTTTCTGTTACCATCTAAAAGTATGAAATAATTTTTTTGTTTTTTTTTTTTTTTTTTTCTCACTTAGTGTAATACCACTGCACAAATAAAAATGTTTAAAAAAAAAAAAAAAGTAGAAAAGAAAGGAATATTCCAGTGTTGATCAGAAATTCAGAATATTGTCTATTCGGTCTTACTTTGTAGTTGTATGCTCATCTCGGTTTTTTGAACTTTATTTCATGAGCAATACTTTATTATTTGTTCACTGTAGCACTAAGTATTATAGGACAAAACCTGATACATGAAATGAAATGTTCATTTAGCCAAAACAAAAAAAGGAAAAAGTGTCTGTGTGTATGTTATATATTACTTGCCACGCTGCATTTAGAAAACAGACAAGAAACAAAAGAATTATACTTATTCAGAAGAAAATATTGATTTAAGCTGTTTTTGTGTTTAAAAAATAATAATAATTATAATAAAATTAAATGTATTAATCATTCATTGGTAATAAAGTAAACAAAATAAAGTGGAAGAACTATTAATCAATTTACAAAATGTCATTAAGCACATACTTCATAATGCAATAAGCACTTGTTAATAAAAAGTATTTCCAGGATAAGATTGAAATGGTCTGTTTTATGACTGTATGACACTGGACAAAATAATTAACTGTTATGACAGTGAAATTCTCTACCCATTCCATGACCTCGTGTTTCCAATTACTGCAAGAAATCTTTTTTAAAACACCATCACTCAAACAGCAGTATTCGTATCATGGCCCTTTTGCACTAGTTGTGGAGTAGATGCTGGAACAAGAAATCGGTTGAATGGTCATATGAGTGGGATAATCCATCACACTTCGACCATGACCTCTGTCCCTGAGATAAATTCCAATTTTGATTATTAGGAAGTGCAGAAAGTGTATTCAGACTTTTTGTTCGTGTCACACCACCTGTTAAGATGTATTCATTAAAACAATCATAGAAAAGAATCAAATTTAATTAAAAAAAAAAAAAAGTGGTTTTAATAAAAAGATCTTGTTAACTTATTATCTGAAAAATTTAAGAAAGGTTTAGCTTAAATGCACTTTACTGTATTTATTTATTTATTTTTCTGTTTCTTTATTTCTTTTTAAAATATTTCTTTTCATTATTGTTATGAAAGTTAACTAGCACTATACGTTTAATATAAGAACGAAGTAAAACATTTAAATTTCTTATATTATAATCAATTGTTTTCTAAAAATGTGTTTAAAGTATAACAGTTTAAATTATTATTATTATTATTATTATTATTATCATCATCATCATAACTTTTTTGACATACCGATGGACTATAGAATTTTATTTATAATATAAAAATTGAATTTACACTATACTATATCATAATGACAACAGGAAATATGTGTTCAGTTTGTTAATGGTTGTGTTATTCTTTACTGTTTATTCATGTTCATTTGTTTATTATGTTAATTATTGTTCTTGTTCTTGATTTTTAGTTTTAGTTTTTTTGTTTTACAGGAGACTTTAAACAATTCATAAACAACACTGGCTCAAAATTGTGAAGTTAAAAACTTATTTTTTTTTATGAAAAAGAAGAAGAAGAAAGAAACCTGTTTGCTGTCATCTTTGAAAGAGGAGACAGCTGCTTCTTGGGATGATAACTGAATAACATTAGCAGGGAGGATATATGATAATATTCAAGGGGGGAAACGTAAAATTCATGGCAGGCATCACCTAGTATTGAATAATGGTTGTGAATGTGGGAAACAATAACTGTAATGGAAGCAGAAATTGATGATTTGAAGGGGAGGTAACTTAATTGCAACGGGGAGACAACTGGGAGAGGACAATGTGCCTGTTTGACTATGTTGATAGTGTAAATGCCTATGTTGAAGGATTTTCATAACGAAGATTTTGAATAGATAAGCATAAATCTTCTTTTCTTTTTTTTTTCTTAATAACTCATCAGAATATTTATTATGACATATTTATGGTGTGTCCATACATTTATTTATAAAAATGTTTCATATATAAAATGTATCAAGGGGTCAAAGTTTAGTGTGTATTAATTATGGTTTACAATGTTTCGTGTCGGATGAGGTTCAAATTTAGTTCAAAAAGTTGGTAAACTGAACTTGGTTTCACATAACATAAATAAAATTAAAATAGTTTCTGTGTGAAGGGATCAATATTTGATACATTTAATAAACTGTTTATGGTTTAACAAAGAGAATACAATATTTATAATGTATATAAAAGGCTGGAATCAAAATTTAGTTTATATAGAATGCTGTTTTTGTAAATTGATGATCATTTGATAAATATATTTGTAATTTTTATAAAGGCATGTCTCAGTATTCTTTACATAGCTCTTTTAGTCAATGAATCGAGCATGTTATAAATATTAGAATATGTACTATATAATAATGAATATCTAGATGAGTTTAAAAGTTATAATAAACAAGTTAGACATTCTTGTTAGACATAAATATTAGAATATCTGGAATTTTTCATATAGCCAAATATGAAAATTCATTTTAGTATGTGAATCAGTATCTAGACTATTTCTGACTTCTTGTATATGGATGTGTGAGGATTGATTTAAAGTAAAATGTCACTTTAGTCAGTAATTACTGGTTTCAGATTCATTTTGTGTAAAATAAGTCCTGGTTTGATGCCTAATATTTATAGTATATCAGTACTACATATGGATGGGTTTAAAAATTCTGTTATTAAATGATGTTTTCATTATAATAGATGTAAACAATAAAATACTTATATGAACCAAATCAAAATTAGGTAGTTAGATTCAGAGATGTAAACACCAGAAGATAGTAATATTTTATCAAAACATAACTTTCAGAACAAATATGTCATTTGTATAAAAGGCAATACAAATACCAGAAAATACCATGGCATGAAAATATAATTCATGCATAAATACTTTATTTGTCAAAAATATGATTAAAAATACTATAATTTACCTTTGTATCATATAAGTATACCAAAATACAGCAAATGATAACAACAGTATCAATAACAGAAAACATCACAGTATGAAATACCAGAATAGAAAGCTGTATGAATTGTAACATACCAAAATTTCTTAATAAATAATAATGTGACCAGAATATATTTTTTATAAGAAATATGATTTAAATATCAGAATATCATTATTTGAAAAATTACATAGATGCCAGAATATTTATTTGTATGAAGTATGGTTCCTCAGTACAAATATCTGTATGTTTATCATTACAAGGTTATTGAAATATGCATGTGTTTGGTATTTTGGAAGATTTTAAAATTTAGACAATAATTGTACGGGTCACATTTTACCAGGAATAATACGGAAACTGTATCCCAAATTGAATTAAATATTTTTTTATATTTTAAAAATGATTTCAACTAAAACTAAACAGTTCTCTTGTTTAACACAATTTTAGCAATCAAAAATTTTTTAATTTGCTTGTGTTTTAACTGGTGTGCAGTGTTTTTACTGGTATGCAGTGTTTTTTTCTTTTTTTTGACTTTTAGTTTTTTACAAATCAAAATTATTTGCCTTTTAAAACCAAACTTATTTATTTTATCATTTTCATGTTAGTAGCACACTTATTTGGTTGTTTATCACAAACTGTTACTAAGTTACTATTGTTAAAATAAGAACACTAAATGTGACTAACTAAATGTCATCGTTCATTCTGTAATAAGAAAAACCAGTGAAAAATGTTTACATGTTAAATATGGTGAAGGGAACAATATTGCTTAAATATTGTCATAAATTTTCAATGCCAATTTCTTCTTTAGCTATGCCTTTGGGTATAAACTTAACATATTTGCAAATGATTGTTTTATTGTTATTGTTACTGTTCTTGTTATTTTTTTATTACTAATTTATGATTATTATTATTATTATTATTACATTTTTTAACGTATATTTAGTTTTGTTAACAAACATTATGGGTAACTGCAGATATCTTGTCATGTATCTTTCAATAATACATACCTGGTTATACAAACATTATTATTTATTTAATATATTTGTTCTACCAGGAGTTTGAGCAGTAGTAGGGTTGTATACTTGATAATAAATATGCCTGAAAGTATTTAAACATTTACAAATACTTTTCACTGTGGAAAGCTCAGAGCTCAGAAATTCTTAAATACTTTCAAATTCAAACAGAAATATTTTTAACCTCATGTCTGCTCCTGATGAGAGAGATGTATGTGTGTATATATATATAAATATTTTCCACTTATTGTATTAAATCTTTATTTTATTTTTTTTTGTTTCTTTATTTCATTGTTTATTTGTTCATTTACTGGTAAAGTGTACATGTGGTAATGCATATGTAACACACATTTTAAAGCTGCTGCTTTAGTACATTCGTCCTGTTTTCACAAATAAATTAATTTTAATGCTTCATAAAGGCAGGGATCAAAGTGTACTTTGTTAATGTGGTGTTACAGAAGTACAATTTGGATATTTTAAGTGTAGTGTTTTTTTTTTTTTGTTTTTTTTTTTCTCTGTCTAAAAGTTATGATGACAAAACGAAACAAAACAAAATTTGGATATTTTAAAATTGATGGATTGTTATATGTATCAACTTAAAATGTAAGATGGTTAAACAAAGAAATTTTGGATAATACCAAAAGATTGTTGATATTTAAAATGTAGTTTTTATCACACATCTTAAACTGTAACATGATCTGCAAGTACATTTCTCATATTTTAAATCTGGTTTCATTATTTTATTCTTAAAATGTAAGATGATTATACTAGTCAATTTTGGAAATTATAAAAAAGTTTTTAAAATGTACGACAGTACATGAGTAAATTTGAGGTTTTAAATGTGGTTTTTGTTTCTGTATTCTTAAAATGCAAGATTGTTTTACAATACATTTTTGGTATAAACAATGTTTTAGATCTGTTATTATAAGATGTAACGTAATGCACAAGTACATATAGAATGTACATTTTCAATATTTTCAAATGTGGAGTTAAATCCATCTTAAAATGTAACATGATTAGCAAGTACATTTAGTATGTGTTTATCTATGTTAAAATGTTACATGGTTATACAAATAGATTTTGGAAGTTATATATAGTGGTTTTATATCTATTGTCTTAAACTGTAAGATCATACACAAGTCAATTTTGGATATTTTAAATGTGTTTTTTTGTATCAATATTCCTTTTTATAAAATGCAACATGGTTAGACAAGTAAATTGTGGATATTAGAAAATGATGGTTTTATATCTATCATTTTAAAATGTAAGATGATGTTTCAAATGTGCAGTTTGAATATTTTCAGATGTGCATTCAACACGTATATTTTGGTTATTTTAAATGCGATTTTATATATATCATCTTGAAATACAACTTTGTTTACACAAGTTCATTTGAATATTATAAAATGATGGTTCTAAAATCTATTGTCTTAATATACATAACTTAGTGATAAGCAAAAACATTTCGACAATTTCCAGATAATTCTTTTATTTATTAGTTAGAGTACAAATGTATTTGTATTTTATGACCAACATAGATTTTTTTACATGTACATCAAAATGACCACTTTTATGTTTCATTTTATAACCACACCAGTAAGGTGATTACAAATGGACTTTGTTTTATTATTACCATGCCATGCTAACTTATTATAATATTCATGATAATAAAGCATGTTAAAAATACACTTTGTTCAGATTGCTGGAGCGTGTTATTGTGAGAGAGAGAGAGAGAGAAAGAGAGATATTGAAAACCTTAGGTCTGAATGAACTAAATACCTCTTAATCATACCAAATCAGGAAAAAGGAATGTTAAATATTAGTAAGTTAAAAGAAATCAATGAAATTTACCTCAAGTAAACATTAAAGAGGTGATTTGAAACATTCAAGCCGGTAGGAAACCCTACAATATTTTATTTTATTTTTATTGTTTTAACATGTTTAAGAGAAATATATTTTAGTTGCACACAAACTTCCTAGAGACTTTCATTCAGCTGCTGTTAAGAAACAAATGTGAACAGAAATGGGCAAAATGTACTCAGTTTTTCAAGTGCAATACCAAAAGATAGCCAAAACAGGTGTAGCATTTATTTATTTATTTTTTTTTTTTTTTTTTTTTTTGTTACTGTATGGCAGCCAGTTCTGCTTTATTCTTTGAGTGCTCATCACAGAGAGGTTCTACATCTTGACAGTTGTTGGCTCATTTCATTTTATATTTTTTAAACATTTTTCATAGAAATTTTCAAATATTGGTGAACGACACAAACAATGTAATGGTAATAATAACCTTAAGGACTTAGAATTCAAAAAGTAATAATGGATTTTCATCTTATTTCAAAATCTTGACAATTTCTTCACTTTTTCACATTACCAGTTTCAACCTCTGATACATTCAAAAGTTGTTCTAGAGCTCTTTTTAGCAGAACTATTCTCATAGCAATTTTTTTTTTTTTTCTCTGTTAAGTACAACATGCATAGGAAGATAGTTTTCATTATTTGTTCTTATGGTCCTGACCATTGCTTTATAAAATCTGTACTGGTTCATGAAATGTTTATCAAAAATAAGAACAGTGTTTTTAAAGGCACTGTCTGGTATTAAAAAATACATATCCAAAGATTTTGAATAGATGAGTTAATATTTTATATATATCCATTTTACTCTTTATTTGTTTGTTTCTGTTTTTATCAGTGGGATAAATGTTCTTCATCTTACATGATAAAATAATATTTTGTTGAATTCAGAAATGATTTTGTGGAAGCATGCTATTTATTTTTGAATCCATCAATTTTATCTTAAGAGTATTCTAAAGGTGGTATAATCTAAGGAATTAGAAATAGGTGTATTCAAGCAATCTCTTAATAGCTCCAGATTAATATAATTCTGACCATTTTTTTTTATAATCTTTTACTGATACATAGTGGACTTGTTTTCACCTCATTTATCTAGTGATTTATGGTTATGTAATGATGATTTTTAACTGATAGATTAATGATTTATTTTGATGTTTAATTTTTAATAGTTTCTGATTAAAATTATTTGTTATGTTTTTTTATTGATACATTAGTTGACTTCTTTTGGTGTCATTTATCTCAGTGATTGTGGTTTTGTAATGATTTTTACTGATAGATTAGTGACTTATTTTGATTGTGCTTAATTCTTAATAGCTCCTGGTTATAAGTACTCTCAGCATTTGTTATAATCTTTTCTTACTCGTACATTAGTCAACTTCTTTTGATCTTGTTTATCTCGACAATCTTTGGCTTTGTATTGACATTTTTGCTGATAGATTAGTGATTTATTTTGATCTTGTTTAGTTCTTAATAGTTACTGATTAAAATTATTCTGAGTATTTGTTGTAATGTTTTCATACTTACATATTAGTAGTCTTATTTTGATCTGAATTAACTAGTAGTTCCTGTTTTTGTTTTCATTTAACTGTTTTGTTACTGACATATCAGGTGACTTATTTTGATCTTTTTTACTTCTTAATAGTGCCTTATTAAAATTATTCTGAGCATTTGTAATAATGTTTTCATATTAATAAATTAATAGACTTAATTTGATCTGATTTAACTCTCAGTAGTTCCCTATTTTGTTACTGATAGATTAGTGATTTATTTTCATCTTGTGTAATTCTTAATAGTTTCTGGTTTTAAAATCTCTGCATTATTAGGCAGCAGTGATTAAATTGTTTGTCTGATAGTGTTTCACGACCATCCTGATTATAATAAGTTATTTGCTTTTGTTTGATTTCCAGTTAAAAAATAATAGTAATAATAAATAAATAAATAAATAAATAAATAAATAAATGAACACAAGATTATTATGACAGTGACTGCTTATATTATTGTTGATAGATGATCTGAATGAACTTTGTTTTGTTTAATTCTTATTTCTTCCTACAACAATAAGCACTGCAACACATAACAAAAGCCATGGTATGTTTTACCCACAAAAGTCTTATTGTTATAGTCTAGTAAGATTGGTCTTAATCCATATGTGTGAGACTGTAGCTGTAAATAAAATATTTTTTGCCAAATAAACATTTCCTTCCATCCTGCAGAACGACAAATATTCTGCAACCTATAGTTGTAATGATTTTAGTAGTCTCGGACGATTTATCTGCTGTTTTATTTTGTTCTTAGTTCCCCATTAAAATTAGAATAAAGGCCAAGATGGGGTTCTTAGTATTAGTTCACTTGGAATAACAACCATTTTATTCGTTGTTCACACTTCCTGGTTAAAATGTGAATAACATCAAGACTGGATTCTTAGTGTTCAGGGGAAATAACTATATTATTTCATTTAATTCTTAATAGTTCCTAGTTACTTTTAGATGTCTTCTTAATGTCAGGTTAGTTGAATTTATTATTTATTTTATATTTTGTTTGTGGCGCTGATTTATTAGATAAAGTATCCTGATTATTAAGACTTGTTTATTCAAAATGCATAAAGCTATAACGTTAGATTTAGGAAAGACATAAAAAAAAAAATATAACATTTTCTTATATCCTTTTGAACTATTGGTCTAAGAAAATACATAATGCTAATGGTTTTTTGTTTTGTTCTTTTTTTTCTTTTACTTACAGAGTACAGTCATATTCTGCCCTACACTTTGTTCTGCATATGCCAAAAAAACATTTGAGAAGAAAATCATTCTTTTCCCCTTATTTTGAAGTCTTCTTTAAAAAGAAAACGTTTTCTAAAGACTTCTGCAAAACACTTTTTATTCAATCATAGATGTGTACAAATTACCTTGTCAGTCAGTTGCACCAGACACACACTAACTATCTTCTAGTTGTAATCTGCACTTTTTCAATTTTTGGCTATAATTTTCTACTCTTTTTCTTTGGGGGGGGGGGAATTATTTCTTAAAATATCTGAAAAAGTGTTTACTGAAAATGGTCATCCTAATTTTATAAAACACTCTGTGTTTCCTTGTTATACTTATATCACATATCTTGAAAACAGCCTTTTCATATTATGTAAATAAGAAAAAAGCTCTTACTTCAAGTTGTGTGTACCACAATTAGGAAATCTCTGTGATCCGTTTCTTCACAGTCAGAAAACTACCTGTAATTTCAAACATCGATTTGTTTCATTTGAACACAAATATGTGTAATGTTTTTGTTTATTTATTTATTTATTTAATTTTCAGATCATATTGTAATTATAAAATGACATAAATCATTTCAGGTTGAAGACAGATAATTGTTCTATCAACTTTTACAAATCTACAGACCAGCCAAGATTCTGATAATGTTGACTACACCACCTCACTTCATAGCTAACATAATTAGTCTCACTCTTATCGGAATTGAACCAATTGTCCATCTGGAAAACTACTTCTGTAGTCAAAAATTCATACTACTTACAAAATAGGAAAAACATGGTATCATTTTAGCTTTCATTTCTGACATATACAAGAGAGATAAAATGCAAAAATATGATTGATTTAATAAGTTAATAAGTTACCTGCATGTAGAACACTACAGACCAGCCAAGATTCTGATAACTGTTGTCTACCCCACCTCACTTCATAGCTAACATAATTAGTCTCACTCTTATCGGTATTGTACCAATTTTCCATCTGGAAAACTACTTCTGGAAAAATAGGAAAAACATGGTATCATTTTAGCTTTCATTTCTGACATATACAAGAGAGGTAAAATGCAAAAATATGATTGATTTAATAAGTTAATAAGTTACCTGCATGTAGAACACATGATTTCAGAAAAAAAACCACATTGACCCCAGCAAATTAATCACCTTTTAGAATAGTGACAATTGTTATTTTATGTGATGGTTTTAACATTTATTAGTTTGCTCTATTCTGTATCTAGAAAATGAATATCTGATTATTATTTATTTGTTTAATTTCTTGCTTAAGAGAGTGGCAATATTGAGACTAATGTGTGATACAATTCATCTTCACATTTATGAGTTTGTTTTGTTCTTTATCTGAAAACAGAGATGTAATTACTATTTATTTATTTAATAAAAAAATCAACATCATAGTATCCAGCTAATAAATCTTAAGAGAATAACTTTTAATGCAATTCACCTTAACGTTCATTGGTTTGTTTTTCTTTTTATCTGTAAAACCTGTTTTAACACAAACACTTAATTACATTTTATTTATTTAATGTTATTAAAAGTATTTTATATCATAAAAAGAGAAAAATTCAGGAATGACTTCTCATAAGTTTTGATTAATCTGATGTTTTTGTCAATCATGGTGAAGA
Organism: Chrysomallon squamiferum; assembly: GCA_012295275.1. NCBI lineage: Eukaryota > Metazoa > Mollusca > Gastropoda > Neomphalida > Peltospiridae > Chrysomallon > Chrysomallon squamiferum. The sequence continues at coordinate 21,709,129 of CM022677.1, forward strand.
ATTTCTGTGTTCAAAAAAATAATAATAATTCTATAATGTTTTCTATAGAAGCTGACCTCAGACATTTCTTCTTGCAAGTTCTTTTTCATACTGAAATCTTTATCACAGTGAAAAAAATATCTCTTATCTTTTCTTCATGATCTACAAAATGTCTGTAATTCTATGCAAGAAAAAAAAAGACAACAAAACAACAACATCAGACTGTTTTATTTGAGCACAAAATTATATACTTTCATTATCATTAGTAGTAGTATTGGCTACAACTTCATGAACATTACCTCACAGTTATACATTAATTTGTACCTGAAGTTGAAACAAAACTATGATGTCAGGGGCTTTTTTCATATTTGTACATACAATTCATGTAATGGGTAGAAAATAAAATGTATATATGTGTGTGTGTGTGTGTGTGTGTGTGTATATATATATATATATATCGCATGTAGACTAACATTTACATTTCTTTTTCTGGGTGGCCCTTGGTGCACAACAAATACAATAAATTAAGGCTTCAGCAAACACATCTGTGTAAGAAAAAATATAAGAAAAAGTCAATACCTCAAGAGCTAATTTTGTTCTTACACTTGATAATTATGAAAGATTTTTTTTCTCTGATTAGTTTTAAAATGCCTGTAGTTTTGGTAACATATATTTATATATGCAAAAAGGAAACCTACTTCAAACACTACTCATCCCTTTTATTTAAGACTTCAGTGAAATTAGTTCACTGGAAATAACTACTATTTTATTAATTTTTAATAGTTCCTTGTTAATATGGAAATAACACCAAGATTTGATTCTTGAGGTTCACTGAAATAGCTGCTATTTTATTTAATTTTTAATAGTTCCTAGTCAAAAATGAGAATAATACCAAGACTGGATTTTTAGTTTAGATCAACAATAACTATATTGTTTCATTTAATTCTAAATAGTTCCAAGTTATTTATAGATGTTGTCTTGATGTCAGGTTAGTTGAATTTATTATTTGCTTTATATTTGGTTTGTGGCTGTGATTGATTAGATGAAGTATCCTTGATTGTTAAGATTGTTTATTCAAAATATGTAACGCCATGTGCAAAGCTTGTGATTACTTGTCTAAATAGACTTGCAAGTTATAATTTTACAAATATTTTTGTTTATTTATATATTTATTTGTTTATTTGTTAACAATCTTTTATATTGAACTATGGTGTTTATCAATTGTGAAAAATCTATAGATGAACCAAACTGCTAATTGTAATCTACAGCTTTATACTTCTTCGCTAACAGTTCAGATCCCCGATGCTTTTCTCAGAATATTCTCCATCTTGAAAAATAGTTTTATTTATTACAAATAGGAATCTTACGTTAGATTTGTCAAAGATATAAGAACAGAATAGCATTATCTTTCTTTCTTTTCTTCTTTTTATTTTTATATATTTATTTAATTTTAATTTTAATTTTTTTTTTTTTTTTTTATATATTTTTTCTTTCTCTAACTTCAAACTTCACAACATTACAGGGTGTTTGTTAATTAAATTCTACTAAATGTTTATTTATAGTTACCTATAGACTTGTACTAAATACTTCCTATTTGATTTAAATTTATATAAGGATTATTTTTAAACATTATTTGTTTTCATCTTCAAAAATAATAATACAAGTAATATATTTACTTACTCATGGATATATTTAAACTGTTTCAACAAACACATGGATGAAATAGTTATCTAGTTTATTTCATATTAATTTACATTGAAATAAAATTATATGTAAAAGTGACTTAGAGATTAACCAGTTCTCAAAAGGAAATAGAAAACATACATAAACTTCTATCTTCATGAAATACAATTAGAAATAAAACTTTTATTTTATTTTATTTATTTCTTTTTCTTTTTAAAGGTATTCTTATTATTGTCTGAAACAAATTCACTTTTGATATTATGAAAACTACTGTGGAAATAGTAATGTGTCAAGTTATTCTCCATAGTGAAAAATACTTATTTTCTTTTAATCTTTGATCATGTCATTGACATTTTTATGTATTAGTTAGCTTTGTGGCAGATGTAAATGAAAATAACATAGATTCAGTAAGATATCTGTATGTAGAACATAGTGTCCAAAAATACAAAGCCTCATCTACTAAATTGCTCTTTATTCTACAGTGATCTTTCCTCCTTGTAATGTAATTCATCTTAACATTTATTGGTGTTTACTTTTGTGTTATTTATCTGCAAAACATTTTTTTTATACATAACAAATATCAAATTATTCTTTATTTATTTATATGTCTAATTATCTTGACAGTATTTTATATATAGAAAAAATCAGAACAAACTTTTCAGAAATATTTTCAAACAGCTTAGCAATACCTAGATATTTGACAGGAAGAAATTTCCATGTTAAAAAATATATGAATAATAAATAAATAAATAAATAAAAACTATTCTCAGAAATTCTGTATATGTTTCAAGTAATACATCTCTCTGGCAGTGAAGTATTCTGTATGTTCAAGAAATATTTTCTCTAGAAACTCTTCTCAGATATTTCTAGTAATTATTTTGTTTTTCATACTTCATCTTGTTTATCACAGTGAAGAAATCTGTTTCCTCCATCTCTTCTTCATAATCTGCAAAATGTCTGTAATTTCATACAAAAACAATAACAAAATAACAAAGTGAAACTGTGATTTCAAAGATTATATACTTTGTTTTTCATTTTCTTTTATTACTATTATTATTATTATTATTATTATTATTATTATTATTATTATTGTCATCGTTATTTAGTGTTGTGTCATGGCTAAGGCTTCACAAATATCTTAGAATGGTATATTGTTTGATTTCATTTTTACCATTCATGCAAAATTCAGATCCCCGAAATTCTCAGTATATTCTCCATCTTGAAAAATAGTTAAGTTTTATTTATTTCAAATATGAATTTTATGATGTCATTTATTAGATTTAGCAATGATATAAGAACAGAATAACATCTTATATACAAGTGAAACAACATACTTCTTATGATCTTTCTTTTTCTTGTTTTGTCTTTTACTCGCACCCTGCCATACAAAACTGACACTGCATCTGATTACTTTGTTATCTAAAACTCTGTTGTAACAATAAAACAGATTTAGATATGTCCATGTTGACAGAAAAAGCTGGTATCAATTTTATATTGTGTGAAGATATTCTCCATTTTGAAAAAAAAATACTTCTATTGTGAACTATTTTGTTTCATCTTTGAGAATATTCTGCATTTGTAAAATGTGTTTTAACAAGCCATCCTAAATGAATAATATTTAAGTGTACTCTATCTATAAAGACTGTTTCAAAACAAAAGTCTTTGCTTTCTTTCTCCTTATCTTGAAGTATTATGCAAAAAAGTGTTTACAGATAATATCCTAAACCTTCATTTGTCATAAACAGGAATTTCATTCCTGCTAGAAATGGTTATCAGAAATGCTTATAACATCTTGTTTTTCATAGTCAAACACTTTTTTATCACAGTGAAGAAATATCTTTCCTCTATCTTTTCTGAAACTTTTTATTTGTGTTCAAAGATTATGTACTTTGTTTTTAATTTTATTGTTTTATTTTTTATTATTATTATTATTATTATTATTATTATTATTATTATTATTATTATTATTATTATTATTCACAATGGAAAATTATCTTTCCTCTATCTTTTCCTCACAATATACAAACTAATTTCATACTAGAAAAAAGTAAAATATCAATATTAATTCAACACAAATATTAAAAATGTACTTTGTTATTATGTCTTGAGGAATATTATCTCAGAATGTTCCAAAAACTTCTAACTGAAATACATGCATGACAAGATGTCACAGATTTAGTTCACATTTGCAGACATCTTTCTGTCACACACACACACACACTAAATATGGATGTGGTAACCATTTCCCTTGATCATTCATATGATCCTGTCTTTAAACTGATTTTATTATTATTGTTGTTGTTATTATTATTTAGTGTTGTGAAATGGCTATGGCTTCACAAATATTATCTTAGAATGGTATATTAAGTCTGATTTCATTTTTACCATTGATGCAAAATTCAGATCCCCAATCCTTTTGCCAGGATATTCTCCATCTTGAAAAATAGTTATGTTTTATTTATTAAAAATAGGAATTTTATGATACCACTTATTAGTTAGATTCGGTTTTAATATATTTCATAACATACATCTTCTGTCTATTTGTGAATATTTCTGTATCCCCAGAAAACATTTTGTTGAAAGACAATTCTCTTAAATGTCTTATCACGTCGTTCTATTTTTCTTTCTTTCATTTTCCCCCATATCACAGTGAACAAATCTGTATCCATCATCAGTACTTCAAAATATTAATAACTTTATTTTATTATTATTGCTTCAGGAATATTATCTGACTATCTTACATAAATATTTAATGGAAGTAGACTCATATCACCGTTTATCATTTGCAAATATATTCTATCAAACACACGCACACACAAACAACGGATGTGATAACCATTTTCTTTCATCATCCATATGATCCCGTCTTTAAACAGTGAACAATTTTCTATGCTCCAAACATGTCACAGAAATGTGTAGCTTGTTGTTTCCATATTTAGAATCGTCTCACTTTCTGATGGTAATTATGATTATTATTATTTCGTATTATTATTATTATTTAGTGTTATGTCGTTGCTGTGGCTTCTCAAATATTACTTAGAATGGTATATTAAGTCTGTTTTCATTTTTACCATTGATGCAAAATTCAGATCCCCGATGCTTTTCTGAGGATATTCTACATCTGGAAAAATAGTTATGTTTTATTTATTACAAATAGGAATTTTATGATGCCATTTATTAGTTACATTTAGCAAAGATATAAGAACAGAATAACAATATCTTACATACAATCTTATCTTTATTTCTTTTTCCTTCGTCTTTTACTCATTCAAAATACAATCTCACCCTCCCATACAAATTTCACATTCACACTTACTCTTAGGCATCTAAAATTCTTTTGTAACAATTAAAACAGATTTCTTGTTAATCATTAAAAATCAGTGTATTTAACTAATTGATATCGGTACATTTTAAAAATTTTGAATTAAATTGTCCAAAATTGTTTCAATATTTCTTTGATTTCTTTGTAATTCCTGATTTATTTATTTATTTATTTATTTATTTTTATTATTATTTTTTATAATAGTTTTTTACTAAAATTATAACGAAGTTTCATAACAGTCGATTAAAATAGATCAGAAGTTCATTCCTTCTCTCCATCAATATAAAAATACATGGCTACAAAAAAGTACAAGTATACTTTATGTAAAACGAATCTCTCAGTTTTCAGTCTCCCTATCTTGAAGTATTGTGCAAAAATGTGTTTACAGAAAATATCCTAAGCCTTGAATTGTCATAAATAGCAATTTCATTCTAGAAACGGTTATCAGAAATTTCTTATAACATCTTGTTTTTCATAGTTTAACACTTCTTTTTCACAGCGAAGAAGTATATTTCCTCTATCTTTTCTGAAACTTTTATTTGAGCTCAAAGATTATGTACTTTATTTTTATTTTGTTTTATTATTATTATTATTTTTTTATTATTATTATTATTATTATTAATAATATTATTATTATTATCATTATTGTTTTCATGTTTTTATTGTTATTATTATTATTATTATTATTTAGTGTTATGTCATAGCTGTGAATTCACAAATATTATCTTAGAATGGTATATTAAGTCTGTTTTCATTCTTACCATTGACGCAAAATTCAGATCCCCAATGCTTTTCTGAGCATATTCTCCATATGCAAAAATAGTTATGTTTTATTTATTATTATTATTATTATTATTATTATTTAGTGTTGTGTCATAGCTGTGGATTCACAAATATTATCTTAGAATGGTATATTAAGTCTGTTTTCATTCTTACCATTGACGCAAACTTCAGATCCCCAATGCTTTTCTGAGCATATTCTCCATATGCAAAAATAGTTATGTTTTATTTATTATTATTATTATTATTATTATTATTTAGTGTTGTGTCATAGCTGTGGATTCACAAATATTATCTTAGAATGGTATATTAAGTCTGTTTTCATTCTTAGCATTGATGCAAACTTCAGATCCCCGATGCTTTTCTCAGGATATTCTCCATCTGGAAAAATAGTTAAGTTTTATTTGTTACAAATAGGAATTTTATGATGTCATCTATTAGTTACATTTAGCAAAGCTATAAAAACATAATAACAATATCTTACATACAATCTTTTGATATGTATTTTTTATTTATTTTTTTTTCTTTCGTCTTTTACTCATTCAAATTACAATCACACCCTCCCATATAAATTTCACATTCTCTTGGGAATCTAAAACTCTTTTGTAACAATTAAAACAGATTTCTTGTTAATCATTAAAAATCAATATATTTGACTAATTGATGTCGGTACATTTTAAAATTATAAAATTAGTTTTCATATGCTGACGTGAACTAAAAATAAAAAAGAAATTAAAATTAAATGGTCTAAAATTGTTTCAATATTTCTTTATAATTCCTAATTTATTTATTTATTTATTTATTTTATTATTATTTTTTTATAATTGTTTTTCTAAAATTATAATGAAGTTTGATAACAGTCGATAAAATAGATCAGAAGTTCATTCCTTCTCTCCATCAATATAAAAATACGTGGCTACAAAAAAGTACAAGTATACTTTATGTAAAACGAATCTCTCAGTTTTCAGTCTCCCTAACTTGAAGTATTGTGCAAAAATGTGTTTACAGAAAATATCCTAAGCCTTGAATTGTCATAAATAGCAATTTCATTCTAGAAACGGTTATCAGAAATTTCTTATAACATCTTGTTTTTCACAGTTTAACACTTCTTTTTCACAGCGAAGACGTATATTTCCTCTATCTTTTCTGAAACTTTTCTTTGAGCTCAAAGATTATGTACTTTGTTTTTATTTTGTTTTATTATTATTATTATGATTATTATTATTATTATTATTATTATTATTATTATTGTTGTTGTTGTTGTTATTGTTTTGCCGTTTTTATTGTTATTATTTTTTTTTATTATTATTATTATTCATTTTTTATTATTATTATTATTATTATTATTATTATTATTATTATTATTATTATTATTTAGTGTTATGTCATAGCTGTGGATTCACAAATATTATCTTAGAATGGTATATTAAGTCTGTTTTCATTCTTACCATTGATACAAACTTCAGATCCCCGATGCTTTTCTCAGGATATTCTCCATCTGGAAAAAATAGTTAAGTTTTATTTATTACAAATAGGAATTTCATGATGTCATCTATTAGTTATATTTAGCAAAGATATAAGAACAGAATAACAATATCTTACATGCAATCTTATTTCTTTATTTATTTTTTTCTTTAGTCTTTTACTCATTCAAAATACAGTCTCACCCTCCCATACAAGTTTCACATTCACACTTACTCTTTGGCATCTAAAATTCTTTTGTAACAATTAAAACAGATTTCTTCTGAATCATTAAAAATCAATGTATTTAACTAATTGATGTCGGTACATTTTAAAATTATAAAATTAGTTTTAATATGCTGATATCTGAACTAAAAAAAAAATAATTAAAATTAAATGGTCTAAAATTGTTTCAATATATCTTTGTAATTCCTGATTTATTTATTTATTTTGTATAATTATTATTTTTTTTTTATATATAATTGTTTTTTCTAAAATTATAACGAGGTTTGATAACAGTCGTGGCTTCTCAAATATTACTTAGAATGGTATATTGTCTGTTTTCATTCTTACCATTGATGCAAAATTCAGATCCCCAATCCTTTTGCCAGGATATTCTCCATCTTGAAAAATAGTTATGTTTTTTTTTTATTATTATTATTATTATTATTATTATTATTATTATTATTATTATTACTATTTATTGCTGTGTCCTAGCTGTGGCTTCTCAAATATTACTTAGAATGGTATATTAAGTCTGCTTTCATTCTTACCATTGATGCAAAATTCAGATCCCCTTTTCTCAGGATATTCTCCATCTGGAAAAATAGTTAAGTTTTATTTATTACAAATAGGAATTTCATGATGTCATTTATTAGTTAGGTTTAGAAAAGATCTAAGAACAGAATAAAATTGTCTTACATTGAATCTCACGATCTTTCTTTTTTTTTTTTCTTTCGTCTTTTACTCATTCAAAGCTCAATCACACCCTCCCATACAAATTTCACATTCACTCTTACTGTTTGTTTTATTGATAACAAATAGGAATTTTATGATGTGACTTATTAGTTAAATAATATATTTCATATCACACACCTTCCATTTGTGAAGAATTTTGTATGCCTAGAAAACATTTTGTTGAAAGACAATTCTCTTTAATTTCTTATAACGTCGTCTTTTTTCTTTCTTTTTTCTCCCATATCACTCCCATATCACAGTGAAGAAATATGTATCTATCATCAGTACTTCACAATATTAATAACTTTATTATTATGGCTTCAGGAATATTATCTGAGAATCTTACATAAATATTTAATTGAAGTAGACACATGTCACAGTTTTTGTTCATATTTGCAAATATGTTATTTTATACACACAGACATGCACACAGGAATATCTCTATTTGCCAATTTACAGAAATTTTGTGTAACATATTTTTCATATTTCAAGTGATCTCTTTCATAGTAGAAATCTTTGTTACAGAAAAATAATGTATCATATTTTTCATATTTCAAGTGATCTCTTTCATAGTAGAAATCTTTGTTACAGAAAAAATAATCATACTGATCATAATACCTCAACATTTTAATTTAGTATTCTGTTAATGGTGGCAAAGGTTAGTGTGGTGTTTTGGGCGGCTTTTTTTCTCTTTTATATATATATATATATATATATATGTATATATATATATATAAGCAATAGTCAAAAAATTTGTGTCTTTTTTATCACAGTAGAAGACTTCTTTGTCACTATAAAAATCGTTCTTCTGCATTGGGCTTCACAAACTGTAAAATCATCTGTAATTTAATACAAGAAAAAACATCAAACTCAATACAATAATAGTTTTAAAATCACATGAAGATGATTTTTTCTGTAACAGTTATATTTAATTAAAATCAGCTGTAGTAGTAGTAGTAGGTAGTAGTAGTAGTAGCTGCTGTTTTAGCAGTAATATACTATTTGTTTATTATTATTATTATTGTTGTTGTTGTTTTAATTATTTTTATGTACATTTCTCAGACATTTTGTTTGTCATGTTCGACGTATCTCCACATTATATAAAATCGACTGTAATTTAATACAAGAAAACAAACCAGTCACCTGAATAAAATAATAGTTATAAAATCACATGAGGATGATTTTCACTGCAGCAGTTATGTTTAATTAAAATCGGTAGCAGTTGTAGTATCTCTATTAGTGGTAGTCGTCATAGTAGTAGTAGTAGTAGTAGTAGTAGTAGTAGTAGTAGTTCTCAAAAATGTTGTGAAATATATTTTTCTTACTTTCAGTATTCTTTATTATAGTAAAGAATTATCTGTCTTCCATTCTTCGTCATAATTTCCATTATCTGAAAACTGTTTGTAACTTTTTGTAAGAGCTTACATAATTCATTATCTAACTGAAATATATTTACATTTTTAAAGTAAGAAATTTCTACCTTTAATAATGTATTGCAATGTCTTTAATAATGTATTGTTTCAAATATTTGTTTATTATTAAAATTTTGTTACATTGTAAACTAAGAAATCTGTTTGTTTAATAATATATGGTATTGCATACTTGTTTCTTATTAAAATTGTTTACCTTTCAAATTGAGAAATACCTTTACTTAATAAAAACTAATACACCTCACTTCATTATTACAATTTGTTTACTATGTATATTGAGAACAAAATTTGTTTAACAATATATATATATATATCACGTGGTTATTCATTGTCAAAATTTATTTACATTATAAACTGAAAATGTCTTTGTTTAATAATACATATTATATACTAGATCATTATTCAAATTTGTTAATTATCAATATTTATATACATTTTATTAGTTTTAGCCATAAATAGTTCATGTGTATTAACATGGTATATTTATGTTTCAACTGAGATATAAATAATGTTTGTAAAAATGTATGTTTATATTTAAATAAAAGTTACTGTAATTACAAAATAATAAATAAAGTCATCCTTATATTATCAATCTATTGTTATTTATTTATTTATTTACTTACTTCTGTCATTATATATATATATATCGTGCTTTTAGTAGTAGTAATTGTTCTTGTAGCAGCAGTAATATATTATTTAGGTTTTAATTCGTTTTTAATTGTTTTGTCTTATATATAATAAATAAATAAATATATATGTATATCTCCCAGGATGTCTACATGATGTATCAGATCATCATAGATGTTTCAGTGAGAGTTTTCAAACCACTAAATTGATGCTAATAACGAAACATTTTAGGAGATGCTTCAGTGGGAATTGATCCTGTTATCCTGCCGAGCAAGGGACATTATATTTCACCTAAGGGTATATACATTACACAGAGATATTAATTTATAAATCAGCAAATATTTATACAAAACACAGGCTCAGATAAGGCTTATAATCATATTACAATACCACAGAATAAAAAGTTCTGCTAACACTTAGTGACTTAAAGTTAACACTTAAAGTTAAAACAATATATCTCTGAGATTATGTTCTAACCTCTTCCAATGAACACGTCATCTACTGAGGAAAAGACGGCTGCGGTTTTCAAGAATTAAAGAGAAAGAATACTTATTTTGTTTTCTATATATGGTGAAGAGATGAAGATCACAGTATGAAACCTCAGTGGGCTGGCTAACTATCCCTGAGTCTATGTTAACAAAAAAAGAAGAAGAAGGAACAGTTATAGCTATGGTTAAGGATAGCTTAACAGTTATGTTTTCAATTAGGTTCTAGTTTAGGGTTTACATTAATGTTGGGGTTAGGGTTAGCATTATTCTTATAGTTAGGGTTAGCATTAGGTTCAGCTTTAGTTATCTATTAACCTGAACAGGAGTTTCGTAATAAAGACGAACAATCTGATGGTGAGTGTTTGGATAAAATTTAAAATTACTTTTTTCAAAACGTTGACGTAGGAAAGTTAACGGTGAGTGTTATTGAAAAAATTAAAAATAACTTAGGACAGGGTTACGATTACTGATAAGAATAGCTTATGTTTATGGTTAGAGTTTGGGTTAGGGTTATCATTAGGATTAAATTTAAGTATTTTTATTTACCTGAAGAGCGTTTTCGTTAAAAAGTTGAAAAATATTACAGTGAGCAGGAAGATAAAATTTAAAAAGCTATTATTTATATGTTTTTTTCTTTTGTCGTTTTGTGGCGATACCCTTAGGTGAAATACGATGTCCCTTGCTCGGCAGGATCACAGGATGAATCCCCACTGAAGCATCTCCTAAAATGTTTCGTTATTAGCATCAATTTAGTGGTAAAAAAACTCGATAATAAATCAATATTACATTGGGAAAAAAAATTTAAAAATATTTTACTGTGTTCAACACTATATAAGTAATGTTCGTATGAAAATGACTGACAGGTTAGCCTGAACCTGTTACATGGACATTTATTTAAAACCACTCCTCTTTAGCGGGCATTTGACACACACATACTATTTTATGCATCTATTTTAATTGTATATGACGACCACCTGCTAATAAAATTGAATTTTAGTAAGTTCCTTTGTAAAGGAGCAATATAGAGATTTTACAGCAGAATGCCTAGAACAAAAAAAAATATGTGCATAATCCATTTATTGAGGAACTGTCCACTTGTTTTCGTCTCATAGAACTGAAACTTGGTTTGCACAACAACACAGCCTGATTGTCATCTCTTTGTTAGAAAATATTCAACCTGGTAAGAACTCCATTGTGTTTTATATAAGTTGTATTTAATATCTCTCTCTCTCTCTCTCTCTCTCTCTCTCTCTCTCTCTCTCTCTCTCTCTCTCTCTCTCTCTCTCTCTCTCTCTCTCTCTCTCTCTCTCTCTCTCTCTCTCTCTCTCTCTCTTTCTCTTTGTTTCTTTCTCTTTATCTCTCTCCATCTCTGTCACTGTCCCTCTGTCTTACACTTTGTCTCTATGTCCCCTTCTCTCTTTTTCTCTCTATCCCACAATCTCTTCTTTCTCTTTCTCTTTATTTCTCTCTGACTCTCTATCACTGTCTCTCTCTATCTTTTTCTCTCTCTCTTTCTCGTTCTCTCTCTCTCTCTCTCTCTCTCTCTCTCTCTCTCTCTCTCTCTCTCTCTCTCTCTCTCTCTCTCTCTCTCTCTCTCTTTCTTTCTGTTCTTGGACATGTGTGTGTGTTTTCTTTAATTTAATTATTTCTTTATTTGTTTCTTTGTTTCTTTGTTCATTCATTTAATCTGGAATTAGAGCTGTAGTTACAACAGCTATTACCAGTTGTATTAATAGTAACAGGACTTGTACTAGTAGTAGTGGTAGCTGTTGTTGTTTGTTCTAATAAAAGGCGTAATACAAGTTAACAGCAGCGACAATGTTACAAAGAATGTTGTGGTAGTTGTAACACAGTTCGGATAAGCAAATATATAAATACCACACCACACCCGTTATTTAAACAAAACTGGACCTGGCTGTCTTATTTCATGTTAAAGAGAAAAGATAACTTTGTAATGTCGATAAGTAATCTTTGCAACTGACGTATGTAATTATCTGTTTACTAAATAAGGCAATGGTTTGAAACTGACATACCTCACCTGAGTTTTATCTCGTTGACGAGATGGTCAAAGTTCTCTTCAAGCGTGTATATCAGATCATGTGTTTGTGTGTTTGTCTCATAGAAATGAAGCCTTGTTTCGACGGCAACACAGCCTGATTGTCATCTTCTTCTTAGAAAATATACAACCAGGTAAGAATTCCGTTTTGTTTTATATAAGTTGTAATTAATCTCTCTCTCTCTCTCTCTCTCTCTCTCTCTCTCTCTCTCTCTCTCTCTCTCTCTCTCTCTCTCTCTCTCTCTCTCTCTCTCTCTCTCTCTCTCTCTCTCTCTCTCTCTCTCTCTCTCTCTCTCTCGTTGATTCTGTTCTTAAGTAAACTTCTTTATCTCTGGGTAATAAACTTAATACAACTTTAGATCATGTTACCTCTAACATGTGTTTTAACAACAAGATAAAACTGCGAAAGCTGAACATATTTTATCTGTGTCAGTCACGCGGGCAGTACACTGTTTGAGGAGAGATAGAGAGACATTTGATATCAATACTAGGTCCGTACCGTGATTAAATCATGAGACGGGGCGCTATTGTTACAAAATTTGTATTAGCAGTAGCAACAATAACAATATTAACAACAGCAGTAGTAATACTAGTGGTAGTTCTTGTGTTTGTTGTGCTTGTCTGTCAGTTTTAATATAAGTTGACAGCAGCAACAATGTTGCAATAATATTAAAGGTAACACTAGTTCTGGTTTCCACTGGAACAGCCTGATTGTGACCTGGTTGTAACAAAATCACAAGTGCAGACAGAAATGTCTATAAATGTTATATTTATTTCTTTTTTGTCATCTAAAATAACACTGTAGAGTTTTCTAATAGTCTTTTTAAAGATCCACATAATATGTTTAACACGAATACATACATACATACATACATACATACATACATACATACATACATACATACATACATACATACATACATACATACATATATATATTTATATCATTTACATTGTACATTAATTACAATGCTGCATTCGGAGGGTGATTAATTAATTTATTTAATACTTTTTTTGTTATTGTTTTTATTATTATTATTATTATTATTATTATTATTATTATTATTATTATTATTATTATTATTATTATTATTATTTTATTATTATTATTTTCGCAGATATGGCAACAGCTTCAAGTTTCGATGGCAAAATGTTTTGTTGCCTTTGCTTGGATGTTTTCGAGAATCCACGTTTTATTTTCTGCGGGCATTCCTTCTGTACGAAATGTCTGCAGGAATATATTAATAAAAATCATCAAAACAGCAAGAACGAAATCTCATGCCCGTTGTGCAGACAAAACCTTCAAATACCAGACATCACTAAACCAGTGGAAACGTGGGCAGGACAGTTCCCGATAAACATTGCTTTACAGGAGGCAATTAGCCAACTCGAACGTTCAAAGTGACTGGTGAGTCAGCAGTGCTGTGTTTACATAGTGTGATTATTTCACTACTAATATTTATGTTGTGTATTAAACATCGGGACATGCTGATAAAGACATAAAGAAAATTTTATCTTCAAAGTTTTTTTTTTTTTAAATTATTTTTTTATTATTATTATTCAATTTTTAATTTATTCATATATTATTAAAAGCAGTAATGCTAGTTCAACTTTTTTTCATTATTATTATTATTATTATTATTATTATTATTTTTATTATTATTATTATCTATTTATTTATTTCAGCTGGAAAGGGAGGTCACATTTCACTTCTCAGTTCTGTTTGCGAGAGTTTGAAAAACTTTAAAGAAATTCTTAAGTCAGACATGTATGATAAGATTGAGAAACTTCGACAAGACGTCGACATCAACGTCGTGGACACTACAGCAGAGGTCAGAAGGATTGGTAACACACTAATCTCAGATTTTACAGACGCTGTCAAAAAAGAACAAGACAGGTTAATAAGAGAAATTGAAAAATGTCAGAACTTTGTAAACTCAGAAATAGAAAAACTGTTTACTGAACATAAACATCTGATTGAGGAAAACGAAAAACTGATAAAACTTGGTAAAGATTTGTTGAAACATAAATCAGAATCTGATATTAAAATTAATATTTCAAAATTCAACAAACTTCAAAACACAACTTCCGAGTTTCTGGTCAGATCTCTTTCAAAAACTGAGGAATCGGAATTTAAAATAAATTTTATAAAATCTCACAAAAAGAAGGAAATGCCTGTTCACATTGGAGAAATTTCCACAAATATTCAAACAGACATACAGATAGAGAGATTGAGAGACATACTGAAACACACAGAGATCATTAATCCAGAAACTCAATGCACAGACACCATTAACACAACAACACAACAATCAGACACACAGATAAACAGACAGATAGACACACTCGAACGTACATTCACTATTAACACGAGAACATTTTTCGATTCATTCTTGGTGTCAGGTGAGGACAACAGTAAAATTGTTGTTAGTGATTATAACAATGAATGTGTAAAATGTTTTTGTTTAAAAACAAAATCAGTAATAAACAAATACGTGACATCCTCTCCACCACGCGGTCTTGCTGAATCACGTGATCAGCAAGTTGTTGTTCTTGTTTGTGCTCTGCCAGACGAATATAAAATATTGTTTTTAAATTTGGAAAATTTCAAACTAATCAATACTGTTACAACTGATAAACGGTATTGGTATATTGCTGTGTTACCTGACAATCGTCTCGCGGTCACTGGACATATCAGTGGTCAGTACTTGGACATACTGACAGAAAGCGGTCAGCTCATTAATTCCATCTCAGCAGATTTGATCCCCGAACCGTCGCGTCTAACAGTTCACGATCAATGTCTGATTGTTGTGTCAGATGAAAACAGTTTATTTTGTGTGACGTCATCAGGTGACGTCAAATGGGAGTTACGTGATTCAGAGAAACTGAGTAAAGTGACAGATGTCACATGTGACAGGGAGGGGTATATTTTTGTTTGTAGTGACGATAGAAATTGTGTTGTTCAGTTGTCGCGAGACGGACAAGTTGTACGTGACGTCCTCACACGTCAGGATGGACTGAACAGACCTTTCTCTGTCTGTTGTTATGGTAACAAACTGTGGGTGGGACAGAGAAAAGGAAAAATAAAAATGTTTACTTGGTGTGAAAAGTAAACTTCAAACTGTTTGCTAACTTAGTTTCACATCAACTGTCGGGAGTCAGAATTCGACAGACATTTCATTCCGTACAAGACGATAACCTCACAAGAAAAACAGCTATATAATTTATTTATTAATTTATTTGTTATACATAACATTTCATTAATTAATTTAGTTAATTTAAATAGTGTTTAAGTTGTTTATCTTTCTAAATCTAAATTACCGTTTCGCTTAAGCTTAGTAAATTACACTTTAAAGATAAAAATGGATTTACTTTTGAAATTTTCACCCAGTTTTATCATTTGACTCTCTCTCTCTCTCTCTCTCTCTCTCTCTCTCTCTCTCTCTCTCTCTCTCTCTCTCTCTCTCTCTCTCTCTCTCTCTCTCTCTCTCTCTCTCTCTCTCTGAAAAATTCCATTATCTTTTTTTATTACTTTTTATTTTTTCTTAAAATAGTTCACTTCAAAGAATGTGGTGTAACATTGTTTAGGTATTTATGCATACTCCAATTTATTCCACCAAACAAAGTTCAATAAAATATATTATGATAAACATTCATGTATTCTGTCATTATTTCATTTAAATTTTAAATTATTCTACCTTGTTTCTTAAATTATATGTCTGTTTCTGTGTACACTACATGATAAATAAGAATATTAAGGAACAAAAACATACATTTCCATTTTTAATTTTCAGCGCTCTAATTTATTTATTTATTTATTTATTTATGTATTTATTTATGTATTTGTTTATTAAAAATTAACAGCTGATACAGATTATTTTTCTTCGGAGATCCCGAAATACTGAAATTTCCATTATTATTAATTTTTTAATTTTTTAATTTATTTATTTATTTATTTTTTTTTTTTTTTTTGTGCTCTTTATTTTTTTATTATTTGTCTGATTATATTTATTCAGCATCATCATAAATATGATCGCAAATTGACAACCATCCATTTGTGTGCCCATCCCTTTATCTGTCCAATTTAATTATTTGTAGGTCTGCCTACCTGCACATATACTTTCTGTCTACCTGCACACATACCAACTGTCTGGCTTTATGTGAAATAATCATAGTATTTTTGTGTAACTCGTGCTCCTTCGTAACACACATTACAGTGTACAAAACACAATTATTTCCCTTGGTTTGCAATCACTCAAAGCACAGTTTCTTTTATTTTTTTTGGTTTTTTTTATTTTTTTTTTGTTCGTCTAATTTGACTTCTAAACGTTTGTCTGATTATTCCTACATCATTAATTTCTCTCATAAATTCTTAGTACAGTTGTAATATGAACGAATATGTCCGAGAACTGCAGATAACACACACACACACACACACACACACACATACATGTATATATATATATATGGGGGTTGCGGTGCGTTCTCGGGTATCTGTGCGTTTGTTTCATAAAACTGGAATCTGGTTCCCACAGCAAAACCACCTGATTGGCATCTCTTTCTTACAAAATATCCCACCTGGTAATAACTCCATTGTGTTTTACATAACTTGCATTTAATCTCTCTCTCTCTCTCTCTCTCTCTCTCTCTCTCTCTCTCTCTCTCTCTCTCTCTCTCTCTCTCTCTCTCTCTCTCTCTCTCTCTCTCTCTCTCTCTCTCTCTCTCTCTCTCTCTCTCTCTCTCTCTCTCAGTCCGTCAGTATCTCTCTCCTCCACTCTGCCTTTCTCCCAGCGTCTCTCTATCTGTGTCTCTGCCTCTCTATGTCCATTTGGCTCTTTGTGTCTGTCTATCTCTGTCTCCCTCTCTTTGTCTGTCTGTCTCTCTCTCTCTCTATCTATCTCTATCTCTTTATTTCTGTCTTTCTTATCTCTTTACCTCCCTTTCTCTCTTTCTCTTTGACTCTCTCTGTCTTTCTATCCATGTATCTCTCTGTCTAACTCTGTATGTCTCACTTTCTATCTGTGTCTTTGTCTCTGTGTCTCTCTGTCTCATTCTAACTTTCTCTGTGTCTCTCTGTCTCTTTCTAACTTTCTCTTTGTTTCTGTCCCTCTCTTTACCTCTCTGTGTCTCTCTCTGCCTCTTTCTCGCTGTCTATCTCTGTTTCTGTGTCTCTTTCTGTTTGTCTGTCTCTGTCTCTCTGTGTGTCTGAGACCGAGAGAAACAGACAGAAAGAGAAATAACGAGAGAGAGGGAGAGAGCGATAAAGAGAGACAGAGATGTGGAGAGAAAGAGGAGAAATAAAGACAGAGAGACAAAGAGAAAGATAGAAAGAGAGAGAACCAGAGACAAAGAGAAAGAAACAGAGACAGAGTGAGACAAACAGAGAGAGACAGAGAGATAGAAAGTGACAGAGATAGAGTGAGAGAGAGAGAGAGAGAGAGAGAGAGAGAGAGAGAGAGAGAGAGAGAGAGAGAGAGAGAGAGAGAGAGAGAGAGATTATTCATAGACAGAGAGAGACAGACAGAGAGAGAGAGAGAGAGAGAGAGAGAGAGAGAGAGAGAGAGAGAGAGAGAGAGAGAGAGAGATTATCTATAGACAGATGGTATTTGTCTTCTTCAAAAGGAGAGAGAGAGAGAGAGAGAGAGAGAGAGAGAGAGAGAGAGAGAGAGAGAGAGAGAGAGAGAGAGAGAGAGAGAGAGAGAGAGAGAAGAGAGAGAGAGAGCTATTTCTTAAAATATATTGAGTAAACAACAGCACGAATATATGTTTCTTTATTAGCACACTAGTTAAGGAATTCATTCTATAATTAATACATGCAACCTAAACTGGTTATGTTACACATTATACATATATAATACCTTGGCGCCAGTTTTAATGATATATGTTTGTGTGTATGTGTGTGTAGGTATGTATGTGGGAGTATAAGAATATAATTATGTAGATATATTAATAAGATGATTGTTGTCTATTTAATATTCAAAATATTTCCTGCTATAACACAAATATACCAACACACATTTATATACAGATATATAATACTGATAATGCTATTAATAAATTGTACGGCACACACACATACATACACAGACAGTCCATACATACATATATATATATATATATATATGCATACATGTGTGCATATATGAAACTATTAATTTAAACAATATGTTATGTATGTATGTATTTTAACTACATACATTTAACACCGAAGTAAAAAATGAACGTATTAATAATACAGTGTGTATATACTTTAAACTGAGTATGCAAAAATGTTGTAATTACATAATTAATTTATAAACCACCGTCAAATCCACATGCATCATAAAATCACTAAAAATATATATAATGTACAGCATATAATCCTCTTAAGAAAGTCATGTTTAAATTAGATATTACGCTACGAAAATATGCAGTATTGTTGTTTAGTTAACGTGAAATAGTATTATATGATTACAATGTAGAATACTGACTGTATTCAACTAGTGTTATTACAATTTGAAATATGTATTAGATCATTAGTAAATGTTCTATACGGCATATATTCCACATGAATTTATTATAATATATAAACAGAAAGTATATTGCAAATAACATTAGTACAGTGTGCATTGCTGTTCAACGTCGATAGAGTATCAAGTAAAATGGATTTTGTATTGTAAATAACATTACAATACACAACGCTGTTTATTCAGTGTGTGTATGTATTATAATGCAAACTAGATTGTGGTATTGCTAATACCATTATTACAATGTACAATGTGGCATAAATTTAATGTGTATTTATTATAATGTAGAAAAGACTGTGCATTGCAAATAAGATTATTACAGTGTTCAGTGTTGTGCACACTGATTATTATAATTAAGTAATGAGGCATGTATCCATCGTGATAAAACAGTTTCCTATCTACCCATGTATCAGTGTTCTGAGGCGCGTGTTACCATGGTTACTGTGTGCCGGGTGTTGTAACAAGCTGAGTAAGTTAAAGAGAATGCGAACAGCCGATGCGTTACGGAGAGTGTCGAGTTTTATATTACGTGATTTGTTACTGTCAACATTACGTGATTTGTTACTGTCAACATTACGTGATTTGTTACTGTCAACATTACGTGATTTGTTACTGTCAACATTACGTGATTTGTTACTGTCAACATTACGTGATTTGTTATTGTCTAAATTGCGTGATTTGTTACTGTCTACAATGCGTGATTTGTTACTGTCTACAATGCGTGATTTGTTAAGGTCAGTATTGCGTAATGTGTTACTGTCAGCATTAAGTGAAGCGTTACTGTCAGCATTAAGTGAAGTGTTACTGTCGACATTAAGTGAAGTGTTACTGTCTGCAATAAGTGAAGTGTTACTATCAACATTGCGTGTTTTGTTACTATCGACACTATGTGATTTGTTACTGTCAACACTACGTGATGTGTTACTGTCAACATTCCGTGATTTGTTACTGTCAACATTACGTGATTCGTTACTGTCGACATTACGTAATTCGTTACTGTTGACAGACGTTACTTCTCTGACAGTCTCTAAACCATCCTTGACCCCATCGCGTGATGCAACCGTGTTGCTTTTTCTTACGTGTGTCTTTCCGGATGACGTCATCTGTCTGTTACGCAATACGCTGTGACCCAGCAGTGTGACACTTTGCAGGTCAGCGGGTTCAAACCGTCTTCGGCTCAGTCTGGACAGGCTTTGATACCTGTGGAGCAAAGAAAACAGAGACGCCGGGTGCTGTGTCTGTGACGTGTCAAACAGAGACGGTGGTTTTTCCTCTCTCGACGTTTCTCTCGTTCCAGAACGGCTCCCACTCCTGGAGCGGATATTAAACAGAACTGGAGCCCTGCTCTGCTGGGTCTGTCTCGGCAGCTGCGATACGTCGTGGACGTTGACAAGCGACGTGGGTACGCGAGAAATCCAGCCACGTCTGAACAGACTCCGGATACCGAAATCTTTCTGCCTGATGTTCTGAAACCACCTGCTCCTCACACTCGAGTCGACCATCACCGGTGTTGTCCGCGATATGCTGCCACCAGAGAACAGAGTTCGGTCACGATTGGGAAAAGTCTCTTTCTTTCTTTCATTACGGTTAACGGAAATTCTGAAGATTTCTCCGTAACCCTGGTCAAGAAATGTACGCCCGTTTGCCTCCTTGTTTATCCCCCTTGGTTTTCCGTTCGTGTTAAGCTGAAATCTGTCACGTGACCTAGGTCTCGTTATGACACCAAGCAGCGTCGGACTGTGTGGATGTAATCTGCCCCGATCCGAAATTCTCCCATAATCTGTCACTGGGACAGTCACGGATGGACCATTTCGAAATGGGACGTCGTATTGGGAAACAGTTCCGGATTCCGACGTGGAGTGGATTAACGGCACTTCGTGTTTGATATTATCTTCAGTCCTTCTGTTGTTAACATTGTCGATGTCAGCTGCAGGACGGGATACGTTAGTGTCAGAGATCATAGGACTGGATACGTCAGTTTCAGAGTTCGTAGGACTGGATACGTTAGTATCAGAGTTCGTAGGTCTGGATACGTTAGTATCAGAGTTCGTAGGACTGGATACGTTAGTATCAGAGTTCGTAGGACTGGATACGTTAGAAGAAGAGTTCAGCTGACGAGGTAGATTAATCGCACTTGAGTTCTGGGGACAGTCAGGTACAACAGTAGTG
Organism: Chrysomallon squamiferum; assembly: GCA_012295275.1. Classification (NCBI taxonomy): domain Eukaryota; kingdom Metazoa; phylum Mollusca; class Gastropoda; order Neomphalida; family Peltospiridae; genus Chrysomallon; species Chrysomallon squamiferum. The sequence goes on from CM022677.1 coordinate 21,730,587, forward strand.
TTTTGAAGTATAGGTACAACAGAAGTGTTTTGAAGTATAGGTACAACGGTAGTGTTTTGTAGGACAGGTACAACAGAAGTGTTTTCAAGTGCTGGTACAACAGTAGTGTTCTGAAGTATTGGTACTACAGTAGTGTTCTCAAGTATGGGTACAACAGTTGTGTTTTGTAGGACAGGTACAACAGTAGTGTTTTGAACTGCTGGTACAATAATAGTATTTTGAAGTGCAGGTATGGCATTAGTGTTTTGAAGTATGGGTACTACAGTAGTATTCTTAAATATGGGTACAGCAGTAGTATTTTGAAGTACGGGTACAACCGTAGTGTTGTGAAGTGGATATGGAAATAACGTCACACTATTTGATCTGTGATTGCTATATCGTGTTACGCTTGGAGTCGTTTCAGCTTTGCCTGGATTTTCGTGTACAGAACCGCGTGTAGCCGTGACAGTTTCACGTGCAAGAGTAAACTCTCTAGGTATGCGTGAACCAGACGACGTCACTCTTGGTGCTGCTGCTGCTGCTGCTGTTGCTGCTGCTGTAGTTGACTTCTCACGTCGTAGGGATTTGCCACGTGAAGTTACCTTAGTAGTCTGCCACTCGATCTGTTTGGAAATCGTCGAGGAGGATGTAGGATTAGAATTCAGAATAAGAGAGTCGGAAGTTGCTCGTCCACGTTGTCCTTTCGTGACTTCCGAAATCACGGACGAGTCACTTGGTGATGTTGATGATTTACTTTTTGTCACGTGACCATTTATGCGGGATATCATATGGCCAATTTTACGGATATTTGTACTTGAGGTCAATTCACTGTTTGCAGCTGATGTCATATCGCCGGTTGCATTCACACGATTATCTCCCTTTTGATACCTCTTCCTCGGTGAAGAATCGTTTTGAATTTTTATTAATGGTGTTCTAGTAAGACTTCCATTAATTTTTTTCATTAAAGCTCTTTTTGTTGTCGTTGTTAGCTTAGTGTTCGAATTGTAATAGTTACCTCCCCTTTGATAACTCTCCGCACTTTTAGACATTTGTTGAGGATTACTGTAAATTTCCCTTAACGGAGACTTACTACCACTTTCTGACAGTGACGTGGGAACGGTCGGTCTTGTACTGGTGACGTAATAATAACTGGCAGTGATGACGTAATGATCACTATAAGTGATGACGTTATTACTACTGTTGTTGTTATTAATGGTTTCAGTAAGGTTTGTGTTCAGAGACGATTTCTGTGTTTTTGTCTTTTTTAACGGTGAACGGTTTTGTTTTGCGAGATGACGTACTTCTTGTGGTTATTGGACCGTGACTGTTTTCACGGACGAAATCTTCTTGGGATTTTCCACTGTGTACAATGGAAGCAGACATTGGTTCTTTGTCCGAGCCTCGGAAATCAGTTACAGTATTACTTTCTTCACGGACGATTTGTTTTTGAACTTCAGAAGATATCGGAGACACGGACGTTTTGAAGTATTCCAAGGATTTATTTTCTAATTTCTCCTGTTCCAAATCTGATCCAAGACGAGACCCGTGCAGGTGGCTGGGGGAGAAAGGTAAGCGTTTCTCTGATGAAAGAAAAGAGTCAGCAGACGTATTTTCCTCCGATGTTTTTCCAGTTCCAGCTTTAACAGAGTTCTGGGAAGTGTTCAGCGTCTGTTCACCGTGTTCATGGAGCGGGCTGTCCTGCACTCTCTGAATATTCATCAGCCTGCGCAGTGCCCGAATTAGCTCGTTTCCATGGAGACGGCGAGAAGGGGCGTTTCCCTCAAAATGACGTCGCGTCGGCTCTCTCTGATTGGTTAAAGGAAAGAGTCGAATTTTTCCTGTTTTGGCTTCTCGTTCTTGAACAGGCGGAGGAGACGTCGAGAGAATATTTTCCAGAAAGTTCTTTCTCATAAACAGACCACCTGACTGTTTTCCGTTTCGGATCCTGCCGTCAGAGCTCTGCTGTCTGTCGTTGTTTTCTAGTCTGCGATGACGTCGTACGTGGTGACGCGCCCGTTCGGCAACTCGTGCAATTGTCGCCTTTATTGCAGCAGATATGGCGGATTCGTTAAGACGGCGTCGTCGCAGCAGTTGTTTATCGTTAGCAACTCGTTTGTTAGCGTCTTGCTGTAGTGTGTGGTCTTCAGTCGACGAAGATGTTAAAGCGTTTAATAACTGATTGTGTTTAGTTCCTTTAGTTGTATTCCCGTTTATGTCCTTTTGTTGCTGTCGTTGTCGTTGACGTCGAGGCTCTCCTGTTCTAGTAACAGGTTCTTGTTGTTGGTGATGTAATTGGTCAGGTTTAGGAAGATTTTGTTGTTGTTGTTGTTGTTGTTGTTGCTTCTGTTCTTGTTGTAGTTGGTCAGGTCTGGTAATACTTTGTTGCTGTTGTTGCTGTTGTTGTTGTAGTCGATGCAGCACGCTATTTACAGTAGCGTTGTGCTGTTTGCTTTGTAAATGTAGCTGTTGAGGAAGATTTTGTCTGGTTTGCTGATGCTGCTGAAGTTGTTGTATACTTCTAGAATCATCCTGCAGTCCTTGCTGAAGAAGATGACGTCCGCTTCTGGTGAAGTAGAGATTCTGTTCTGGTTTTCTTTCACTGACTTTCTTAACGTGTTTCCCTGTTTCAGTTTCAGTTTTTGGAGAACGTGTAGACATTTCGGTTTCAGCTTTTCGAAAACTTGTAGACATTTCAGTTTCACGAACCTGGTTATTTCTTCCTCTGCTCTGAAGAGTCGGTTGCTTATTTCTGAAATCTCCTCGTTGTTTTCTCTCTTCGGTTCTATTCGCCGACTGTTTTCTGTTTCTGTCCGTTCTGCTGTTTCTGGAAGCGCTGACAAGTCTTCTGCTGTCATTTCTACCAGCTGAAAGTCGCTCTCTGACAATTTCACGTGCAATGTTAAATCGTGCTTGGTTCCGTAGAGCACGCTTTGTACCTCGAGAGTCCACGACTTCGTTTTTTTTATCACGTCTTTTAACGGCTCCTTCATTGTTATAAATAATTTTTCTTTCATCATTTCGCCGCATGTTTTTTATCTTTCTGTGACTCGGCAAAACATCTTCTGGTTTTCCGATTATTCCTGCTGGTTGGTTTTGTCGATAGTTTAGAGATGTCTGAGTGCTTTGGTCACCTGGTGTTTCTGGTGTTTCTGTCGCGTTACGATTCTGATATCGTAAATTTGATTTTATTCTTTCTTTAATTATCGTGTTTGATTCGATTTCGCTGTTATCAGCTGACTTCAGTGAAGGAATTTCCAGCAGAGGTTTAACAATTCTTCTTATTCGCCTGCTTCTGTGAGTGTTTGATGTTTGTCTCTGAGCACGCGCAGATGACGTAGCTGTTTGTTTATTAGATGATCGTTTCCAGGGGGGAGACCGGTGACGATTAACATCACTTCCAGTGACGTCATATCGATTGAGATACTGACGTAATGCAATTCTGTCGTTGTTACTGCGATACGATGACGTGTCATAAAGTGACGTAATACCTTTCTTTTTCAACAGAGAACCAGCAGGTCGAGTTAAGACAATATTGTCCATATTGAACAGAGTGCGGATTAGAGGAGTTATTTTATTAGCGGCAAAACGTGGGTACGACAAACTGTCCACTCCTAACAGCGATCGAGATGGTACGACACTGTCTGTATAGAGTTTAGATCCACTTTGTGACACCGGCAATACACTGTCTGTATATAACTGAGATCCAGTTTGCCGTCGTGGTATAATACCACCCGCATATAATGTAGATCCAGCTTGCCGTGATGATTTAATTCCGTCTGTATTTAAATGAGACCTAAGTTGTCGTAATGGTACAACAGTGTCTGTCTGTATTGATATCCAGTTTGTCGTAGTGGTTTAATGATGTCTGTATTTAACTCAGATTCAGTGTGTCGCAGTGGTACAGAATTGTCTGTATTGGACTGAAATCCAGTTTGTCGTAATGGCATAATACGCTCCGTATAAAATGTAGATCCAGTTTGCCGTAATGGTTTAATTCCGCCTGTATTTAAATAAGATCTGGTTTGTCGTAATGGTACATAATTATTCGTATTTATATAGGATCCAGTCTGTTCTAAAGTTACAGCATTGTCCTTATTTGACCCAGTTTCTCCTAATGTCATAAAACTGTCCGAATATAACGAAGATCCAGTTTGTAGTAACGGTACAGTACCATCCATATATAACTTAGATCCACTTTGACGTAACCATGGGGGACTATCTTCATTTAAATGAGATCCAGTCCGTTGTGACGTCATTGCAGTATCCGTAGTCAAACTCGATCCAGTTTTCCATTGTGCTTTATTGCTGACCGTCTTCATCTTGGAGCCTGTTTGTTGCAAGTGTCTGACATTACTCAAACGTAACTGGGATGAAACTGATGGCACCATATTATCCAGTTTTGACTGAGATCCAGTTTGCTGTATTGGTAAAACATTATTTTTATTTAACTGAGATCCAGTCTGTTTTAGTGGTAACTGAGATCCAGACTTTTGCACTGGTAACTGAGATCGAAGCTGTTGAACTGGTGAATGAAATTCAGTCTGTTGTGATGGTGACTGAAATTCATTCTCTTTTAACTGAAATCCAGTTTGTTGTAATAATAATTGAGATCCAGTCCGCGGTGATGGTAACTGAAACCCAGTCTGCTGTAATGGAAAGTGAGATTGATTCTCTTTCAACTGAGATCCACTCTGCAGTATTGGTAACTGAGATCCAGTTTGCTGTAATTGTATCATGCCATCTTTATTTAACTCAGATTGTTGTAATGGTATCTGCAATTTACTTTTCGGCAATGTTGTAATACTGTCCGGATTTAGCTGAGAACCAGTTTCTTCTGTTGAAAACTGCGACTCAGTCTGTTGTGACAAATCAGATCCAGGCTGCTGTGACAGATCAGATCCAGGCTGCTGAACTCGTAACTGAAGCCCGCTATGTTCTGGTGTTATTAAGTTTGGTTTCGATCCTGTTAACTCTCGCGTGATACTTGGTGCATGCAAAACTTGTGAAGACAATTTTATTCTCTCAGCTGATACAGTTTTGTAAAAATTTTTATCAGCGGCTGAAAATTCTTTGTTAATATTTAACTTCACTGTCTGTGGCAAAGCCACACTGTCTGCACTTTCCTCAGTACGCATTAAAATTGTTTGTGCGTTTCTAAACGATGCAGCAACAATTACCTTCGACCTAACTGCTGGAAAATGAGCTTTCATTGGTTCCTCATGAAGTCTGGCAGAACTGGTTTTATTCATTATCTTTTGAGAAACATCAGAACTACTCCTATTGTCTTTTACTTCAGACTTACTGGAATCTACGACCGGTTGAAAAACAGTTTTGTCATTTGTATTTTTTATGACGTCAGGTTTGGACTCTTTGATTAATGCCTGTTTAGATTTCTTCGTCACTCTGTCGGTCATATCGAGAAGGATGGAATGAGCCGTGTTTTCCATATTTTGATAAACAGCATCAAACAAAGAGTCTTTGACGTGTCGATTGGAAGCTTCTTCTGTCGTTACCACGCTCTTCTGTGACGTCATGTTTCTGTTTAACAGACTGGACTGTGACGTAAGATTAGTCTTAGAGATGTCTATTTCGGACGTCACATTAATGCTGGTGGTTTTATTCTGTGACGTCATAGTGGCTGTCCAATTACTTGTCTCTGACGTCATGTTTACTATATTATAAGTTTCCTTTTCTTCAGTCGATACCTCGATGTCTGGTGCTTCAACAAGTTTGACGTTCTCAAACATTTTCTGTAAAAGAAAATAAAAATAAATGAAATAAAGTAAAGTCACAATGTTACAAAAATATGTAGTGGAAGAAATGAAAAAGTGAGTCGTAAAAGCCAAAAATATATTCGTAAATAGGTAGGTATGTTGCGACATGTGAACGTGTGTGTGTGTGTGTGTGTGTGTGTGTGTGTGTGTGTGTGTGTGTGTTATAGTCATTTAGATACGGTACAAGGATAATTCTTCTTATATTACAGGTGGTAAACATCAGGAAATTTTGTTAAACTCGTTTTACTTATGAACACGATCCTATTATAATACATTTTTTTTACATTTGCATAACGTTCTTGGTACAAATAACGAAGGACTGAAGTGACAGGGAGAGAGAGAGAGAGAGAGAGAGAGAGAGAGAGAGAGAGAGAGAGAGAGAGAGAGAGAGAGAGAGAGAGAGAGAGAGAGAGAGAGAGAGAGAGAGAGAGAGAGAGAGAGAGAGAGAGAGAGAGAGAGAGAGAGAGAGAGAGAGAGAGTCTGTGATAGTATAAACGACAATTGATAATTAACTTTTAATGAAAGAAAGAAAGGAGGAAAAAAAAAAATACATGTTTAAGAAAAGAAAGAAAGAAAAGAATAGAAAGAGAGAGGGAGAAAAAGAAAAAGAAAAGTAAAGGAAAGAAAAGAAGACAGATAAAGGCAGTTAAGAAACAACAAAGAGAGATTAGAAACAAAGATAGAAAGAAATGTGGAAGGAAAAGAGGAGATAAAGAAAGAAGAAAAAAAAAAGCCAACTTAATCAAAGCAGAAAGAAAAGGTAAATGTAAACAAACAAAAATATCGACAAGAGAAATAAATAATCGTTTATTCAGAACTGTATAAGGCATACATAAATATTTACAAAGTTATATACGACAGGTATAAAGTGTTTTATGAGATGTATAAACTGTAATGGTATACGTCCTCGGCATTTCGTACACTCGCGGGACAAGATGAAGGCAGGAAAACATTCTCCTCCCTGTCAGGTTTCAACTATGTTCACACTTGGTGGAGAGATTTTGTTGTGAGAGTCTGGTAAAACAAATGAAAAATCAGTTAACTCAAACAAACAAAAGAAAAAGTAGTTTTTAACTTTATTTTGTATTTATTTATTTATTTATTTATTTATTTTTTATTTATTTATGTATTTATTTTTATATTTATTTATGTATTTATTTTTATATTTATTTATTTATTTATTTATTTATATTTATTTATGTATTTATTTTTATATTTATTTTTTATTATTATTATTATTATTATTATTATCATTACTCTTTTTTTAATTCAAATACATTTCTACAATACTGCATAAGCTTACAGAATTTTTAAACCTGTTGTTTTTAAATCAACAAATGTAATCACACACTCACGCACACACGCACACCAAAATACACACACACATACATATACATTCCAATAAACAAACAAGAAGAGAATCGACAACAAGAAAATCAAATCTTTATTAATGTTAAATGTGCATAATCTATTTTATTTTTTATGTTTTCTATGGCATTTATTTATTTATTTATTTATTTATTTATTTATTTATATTTTTATTCATTGATTTATTCATTTATGCATTTGACTATTTATTTATGTATCTATATATCTGTCTATCTATCAATATATCTATCTATCTATCTATTTCTTCCTTTTGTTTTCTCGTGATCAGATTTAAATTTTTTCCTGAACTGTATTTTTTTTATATATATAGAACGTGTCTCACCTGAACTTTTACTTAGTAAGAGCAGATTTCCTATAGACTTTTTTCCTCACGTCTCGTTTTCTAAGAAAATGTTCCGCTGACAGAGGACCCTGCAACAGCTGCGTCAGTTCGTGGAAAATCGGCTCAGTCTGATCAGCCATTTTCTGCATCTGGCCACCTGTTCCTGTTTTACCTCTCTGACCACCAAGTGGACTTGCAGCTACGTCAACTGCGGAGCCGCCAACAGCAGCTTCAGCGAAGATCGGACCTTCGAGAAACAACATCATCTCGTGGCTGATGTCGTTGTGCTGCGACGTGGTCGGGGTCACGACGTCTGCTGGGAGTTCTGGACCTGCCAGCAGCAGTTCCATCTCCGCTAGGAGTGGATCGACATCGGCAGACAGAGGTTGTCGTGGTTGCTGTTGGGTGTCTACTGCAGGAGGTAACTGCTGTTGAGAATAAGGTGGAGCGGATTGCTGTTGTTGTTGTTGTTGTTGTGACACTTCTCGAAGATGAGGTTCAGTAGCCGTTGACGTTGTGGGAGACTGTAGATGAACAGTCGAACTGGGTTTCGTTAACTGTTGATTGGCTGACTGTTCACGTGACGTCACACCGGGAGTAGCAGACGATAAACTGTTCTGCACTTGTCCCGGTCGATTTGGTTCTCCTACTGAGTTGCTGAGACTGTTCAAAGATGCTGGGAACACGAGATGTTTACCAGGTTCGTACACTCTGGCATCAGCAGATGCCTGACCGCTTGTACCTGAAGGAGTTATCTGCCCTGCTGCAGTTACGTCAGACTGTTTGTTTGGCACAGGAAGCAAATCTCCCGCGTTGGTTGCCATGGAACCGGTTACGTCAGAAAGATGGGGATCCTTTCCTAACATCTGTTCCAGATACAGAATGTTTTCTGACGATAGTAAAGAATTGTATTCCGCTGGAGTTATGTAGCCTAGATCTGTCATTTCTTTGGAATACTTGTCCATAACTTTCTGCTGTTTCTTTGAAGGTGCGATATCATTGATATACCTCCCTTTGTCGTGAGTCGCCAATACTTTCTTATTTACAGTATGCGTTGGCATCTCCTGGTATACGACGTTAGATTTACCGTCAACAGGTAAAATTGTTTGTGATGGATGTGAACTGCTGGACGCGACTGTTGTTGCGTCTGTCTGTACGTTACGTCTGTCATTCTGCCTTAACGGTGAGCCGGCGGATGAAGGCGGCGGAACGGAGACAGGAGACGGCGAGTTAGGTGAGTCGAACTGCTGAGTGAGGAAGAGGAGAGCGTCCTTGTAATCAGCAGGCGAGAGGTAGGAGAGAACGTTACTCAGCAGAATCAGATCACTGCTCGCCTGATCGCGTCCTACCACGTCCGCGTTGCTAGAATGCTGCTGCTGTTGCTGCTGCTGCTGTCGTTGTTGCTGCTGTTGTTGTTGTTGTTGCTGCTGCTGCTGTCGTTGTTGTTGATGCTGTTGTTGTTGTTGCTGCTGCTGTTGTTGTTGCTGCTTCTTCTGCTGTTGTCGTCGTTGTTGCAACGTATGTTGATTATGCAGCTGGTTATTCTGCGGTTGTTGTTGTCGTTGTTGATGATGATGATTTTGTAGCTTTTCTTGATTTCGTTGACGATGATGCTGTTGTTGTAGCGATTTCTGTTTGTTTACGATTTGTTCTTTCTGCTGGCTGCTATGCTGCGGTGGTCTGGTATGCTGTTGATGTTGCTGCTGCTGCTGCTGCTGTGTATGCTGCTCAAGCTGCACATTTTGTTGATGTGGGTGTAGTTGTTGTCGGTGCTGCTCTTTTATCTTCTGTTCCATCTGTTGGAGATGTTGTAATGCTTCACTGTGCTGCTGCTGATGGTGATGACGTTGATGCTGCTGCTTCAGAAGTGGTTGCTGCTCCCCTTGAAGCTTCTGTCTGTGCGACCGCAGTTTCTGTTCTTGAAGTAGTAGCTGTTGTTGTAGTCGCTGTTCAAACTGTAGCTGTTCATTCAGCTCTTGCAATCGCTGTTGTCCTAGAGGCCGATGTTGCTGCTGCGGCTGGTGTTGTACAAGTTGTTGTTGTTGCTGCTGATTATCGTAATGTTGTGTTGGCTGATCTGGCATTTGCAGTTGTAACAGTTGTTGCACTTTTTGATCAAAAAGCCGCTGTTGCTGCAGCTGTTGTCGTTGTTGATGATATAAATGGTTTAACTGCAGCTGTCCTTGATTTAACTGACTTTGCTCCTTTTGAATTTGTGGACGCTTTTCCTCTAGCTGTTGTTTATGCCGTTGCTGTAGCAGTTGCTGTCGACCATGTTGTGTCCCTACAGTGGTATAAGGACTGATATCACTGTTTGCTGTATTTGAAATATTGTGCACCTGGTTAAACATAACTTCAGAATTTGAACTAATTTCAATATCTTTTCTTGGGACAGATTTTTGGCTTCCTGGAGTCAGTTGTCCCGACGTTTGTTTCAGCGTCTTTATCACTGGAAGAATTTCTTGTAAAATTGCTTCGTGTTTAGCGAGTACTGGAAGAATTTCTAGAACTGTTTTTCCAGGATTCTGAAGCACTGTGGCTGCTTTCTGGAGGATATTCTCAGTTTTGTTTGTTTCAGAAATATTTCCTCGAGATTCCACTTCAACAGAAACTGGCCTCGTTTCCAGGTTCTCTGTTGTTCGTGTGGTGAACTGTGGTATTTGTCGTTGCTGCTGTTGTTGCTGAGGATAGTGATGTTGCTGAGGATGTTGTTGAATGTGCTGCTGTTGTTGCAGCGGTATTTGTTGCTGCACTATTTGCTGACGTAGCTGTTGTTCCTGATATTGCTGCTGTGGCTGCACGTTATTCTGGTGATGCATTTGTCCATGTTGTTGCTGTCGCGACACTTGTTGCTGTTGTCGCTGATGTGGCTTTTGTTGCTGTTGTCGCTGATGTGGCTTTTGTTGCTGTGGTTCTTGTTTATGGTGTAGTTGTTGTTCCTGATACTGCTGTTGTTGCTGTAGATCATTTTGGTAATGCAGTTGTTGTCCTGGCTGTTCCTTTTTGAGATGTCGCTGCAGAACATTTTCACGAGGTAACTGCTGATACTGGTTTTGTTGATGCTCTTTCAGTGCCTCATGACGTTGTCCTTGCTCTGTCTGTAGCTGTTGTTGTGGTTGTTGTTCTCGTTGTTGCAGCGGCTGCTGGAAACGTCCTTCAACTCTGATTGTTAATGGACTAGGACTAATTCCTGTTAAATCTCGCGTTCTCTCTGTCGCTGGAAAACTTCTCTGAAGATTTCCATGAACACCATTTATTTCTGAAAATACAGCGGCTTCTTTTCCACGTATGTTATTTTTCTTAGGAACATTTTCTCTATGCCGAGCATTTGTGGATGGAAGAGACTTACTGGAAGTGGACTCTGTGTTGTTCTTATCTGGAACTGATTTGACTTCTGGTGTTAAACCTCGATTTGTTTCTGATGCTGGCTCAACGCTAGAGAATTTTGATTGTTTGTCAGCTGTGGGTAAAGTAAGTTTGACGTCCGCGACAGTTCCGTGATTTTGAGGAGATTTCAATTGCTTAACTGAATTTAAACTGACTTCTAAGACAGCGTTATTATTACTTAGAGGCTTTAGAGGAGCTTTCGATTGTTTCACTGAATTTAACTTGACGTCTGGGATAGCTTTATGATTCCTTGGAGTTATTACAGGAGTTTCTGACTGTTTAACTGAATTTAAACTGATGTCTGGGACAGCTTCGGGATTCTTTTGAGCTATTACAGGAGTTTTCCACTGGTTTCCAGCTGTGACTGAATTTAACTCGACCAGTGACGAATTTTCACGCTGGTTTTCTCTCCCGGGCGAAGTCCTGCCTGACTGCGTGTTGATTACTGGACCAGGACCAGACGTTACTTTGAGGTTATGATCTGTCACAGAAAAATCGTTTGATAGCACGTTTTTAACACTTTCACTGGGATGTCTCTGTCTTTCACTGATAACCGGATTTAAAGCCAGTTCTTTCAAAGCTTCAATTTCACTGTTTATGGCTGATTCTGTTTGGCGTGAAACGTCTTTGTTAATAACAGAATCTGGGGCTCTGTTCTGCGTCGTTTGTTCTGTAGCGTTCGATTGAGGAACAGTGTGTTGTGAATTTTGATCTGCAGCATTTGTTCCTTTAACAGAAAGCGGTGGAGTTTGTTGTATAACATTTGTTCCTGTAGATATATATTGTGAAGTTCTGGTAGAGGGTTTTGAAGTTTGTTCTACAACATTTGTTCCTGTAGCTATATATTGTGAAGTTATGGTTGAGGGTTTTGAAGTTTGTTGTACAACATTTGTTCCTGTAGTTATATGTTGTGAAGTTATGGTTGAGGGTTTTGAAGTTTGTTCTACAACATTTGTTCCTGTAGCTATATATTGTGAAGTTATGGTTGAGGGTTTTGAAGTTTGTTGTATAGCATTTGTTCCTGTAGTTATATGTTGTGAAGTTCCAATAGAGGATTCTGAAGTTTGTTGTATAGCATTTGTTCCTGTAGTTATATGTTGTGAAGTTCCAACAGAGGCTTCTGAAATTTGTTCTACAACATTTGTCGCTGTAGCTATATGTTGTGAAGTTCTCTGTATAACATTTGCTTTAACAGACGGTTCTAAACTTTGTTCTACGAAATTTGTTGCCGAATGTTGTGAAGTTCTCGGTTTAATATTTGTTCCCGCTGAAGTCCGTGAAGTTTGATCCTGAGGTGTGTTCAGAATGACTTGAGATGCCGGTGATTGATCAGTCAGTGTTTGCAGAGAAACAGAATCCCTGTGTGTTACTGGAACTCTCTGTGACGTCTCGTGTCTGTTTGTAGACTGCTCTGGTTGATGTGTGATCGATCCTGTGGTTAAATCGGCATTCGTGACTCGACTAGAAAAATCAGCATTACTTTTGCCAGTAGCAAAATCACCTGGTGTGATAACATCACCCTTATTTTTCAGAGTGGTAACATCAGCGTAATTTGTGTGACTAGTAAAATCAGCGTTTATAATTGGAGTAGTAAAATCAGTTTTTGTAAGAGGTGTGGTAACATCGGCATTTGTAACAGGTGTGGTAACATCAGCATTTGTAGCAGGAGTTGTAACATCAGTAGTTGTAACTGGAGTGGTAATATCACCATTTTTAACAGGTGACGTAACATCAGCATTTGTAACAGGTGTGGTAACATCAGCATTTTTAACAGGTGAGGTAACATCAGCATTTGTAACAGGTGTGGTAACGTAAGCCTCTGTTACTGCAGTGGTCAAATAATCATTTGTAACTTTATCTTTGACAAACGATTTAGTGTAAGCAGTATTTATAACGTCAATGGTGTCAGCTTCATACTTTTGTGTTGTGGTGAATGACTTCCCGGTAGCTGTAGAACGTTGAACATGCTGACGTGGGTTAACAACCGATGCTGTGTACGTCGTCGTAGTCGTGTCTGCTGTTGTAACCGTCGACTCTCCGTTGTCCTGCTGTAGATTTGTCACTGACGTAGCTTCTTGAGCATAATGTTGTACAGAGTTTGTCTGCGTTGTGTCCGTTGGTATGGGTATCGTCGTTGTCTTCTGTGTTTGATACTGCTCAGTAGCTGTCGCTGTTGTTGTATGAGACGGATGGTACTGTTTCACACCACCGTCTGATGCTGTATCTTCTGGATGATGTTGCTGAATATTTCCATTTAGTGTTGTATCCCTTTGATTATATGTTTTCGTAAATAAACGAAGATAGTCTTTCGTAACAAATGTTGTATCGTCTGGATGATACTGTTTCGCACCTAATGTTGCATCTGTGGAATGATACATATTCGTACGTGTCGCCTGCGTTGTATCTTTTGGATGATAAAATTCAGTATCTGGATCTAATGTTGTATCTGTTGGATTGTACTCTTTCATACCGCTTTCTGTTGTTGTATCTTTTGGATGATGCTGTATCGTACCTAATGTTGGATCTGTTGGATAATACCCTTTCATACCGCTCTTTGTTGTATCTTTTGGATGTTGCTGTATCGTACCTAATGTTGTATCGGTTGGATGATATTCTTTCTTACCCATCTCTGCTGTTGTATCTTTTGGCTGACGCTGTATCGTATCTAATGTATCTGTTGAATGATACTCTTTCATACCACTTTCCGTTGTTGTATCTTTTGGATGACGCTGTATCGTACCTAACGTTGTATCTGTTGCATGATACTCTTTCATACCACTTTCTATTGTTGTATCTTTTGGATGACGCTGTATCGTACCTAACGTTTATATTGTATCTAACTTTCTGTTGTAGTATCTTTTGGATGATGCTGTATCGTACCTAACGTTGTATCTGTTGCATGATACTCTTTCATACCATTTTCTGTTGTTCTATCTTTTGGATGATGCTGTATCGTACCTAACGTTGTATATGTTGTATGATACTCTTTCATACCACTTTCTGTTGTTGTATCTTTTGGATGATGCTGTATCGTACCTAACGTTGTATCTGTTGCATGATACTCTTTCATACCACTTTCTGTTGTTGTATCTTTTAGATGATGCTGTATCGTACCTAACGTTGTATCTGTTGCATGATACTCTTTCATACCACTTTCTGTTGTTGTATCTTTTGGATGATGCTGTATCGTACCTAACGTTGTATCTGTTGAATGATACTCTTTCATACCACTATCTGTTGTTGTACCTTTTGGATGATGCTGTATTGTACCTAATGTTGTATCTGTTGGATGATACTCTTTCATACCGCTCTGCGTTGTTGTATCTTTTGGATGATGCTGTATTGTATCTAATGTTCTATCTGTTGAATGATACTCTTTCATACCGCTCTCTGTTGTTGTATCTTTTGGATGATGCTGTATCGTACCTAACGTTGTATCTGTTGCATGATACTCTTTCATACCACTTTCTGTTGTTGTATCTTTTAGATGATGCTGTATCGTACCTAAGGTTGTATCTGTTGAATGATACTCTTTCATACCGCTATCTATTGTTGTATCTATCGTACCTAGCGTTGTATCTGTTGAATGATACTCTTTCACGCCACTCTCTGTTGTTGTATCTACTGGATGATACTGTTTTATACCTAATGTTGTATCTTTTGATTCATACTGTGTCGTGCCTAATGTTATATCCTTTAGATGGTACTGGTTCGTACCTAATGTTGTATCTTTTGGATGATACTCTTTCGACGCAAATGTTGTATCTTTTGAATCATGCTGTACCGTGTTTAATGTTGTATCTTTCGAATGATAGTCTTTCATACCGCTCTCTGTATTTGCATCGTTTGGATGATACTGTGTCGTGTCTAATCGTGTATCTTTTGGATGATACGGTTTCGTACGAAGTGTTGTATCTTCTTGATGATGCTCTATGGTATATAATATTGTATGTTTTGGATGATACTCTTCCGTACCTAATGTTGTATCTTTTGTTAGATATTGTTTCGACCCTAATGTTGTATCTTTTGAATCATTCTGTATCGTCCTTAATGTCGTATCTATTGGATGGTACTGTTTTGCACTTGTTTCAACTGTGGTATCCTTAGGAAGATTATTTCCAGTACCTCTGTCTAACGTTGGATGATTCTGTTTTGTAGCTAATGTTATATCTATTTCATGATACTCTTTCATAGCTTCATCTCTTGTTGTATTTATTGGATCATATTGTTTTGTACTTGTTTCTATCTTGGTATTTTAGGAAGATGATTTCCAGTACCTCTATTTAGTACTGTATCCTTTGGATGGTACAAATCAGCACTTTTCTCTGTTGTATCTTTTGGACGATACTGTTTTGTACCTAATGTTGTATCTTTGGATGATACGTATTCGTACTTGTCTCCAGTGTTGTATCTTTAGAATGAGGCTGACCCTCTAGTTTTATATTCCTTGGATGATGGTATTTCTTGTCTGTTTCTACAGTTGTATCTTTTGTATAATACTGTTTTGTACTTGTCTCTATTATTGTATCTTTTCGAAAATATTGTGTTGTGTCTATTACTAGAGTTGTATCTTTTGGATGATACTGCATCGGATCTAACGTTGTATGTTTTGGATGATACTGTTTCGGAACTAATGTTGTATCTTTTGGATGATACTGTATCGGATCTAATGTTGTGTGGTTTGGATGATACTGTATCGGATCTAACGTTGTATCTTTTCGATGATATTGTTTCGTACCTAACGTTGTATCTTTTGGATGATACTGTATCGGATCTAATGTTGTATCTTTTGGATGATACTGTATCGGATCTAATGTTGTATCTTTTGGATGATTTTGTTTCGTTATTAACGTTGTATCTTTTGGATGATACTCTATCGTATCTAACGTTGTGTGGTTTGGATGATATTGTTTCGTACCAAATGTTGTATCTTTTCGGTTGATACTGTTCAGTACCTCCCGGTATCTTCACAACAGTATTTTCTAATACGACTTGCATTCTCCTTATGGGTGACGGTTCCACTTTGGCTTGCAAAACTTTCCTTGTGAGTATTTAACCTGCTCTCCACATCGCTCACACCGTGAGAGAAGCTGCTCACCGGTGAGACCGTTTCTTGAAACAACTTTACAGTTCTGTTCGCTTGTGCGGCTGTTCCTGCTAAACCACGTGACTCGATGTTTACAGACGACAGATCGTGTTCGTTTACACCTGTGTTTGTTAACTGATCGGCTTCACCTGGGAAATGTGACGTCGTGTTTTCATTCCCACCCATTCCTTCTATAATCTTAGAAATTCTTATTATAGCTGGAGCCAGTTCTTGTAAAACATCCGATACGTTGTTTTGTAACTGTCGTGTTTCCTGTAAAATTACCGATACGTTGTTTTGTAACGGTCGAGTTTCCTGTAAAATTACCAATACGTTGTTTTGTAACGGTAGCGTTTCCTGTAAAATATCTAATACGTTGTTTTGTAACGGTAGCGGTTCCTGTAAAATATCTAATACGTTGTTTTGTAACGGTCGTGATTCCAGGAGAATATCCGATACGTTGTTTTGTGACGCGTTCATTTCTAGCAGAATGTTTTCTCCGCTCTTAACTGGCTGCGTGATTTTATCAGAATTTGCATCTAAAGACGTCGACCGATTCGTTTCAGCTTGGGAAATTCTCTGTTCTGACTTCGAATCCTTTGTTTTTGCCGAATCAGTTACTTGTGCAGGATGTCGTTCAGCGTTTTTAACCGAAGAAGATTTGCGACCAGCAGTCGACACGTAACTGTCAACAACATTTCGAGCTGTCTGCGTTTCATTTCTCGGCCGTGACTCGGTTACATTTGAAACGTGCGTCTCTCCGTTCCCCGGCGAAGCAGGATGATGTAATGATTTTAACGTAGCATTCGTCTTTGTATCTGATGTTGCAGCAGTCAACGTTTTGTCAACCACGTCCTGTTGTTCAACCTTGTCGACCTGGGCAGTTCTTTTCAGAAAGTTTATTACTTTGTTAACAGAAGAGTCGACTGTCTGAGCTTTGACCGATCCGCTGACTACAGCTGGGACTGATCCCTGAGTCACGTTCCAGACGTTTGTTACAGATGCTTCTGCAGGATCTTGTGGAACGCCTGAGACAGCGCTTAAGACTGAAGAGTTCAAGTCGCGATTACCTGTCCTCCGAGAGTCCACGATTTGGGGAGTTTCTGTTGAACCTGAAGCCTGTTTTGTAACATTTAAAAGAGAAGTATTTTCTTGTGACACACGTCCTAACAGTGTTGTTTCTGCAGTCGTGGGTAAAGAGATATTTTCCGAATCGTGTAGCGGTTTTGATGCATCAGACGTAAAGTTTAAAACAGTAGTGTTCATTACGTCCTTTGATTGGAAACCCTTTCTCGTGTTTACCCGTCGAAAGTATCAGGCAGAGAATTATGTGTCGAAGTGTTTGAAGTTGAATTTGAGCTGTTTATTCCGTCATTGCCTAGTTGAGTATTTGACAACCTCGTTTCTGCAGTGATCGTACCAGTCAGGGGTTTACGTTCGTGTGCTGGTGTCGAAATGTTTGAAGCGGTCTTTGAAACTGCTGCCTTTGTTTTGTTAGTTCCATTCGCTGCCGTTTGTAAAATTTCATTTGTCGACCACGACGACGATGGTGTTAATGAAGAATTGAAAACAGCAACGTCGTCTCTGATGTTTGTTGCAGACGGCGAATGTGGTGACGTTAAGGAAGAAGCAGCAGCTACAACATCTTCTTGTGGATGCTTCATTCTGGTTTCTTGTTCGCCTTCTCGTTTTTTATTGTTGGAAACAGTATTTTGTGTTTCATTGCCGGGTCTATGGAACGTGCCGTTGTTTCTTAGTGTTTCATTGCCGGGTCTGTGAAAGGTATCGTTGTTTGTAAGTGTTTCATTGAGCCCAGAAAGAACATCTCCACGTTGCTGAAACGTTTCATTAGCTTCCCGTGTCGAAATCTGTCTGTTTCGAAACAATATACTTTCTTTTCTTTGATTTTCTTCATTGTATGCTCCATAAAAACGATCCTGTGTTGGTTCGTTTTCTGGTATGCGAAACGTATCCTGTGTTTGTTGATTCTGATTCACGTGATAAGTATTTTGTATTTGTTCATTGTGTGGTACATGAAACGTATCCTGTGTTTGTTGATTCTGATTCACGTGATAAGTATTTTGTATTTGTTCATTGTGTGGTACATGAAACGTATCCTGGGTTTGTTGATTCTGATTCACGTGATAAGTATCCTGTATTTGTTCATTGTGTGGTACGTGAAACGTATCCTGGGTTTGATGATTCTGATTCACGAAAAAAGTATCTTGTGTTTGTTGATTTTCATTCACGTTAAAAAAATCCTGTGTTTTCTGATTTTGATTCACATGAAAAGTATCCTGGGCTTGTTGGTTTAGCGTTAAGTCGAAGGTTTCCTGGGTCTGTTGATTTTGTGGTACGTGAAAAGTATCCTGCATTTGTTGATTCTGATTCACGTGAAACGTATCCTGCGTTAGTTGATTCTGATGCACGTGAAATGTATCGTGCATTTGTTGATTCTGATTCACGTGAAAGGTATCCTGCATTTGTTGATTCTGATTCACGTGAAACGTATCCTGCGTTTGTTGATTCGGATTCACGTGAAAGATATCCTGCGTTTGTTGATTCTGATTCACGTGAAAGGTATTACGTTCCGGATAAGCAGACCCGTCCATCATCTGTTTGTTTGCGGACTCGCTATTTGTGGTTGGAACGGCACTTTGCTGAGAGGCCGTGTAGTCAAAAGGAGGAGCCCCTTGCTGATTTCCTGCATCCACGGTTACACGTAAATCTGCAGTATTTTGTTGAAAGTCACGTACGTTACTTAACCGATCCGGTACGTTATTCAACTCGTTAGCTGTATTTTGCTGAAAGCCCGCTACGTTACTTGTCTCTGGAAAACTCTCTTGCGGATAAGCTAAAATGCTGTTTTCAACGCTTGACGATCTGTTTGTGGCAGGAAGAGTTTCTGAATGTGTCACGGTTCCTCTGTTTGCCTCTGGTGTGAACTCGTTCGGATCAAATGATCGTTTATTTGTATTTGAAACACTGCTTGGCTCTAAGCTAACTGCTCCTCTCTGATATCCTGCGATGTCGTCAGACCAAGGGGAGCAACATCCTTTTTAATTAGGATTCCGTTCTAGTCAGTGGTAAAGCAAAACGTCTGCAGCCCTTGTTGAAGATGTTGCTGAATCTCTGACTGGAAGACGTCGCTGCTGGGGTGACTGTAGATTACTGACGCTGTCATTATTAGTAACTTCCAGTGGTTAACACATTCTCTGTCAAGGGCTTGGAATCTTCGAGAAGTCTGTGTACAGCTCCTGTGAGTGGAGGTCCTTCTTCTAAAGTGGACGTTGGATTAAGGGTATTTTTTGCAGGATTGAATAAAGTGTTGTTTTCTGTCAAATTCTCTGCAGGATGAAGTAGGTTGTTGTTCTGTGGGCTATTCAAATTGTCCGCAGGATGAAGTAGGTTGTTGTTCTGTGGATTATTCAAAGTGTCCGGAGTATGAAGTAGATTGTTGTTCTCTGGACTATTCAAACTGTCCGGAGTATGAAGTAGATTGTTGTTTTGGACTATTCAAATTGTCTGGAGGATGAAGTAGGTTGTTGTTCGGTGGACTATTCAAATTGTCCGGAGTATGAAGTAGATTGTTGTTCTGTGGACTATTCAAATTGTCTGCAGGATGAAGTAGGTTGTTGTTCTCTGGACTATTCAAACTGTCCGAAGTATGAAGTAGATTGTTGTTCTGTGGACTATTCAAATTGTCTGGAGGATGAAGTAGGTTGTTGTTCGGTGGACTATTCAAATTGTCTGCAGAATGAAGTAGATTGTTGTTATGTGGACTATTCAAATTGTCCGGAGGATGAAGTAGGTTGTTGTCCTGTGGACTATTCAAATTATCCGGAGTATGAAGTAGATTGTTGTTCTGTGGACTATTCAAATTGTCTGCAGAATGAAGTAGATTATTGTTGTGTGGACTATTTAAATTGTCTATAGGATGAAGTAGATTGTTGTTCTGTGGATTATTCAAATTGTCTACAGAATGAAATAGATTATTGTTCTGTGGACTATTCAAATTGTCTGGAGGATGAAGTAGATTGTTGTTCTGTTTATAAACCGATTTATTACTAGTATCCAAACTGGTGGCCAATTTATTAGTGTTAGTTGCATCTAAAGAGGTAGCCAAATTGTTGCTGTTATTAGTGTCCAAACTGGATGTCAAATTATCACTATTGCTAGTATCCAAAATGGGAGTCATGTTATTACCATTACTAGCATCCAAAGAGGTAGCCAAATTATTTCTGTTGCTAGTATCCAGATTGGAAGCCAGATTGTTGCTGTTAATAGTATCCAAAGTTGTAGACAAATTATTACTGTTAGTAGTATCCAAAGTTGTAGCCAAATGATTAAAAGTATTGGTATCCAAACTGGCAGCCAAATTATTACTGTTGTTAGTATCCAGAGTCGTTGCCACATTTTCAGTGGCCAGCTGGTTCGCTTGTAAAGCAGCAAGGCTTTCGTTAGCGTCCTTAAGCTTGTTTCCTGGTGTACTGGAACCGTTATTTTCTCCCGTTCCAGACATTTCACTGGGATGTAGGTATTTCTGCTGTGAACTACTAGGTGTTTTTACGCTGCCTGGCAGAATGTCGATTCCTTGATTAGCGGATGAATTCAGAACATGCTCCTCCGCAACAACCTGATAAGAAAGGAATAGTTCAGTTAGAGTTACTTCCCCATACATCCTGTATTAATTAATAGAAGTCCTAGAGTTACTGGCCTTTTTTTTTTTTTTTTTTTAACATTCTTTATTGAATTCTTATATAATAATTTGATTAACCAGTAATAATAATAATAATAATAATAATAATAATAATAATAATTTTAAAATAACACTAATAATAATAATAACAACAACAGCAGTAATAATAAATATAAATAAAAAGAATGAATTAAGAATTAACGAATTAATGTATGTTTCTTCTTTCTATTTGAACACTTAGAGTGTGTGTGTGTGTGTGTGTGTGTGTGTGTGTGTGTGTGTGTGTGTGTGTGTGTGTGTGTGATATTTATTTATATAACGAGTACCTATACAATACGCAATACTGACTTCTGATTCGAATGATTAGCTTTTGTTTATTATCAATAAACGTTTGGCTACTTATCTCAAAATAAGTTAGCAATTAATACAAAATATTTATCACATACGACTTATCCTTACCTGCTTATCATAGCCTTTGGACGTCTGCTTCGTGACTATAAATAGTTTTACACGAGGAAAAAATGGAAAATTTGGGATTTAGGTGTGAGTGAGTTCTTTCGTTATTGAGACCGTATCATAAAAATGTCCACATGTAAATTATATCTCACGTGGTCATTTTTAAGACTTTTCTTTTTTTTTTTTTTTTTTTTTTTTTTTTTTTTTTTTTTTCTTAAATCTTCTTTTTTCTTTTCTAATGAATCCAAACAGGAGGTATGTTAATGACTTCATTAGAGATTAAATTTATTTTCTTATTATATATCTATTTTTTTTTTTTAAGGTTCTTTTTCAGGTCTGAAGGTGGCCGTGGACTCATATAATATACCTACATTTTGTCGGATGTGGCTCTCTCTCTGTCTATGCATGTACAACAATCCGTTCCTGTAAATCCACATAACGTCCGTCTCTAAGTATGAATGTACACGCGTCTGTGTTAAACTGAACGTGCCTTTGTCAGTGTAAAACGTGTCTGTGTGGATGCATTTATGCTTGTAAAAATAATTGTAATTTAATTTCAGGACAGCTAGTGTGATATGTTCTGTATCTCACTTAGTGGAGTGTTTATACGTGCTGTAGCTTGTGTCTGATCTGTTACCTACCCTTCTCAGAGGAACGTTCTCCGCAGATCTGGTTGAGTTCGTTTCGCCGGTTGGTTGTAGCAGTTCTGCCGAAATAGGAATCGTCACTGAATGAGTCAGAGAATTCTGAAAGATAAATAAATAAATATAATAAATAAATAAATAAATAAATAAAATAAAATAGAATCTCTCTCTCTCTCTCTCTCTCTCTCTCTCTCTCTCTCTCTCTCTCTCTCTCTCTCTCTCTCTCTCTCTCTCTCTCTCTCTCTCTCTCTCTCTCTCTCTCTCTTTCTCTCTATATCTCTCTCTCTCTCTTTATAATTTATATATATATCTCTATCGATGCTTATAACTATATCTATATTTCTATCAGTATGTTTATTTGTCTATAATCTATATATGTATCTGTATCTGTATCTATATCTATATCTAACTGGCCCTTAGAAATTACTTTTTACGTCTTCATTTTTCTCTTGTAATATCACCATAACAACAATTCGTAATGTTTCGTAACTCTAGGCTATACTGCGTCCGTTTCTCCGACTGTCACGTCAACATCAAACACAAACAAGAAGTCCGTTATTTATGGTATCCCAAACCCGAGGCGACGCTAATCGCCGGTTATAAAAGACAAATGGCTTGTTGAATGTGACATCAGTGGATGTCAGCTAGTACGATATGACGTCATTTTCAGTGACGTCTGCTGTACGAAAATAATCGTGATTTGTACTTTAGAAAACAGTATTTCTTTGTTTTCTTTTGACTTTGTTTTTATCCTTTTGTTTTTATTTTATCCACGTTATTTATTTATTTATTTTATTCATTTAATATCTAGTATAACTGAAAATGTACACCAATATACATAGATGCGCGTGCGCGCACGCACGCACACACACACACACACACATAAGCACACACATGTATATAAGTTTGATTTCTGAAATCTTTCGTTTACTCTTAGGTTTGATTTTCATTATATATATATGCCTGTATGTATATAGTGTATGTATTTAGATATACATGCTTTTATAAATATATAGATAGATAGATATATAGATAGATAGATACATACATACATAGATATATACATACATAGATACATGTATCTATTTAATTCGTTGGTATATATATATATATATATATGTATATATATATATATACCAACGAATTAAATAAATACATGCCTTATCTGTCTATCTATCTATCTATGTATGTATCTATCTATCTGTGTGTGTGTATATATATATATATATATATATATAAGCATGTATCCTAAATAGATACACATACATACAGGCAGAGACAGGATATACACCCTAATAGTGCATGAACTCATATACTTACACGCACACACTTACACACTCACAAAAAGCCACACACACACACACACACACACACATATAATAATAGAAATATAAAATGTGATAAAAACCAAAAAAGAATTTAACAAACTTGTGGAACTCACGTTAGGAAAGAACTGTTTCCCTGTCGCCTTCTCGACCTTGTTTCCCTTTATGGTGAAGGGGATGTTGACGCTCCTGAAGGAGCTGTCCGAGGACACGAAGTCCAGTTTGGACAAAGTCCTGACGTGCTGCTTTGCCAGTTCTTCCAGATCGACGTCCACTCGGTTTGCACGGCGCTCGGGTCCCAGGGAGACTTGTGAATGTCTGAAACCGAGGCTGGGCCGTGAGATCTTCGGATTAAAGATAATCTGGCTTTTTGCACGTGAGAGTTTAAGTCCGCTGGACATCGTGTTCCGATTCCTGTTTCCTCTCTGGACGTTCTGTCTCAGAATGCTGTTTCTGAAAATGTTCCTGTCGACCTTATTGGCATCTCCGACCGCGTTGCTGTCCGCCATTTTGACATCTCTAACCGCGTTGCTACCCGCCATTTTGTCATATCTCAACCTGTTCTTGTCGAACGTGCTGGCTTCTCTTAAAATGTTGCTATCCACCATGTTGTTATCTCTAACCATGTTGCTATCCACCATGTTGGTATTTCTAAGCACGTTGCTATCCGCCATTTTGTCATATCTCATCATGTTGCTATGAACCCTGTTGTTGTTGTCTGTTGCCAAGTTACCGTCTGTAAGCATGTTGTTGTTTCTGTTTGCTCTGATTCTGTCAGTTCTTTCTACCAGATTCCTGTTCTGTTCACTCTTCTGTTTCGCCGCGTCACTCACTGGTTTATTTACCACAACACGATTCTCATTCGCCATTTTGTTTCCGAAAGTCTCAAAGCCGTTTCTCGAGCCAGGTCTTGCTAGTAAACGATTACTTGACAACGGTTCGGGGAAAATGTGACCTTGAACTACGTTTTCTGACCTTGATCGAAACTGACCTTTCACCGGAGCTACAAACCGCCGATTTCCCACGTGCTGAATGGCTAGACGTCTTTGCGCAGTGTTTTCCGGTGGCTGCAATGCGGCTTTGTTCCTTATTATTTTCCTCAAGCGCACCAAGTAGTCGCCTTTCGAGGTTCTCACTCGAAGATAGGCGTTCGGGTTTCTCCTCAACGTCTGCAGGACGGTGGAGCTCAGCCAGGGGTACAGGGACGACCCGGACAAAGGGAGTTATCTTCCTTGAGTTTACGGGAAGTGTTCTTTTACCGGTAGATGGCGTTGCCGCCGCTTCTGTTGCTGCTGATCCGCCGAGTTTCGAGGGGCTGAATCGTCCGCCTGTGTTTAACTCGCCGATTTGGTTTTCTGTTTCAGGAATTCTGTTGAAGACGACAGCAGGAATTTTAGAAATGACTTTACTGCTCGGCAGTTTGTTAAACTGTCTTACTGCGTCTCTCGTTTGTTGTCTCGTGTTGGCGGTGAATGGCGGAACGTAAACGTTTTTCTGCAACATCCTAGAATCTTGGATTTGAATTGGCCGCGAAAATACGCGCCGTCTGATTGGCTGAACTGATTTAAGCTGACCCGAGGATGAAAGCATCTTTCCTCTGATTGGCTGGTTATTTTTAAACTGAACAGAGTTTGAAATTATATTTCCTCTCATTGGCTGCTGAATTCTCAGACGAAGAGGAACTGAAATTAAACTATTTCCCGCCTGCTGGTTAAAATTCAGTCCATTAGATGATGACGTCATCACCCTTCCTCTGATTGGTTGCAGAATCTTAAACTGCTGTGAAGGCGATGTAATCGACTTCCTGATTGGCTGAAACGATTTCGCAAACGCGACAGGAGTTACAATCCGTCTTCTGATTGGTTGACCCTGCCCATGAATGGACCCACGTCTCACGTTGTTTGGCTGACGTAGTGAGTGTTGTGTAGCACGTGGAACAATCGGCTGACGTTGTTCCGCTGACTTCGCTACATTTCGGAGTTTTCCGACTGAACCGTTCGCGGGACTCCGTCTTTTGTACCGATTTTAAATCCGGGCGCCGGTCTTCGAAATGCGGTTCTGATGTTCTGTCCCGAAATGGAATTCGGCCCGGGCCAGCGGTGACGGAAATTTGTTCGTCAGCAACCCTGAACTGGGATTGATAACTCGATTAACTCCGTGAATGCTGTTTGCCTTCGTAACCAGTCGTGTTTTGACTGCGTTGCCGCTAAACGATCGCGAAGGTTTATTGGCCGTTGCTTGGTTACGCAGCCTCTGTTCACCCATATTGTTTCTAGCGCTCAGTAGACGTGTTCCTTGCAAATTGTTACGCTGCGTGGCTGCAAACTGACTGTTACCAGTCTGGTGGCCTCGCCTGCTGGTTACGCTTTGGTTACGCCGTCTGTTGGTTACTACTCGTTGGTTACGCTGATTCCGCGCGGTTACAAAATTAGGACTAGTTAACTTTCTGACGTTACCTAGCGCCGGACGGCGAATCTTCCCGAACTGGTGTAACCGAGTGTTGGTTACTAACTGGTTACGTAACCCAGGGTAAATTTTAACAGTTGAAATTTTCATACCTGGTCCGTCCGCACCGGCGGTGGTCCGAACTGGGTAGTTCAGCGGGGGCTGGGATCGAGCGCCGGCGGCTCCTCCTCTCGCTGTCTGCGGGTGGAGAAATTTCCGACTGTTTGGCGACTGCGGAATTCCAGGTTTTCTTGACGAAACTCTTCTCGGAGAATTAACGAACGGCTTCGCGTTGGTTCGGCTGGACCCGAAGTTACCCGATCTCGGATAAATCGAACTCGCTGGCTTTCTCGGAACGTACGGAGAAACTCCGGACCTGTTCGAGGGGCTGTTTCGTTGAAAGTCGTTACGATTATGATTATTATTATTATTATTATTGTTATTATTAACAGATCCAAATTTTCGTGTGGTTCTGTCCTGGCTACGAAAAGAACCAGTGTTCCCAGACGTTCGAAGCGTCTGCCATATTCTCGGATTGTCCACTTTCATTTCTCTCCCTTCGCGGTTAGAAAAATCTCGTTTCCCTGAAGCAGGACTGTTCCGAAATGCTGTCAAACGCGTTCGCACTTCGGGAGCTGAACCTCTCGAGACTTTGTCTCCCGTTCTAACCTGCTGGGCCGGAATGCCGAACGCCGACTGACGAAACTGTTTTCTGGAACTGGAAAAATATCGATTTGTATCCGATTTTTTCTGTCCCCGAGTATCACCGAAAGATGACGACGAGGTGCGCGGGAACTGGAAAAACTGTCTTTGAATTGTTCCCCTTCGCGAGCCGCTAGTCCCGCCGCCATTTCTTCTTCCAGCAGACGGCAGCTGAGCATTTCCCGCCAAAACGTGCAGCAGAGCCACAATCAGCAGCACAGCGATGAACATGTTGTTTGTGGTGTTTTTTTTTTTGTGGGTGTTTTTTTTTTCAAAACGTCTTCATTCCAAAACCGAATTTCCGACAACGACAACGACAACAGATAGATCTCTCTCTCTTTCTCACACACACTCTCTCTCTAACCTCTCTCTCTGGCCGAGCAGCGAAAGTCAGTCACGCGTGACGGCGGAACAATAAAGAGAAAAAAGCCCCAGTTCACGGCTGACTGACAGGCGACGACGTGGCTGTCATCGGCGAAATTGAGGAGTGATCATCATCGTCGTCATGTCTGTCATTGACGAGACGTCAGCTCGGCGTCGCACGACGTTAATGTGGATCACAAGATGGACAGACCGTACCGGGGGGGGCGGGGGCGGGTCCGTAATCTCTTCTACGGGGGGAGGGGGAGGATTGTGTGTGGCTGGGTAGGCCGAGACCTAGCACACTATTTTTTAAATAATAATAAAATAACGTAATTACGTTGTTGGATTTTTTTTTTTTTTTTTTTTTTTTTTTGCGCGTTTTCAAAGAAACTCGCTATGCTACGGTCATACTTTATTGTCAGTAAAGGTTGGTATCATTAAAAATAGTTATTTAGAAGTACGCGATTTGTTTTCAGATAATATAAATAAATATTAATAATAGTAATAGTAGTAGTAGTCGGAGTCATACTACTACTACTACTATTACTACTACTACTACTACTACTGCTTTTACTACTACTACTACTACTACTACTACTACTAATAATAATAATAATAATAATAATAATAATTTCAAAAATATATATCTACATTAAACTTTAACAAACAAAAGTCCAAACCTCCACTGAAAGTAAACTAAATGTAGTGAGATAATTTGTATACCAAGATAACAAGAGCATAATTAAAACTCAAGATTAATAAAAACAATCAAACGAAAACAAATAAACAAATAAATAAATAAACAAACAAACAAACAAACAAAACAAATAAGTAGGTAAACAAATAAAAACTAACACGATATGTTAAAACAAACACTGATATATATATAAATAAAATTAAAATTAAAATAAATAAATAAATAAAATAAAATAATCTTGAATAATCTAAGAAACAGAACGGCGAACATTCCCCATGCTCATAATATAAAATTAAAACATAAAACTGCCGACAGCCTTTACGACAATTACCGAGGTCGTTTCTATTAAACGAAATATCCCGAACACAAACGACAACACCGGAATTTCCTGTAGTCATGTGATTTCGAGGCAGCAGAGTGTAAGAACGTAAACAAAGATGTTGTTGGTGAATTAGTCTTTTCTGCGTTAAGCTACTGCAGAAACATTTTATAAAACAGAAGGAAGAACAAAATAAGAAACGTTATGGCCACAGGATGGCCACTTCTCGGAAAGGACCGCAAAAACCAGCTCACAAAGCGATGGAATTTCGCGTATTTGAATGTCACCGAAGTTCCACGGGACTTGGCCGAGAAGTACGGAAGTAATATAGAGGAACTTGACTTGAGTAACAATCAAATAGCGTAACCTTGACTTGAGTAACAATCAAATAGCGTAGTAGTAGTAGTTTTTTTATTATTATTATTAGTAGTAGTATTAGTAGTAGTAGCAGTAGTAGTAGAAAGTAGTAGTAGTAGTAGTAGTAGTAGTAGTAGTAATAGTAGTACTTAGTATCAATCAAATAGTATCCTTGTTTTATTATTATTATTATTAGTAGTAGTAGTAGTAGTAGTGGTAGTAGTAGTAGTAGTATAGTAATATAGAGGAACTTGACTTGAGTAACAATCAAATAGCGTATCCTTGTTTTATTATTATTATTATTAGTAGTAGTAGTAGTAGTAGTAGTAGTAGTAGTAATATAGAGGAACTTAGTAGTGTTTTATTATTGTAGTAGTAGTAGTAGTAGTAGTAGTAGTAGTAGTAGTAGTAGTAGTAGTAGTAGTAGTAGAAGTAGTAGTAGTAGTAGTAGTAGAAATAGTAGTGTTATTATTATTATTATTAGTGTCATTATTATTATTATTATTATTATTATGGTTATTATTATTATTATTATTATTATTATTATTATTATTATTATTATTATTAGTAGTAGTAGTAGTAGTAGTAGTAGTAGTGTTATTATTAGTGTCATTATTATGATTATTATTATTATTATTATTATTATTATTATTATTATTATTATTATTATTATTATTATTAATATTATTAGTAGTAGTAGTAGTAGTGTTAGTATTATTAGTGTCATTATTATTATTATTATTATTATTATTATTATTATTATTATTAATAAAAAAAAAAAAAGCAGACTAAATGAATTTTATTAATTTAAAATATAATCAATAATAACAAGAACAAAGAATTTTAAAAATATAATCAATAATAACAAGAACAAAGGTTTAAAAAATTAATCCACATGTAACTTGTTAATTAGTTTTCTTAATGAACATAACTGACAGAATTGTTTATAAATTCACACCACATTAACATTTACATTTGAAATATTATATTATTTAATTAATTTGATAATAATTTCTGATTTATAAATATTTAAGATTTGTTTCTTTCAACTTTTTAAAATATATATTTTTTTATAAATTTTAATTTTAATTTTTTTTATTTTTTATTTTTTTTTTTTTTTTTTTTGAGTTAATTTTATATTCTTGACTAAACAGTGAAACAGTATATAATCAAGTTTGGAATAAGAGATTTTGAAACAAATAATTATGAACATTTTTCTTAACCATTTGTAGAGATTTGCGTTTTCTCTGCAACTTTCCACAGTTATCAACCCTGATCCTGGATCACAATCTTATTAACTCACAAGTGAAGTTACCTCCCTTGCCTTATCTCCATACACTCTGGGTCAATCATAACAAAATAAAAAATCTGGGTACAGTATTATTCATTTATTTATTTACTTGTTTGTTTCATTTATTTATTTATTTGTTTATTTATTTATTTATTTATTTTTTTTATTTATTTATTTATTTATTTATTTATTTATTTATTTATTTATTTACTTATTTATTTATTTATTTTATTTTGTTTTATTTTATTTGTAGCATTTTTTTTGTACTACTTTCTTAAATATATGTATATAGTTTATATTTATTATTATATTTGTCCTCTCTTTTGTAAATGTTTATCTATTTCATCTTTCAGCTTTTTAGTATGAAATTTATTATCAGTTTCAGCTTAACCAAATTTCGTTAATATTTTTATGTTCGTATTATTTTATTTATTATTATTATTATTATTATTATTATATTACCAATGACATTTGTCACCATCTTATTTTTATTGTTGCTTTTGTTGTTGTTGCTGTTGTTGCAGATTCTGTACAAATTGTTTTTTAGGTCTGTTTATTTCGACAGTTTGTAAAACTTGTCCGAACATCCGATTTCTGTCCATGATGAACAACGAAGCTGCCCCCAGTTACTTCAACGGAGGATCCTACACCCAGTATGTAGACTACAGGTAAATAGTGTGTAGACTACAGGTAAATAGTGTGTAGACTATAGGTAAATAGTGTGTAGACTACAGGTAAATAGTATGTAGACTGCAGGTAAATAGTGTTTAGACTGCAGGTAAATACAGTGTGTAGACTACAGGTAAATACAGTGAGTAGACTACAGGTAAATAGTGTGTAGACTACAGGTAAATACAGTGTGTAGACTACAGGTAAATAGTGTGTAGACTACAGGTAAATAGTGTGTAGAGACTACAGGTAAATAGTGTGTAGACTACAGGTAAATAGTGTGTAGACTACAGGTAAATACAGTGTGTAGACTACAGGTAAATAGTGTGTAGACTACAGGTAAATACAGAGTGTAAATTACAGGTAAATACAGATATATATATATATATATATATCATGCAGGTATCATAAATTACAGACAGTGTTGTTTTTCTTGTACATTATTTGACAATGTTTATTCACAGCTGCAGTAAAACCCACAACACACACAATCTCTGTCACCTGAAATCTGTCCAGAAACACGAACATACTGAGTTCAGCAAGGACAGACGTAAACAAAACTCACAGAAATACTCATAAAGTGGATTTATGTTTATGAAATACTGTGTGTGAACTGAGTAAGAGTTGCTATGTGGCCCATCCTCACCAAGACAAGTCAGCTAAGACGTCATGTTTGAAACCATCGTGTAAAGCTGAAGTAAAAAACTGTTTGATTTGAACAAAACCAGTCCAAATCAGTTGAGATTGTTTGGTTTAACGGTTGAATAATAACAGAAAAATGCTGTCTTCATCTGCATTCAGTATGTGTCCACTGATCTGAGACATGCACACACACACATACACACATGCACACACACACACAGACAGACAGACAGACAGACTAATATAATTAATGTTTACAGGTATTTTGTAATTAGTTAATTGAAATATTTACAAGTTTTGGATGATAAAAATGCTTCTCTCTCTCTCTCTCTCTCTCTCTCTCTCTCTCTCTCTCTCTCTCTCTCTCTCTCTCTCTCTCTCTCTCTCTCTCTCTCTCTCTCTCTCTCTCTCTCTCTCTCTCTCTCTCTCTCTCTCTCTCTCTCTCTCTCTCTCTCTCTCTCTCTCTCTCACACACACAAACAGACAGATAAACTAATATATTTAATATATTTACAGGTATTTTGTAATCAGTAAATTGAAATATTTACAAGTTTTGGATGATAAAAATGTTTCTCTCTCTCTCTCTGTCAGACACACACACACACAGATAAACTAATATATTTACTATATTTACAGGTATTTTGTAATCAGTAAATTGAAATATTTACAAGTTTTGTGATGATAAAAATGCTTCTCTCTCTCTCTCTCTCTCTCTCTCTCTCTCTCTCTCTCTCTCTCTCTCTCTCTCTCTCTCTCTCTCAGACACACACACACACACAGACAGATAAACTAATATATTTAATATATTTACAGGTATTTTGTAATCAGTAAATTGAAATATTTACAAGTTTTGGACGATAAAAATGTTTCTCCTGAGGAGAGGTCTGAAGCTGAACGAATTTACAAATTGTCTGTAAGTTTACTTACTTATTTTATTTGTTTATTTTTCTGTTTATTCTGTTACTTACTTACTTACTCATTTATGTACGTACATACATACTTACCTACTTACTTTTTTATTTATTTATTTATATATATTTTTACTGGTTACTTCATTTATTTATTAATTGATTTATTTATTTACCTATTTAATCATTTATTATTTATTTTTTTATCTACATATATATTTTTTATTTATTGATTTATTTATTTATCAATTTAATTATTTATTAATTATGTATTTATCAGTTTATTTATTTATTTATGTATTTATCAGTTTATTTATTTATTTATTTATTTATTTATTTATTTACTTATTTATCACTTTATTTATTTATCAATTTATTTATTTATTTATTTATTTATTTATTTATTTATCAGTTTATTTATTTATCAGTTTATTTATTTATTTATTTATTTATTTATTTATAACCTAATCAAGGAAAAAGCTGATATCTCAACACTGTAACCAATCATTTTTTGTTTTTACCCGGTAAACCTAAACAAGACGAAACCTAAATAAAATTAACTTTTTCTGTTTCTAACTTCACCATTCTCAGCACTATTAGGTTTACATGCTTTCTCTGTTACTGTTTGAACATAGGCAGGATAAACCTGATATCATGAGACTGTCAAAAGTGATTTCTTTTTAATCCTGTAATCCTAAATAAATTAAAGAAAAAAAAAAAAAAACTAATTTAAACTAATTTTCGTTTATTTTTCAGCTAGATACTGTTTTTAGTATTCATGCATACTGATTTGAAATTATTGCAGGATAATTATTTATAATTTCTGTAGGGCTGATTTTTTTGATTTTTTTTATTATGATTTTTTTTTTGATTTCAACATTTTAAACATTCAGTTTCATATTTATAATTTTAGTTATTATTTAATCATTATTTCATTTATCTCACACATTTTTAATGATTTTTTTTTATTTTTTTTTTATTTTATTTTTTTTATTTATTTATTTGTGTATTTATTTATTTCGTTACAGGTTTGTCAAAGTAAAAAGGTGACGAAAAAGAAGAAGAAAAGAACCAAAGAGAGATAGCTCCAGAAATCAGATTGGGAAAAAAATGTTCCATCTCGGTTTTAATAAAAAGATGAAAACCCGGTTTCAGAAAAACAATCAGTTTCAAAATCTATTTGCAATACACAGTTGAAAACACTATTTATTTATTTATGTGTGTGTGTGTGTGTGTGAGACAGTGTTTTTTTTTTGGGGGGCAGGGGGTTGTTCTTTTATCTCCTTTTCTAATCTAGTGCTGTCAATTTAAAAATTGATGAATTTTTTTATTATTTTTTTTTTTTTTGTCCTTTGTGTATGATGTAAATACAAAATCAAGATCAAGGTCATAATGTTTATTTATTTTACGAACTGCAATAGCAAAACAGGGTAATGTTTTTCAACTCAGTAAATGAGGTTTATCTCTGTGTGTGTGTGTGTGTGTGTGTGTGTGTGTGTGTGTGTGTGTGTGTGTGTGTGTCTAAGTGTTGCTGTACGTAAAATCAATTTTGTTATTTTTTTAATCATCTTTATTCTTTAAAAAATAAAAAATAAAAATCTCAGATCGTCTTGTTTTATATTTTTGACATTTCTCTGACAGTAGTTTTACTGTCGTCAGACAATGCTTCAACACATTTTGATTATGTTGACTATGCACAGTAAAATAAACGACATAGTCTATATTATAAAAATAATAATGATGATGAAGATGATGATAATACTTAGGGTAATGATAATAATAATAATGTTAATAATAATAATACACACACACAGACAATCACTAAATTTAGACGTGACTAGACAGAGATAAGAACGTCACGTCATTTCTATTTATAGATCAGGAATTCCCCCCCCAAAATATTAGTACTTTGTTTACTGGTTCCCCTGACAACAGATATATGTATAGTATTTTTCTGACACTCCTTTCTTTATTTCTGAATACAAATGAGGTAAGCAAAGTTCTAAACATTTTACTTCTGTGAAATATACTTCATTCTTTAACACACAACGTTTGAGAGGGTCTTATTATGCTGAGGTAATTAAAACTCTAATTATTTCTTGTTTCCTTTGTGTTCTGTTCTTACCAATATATTTGTTTCCTATGTCTGTTTGTCTGTCTGTGTCCTTCGATGTTTCTTTCTGTGTATATTTATATTTTTATTTATTTATTTATTTATTTAATTATTTATTTAATTATTTATTTGTTATTCTTTTATTTTTGTTTGGAAATTTATTGATTCGTTTACTTGTTTATTTAATCACTTTTTATCTATTGTATTGTATTGTATTGCATTATTTAGTTAGTTAGTTAGTTATTACAAATACACTATTGCACATGATTATAAAAATTGAATCTTTTCGTTTCTGAATACACTTCAGTTTATTTGTGTCATCAGACTTCTTACTTCATTTTATTTATTTATTTATTTATTTATTTATTTATTTATTTATTTATTTATTTATTTATTTTTTATTATTATTTTTTTATTCATTTTTTTTTTTTTTTTTTTTTTTTTTTTTTTTTTTTTCAGAGGCGCAATGAAATATCTGCTGATTTTCTTTGTTTGCTGTTTGCTGGTTTCATCCTGGGCGCTAGGTGTGTATATCTTCTCTCAAACCTTGCTGTAAATATAAATTATTCATTTATATCAATTAGTAGCAGCAGTAGTAGTTGTAGTAGCAGTAGTAGTAATACCAGTGGTTGCTTTAGAACATAGGTTTTCAACCTGGGGGTCGCGAGATCGTTCTTGAGCGAGGGGGGTATGGTTTAGCTTTTCTCAACTTGACTTGGAAGGAGGAGTAAATAAAAACGTGTAGATAAGTTTTAGGACCCGTCATAGTGAACACAGTGTACTGTCTTTGTTTGACGAAAATATGGTAATCCGAGATATTATGTTGAATCAAAAAATTTAAAATGGGGTCATCGGTCATACTCAGTTGCTCACTGGGGGTCGCGGTATGAAAAGGTTGAAAACCACTGGTTTACAGGTTGTATAGTAGTAATAAGAAGAACAAGAATAACAGTAGTGGTAGTAGTAGTTGTAGCGGTAGCAGGAGTAACGTAGTAGTTGTAGTAGTAATAATAGTTCTAGTGGTAGTACAAATGACAGTTGTAGTATTGATGGTAGTAGTAGTGGTAGTAGTAGTAGTAGTAGTAGTAGTAGTAGTAGTAGTAGTAGTAGTAGTAGTAGTAGTGGTGGTGTAGTAGTAGTAGTAGTAGTAGTAGTAGTTGTAGTTTTAGAACCGGCAACAGTAACAATTGTAATAGTAGCAGTAGCAACAGTAGTTGTAATAATAGCAGTAGTAGTAGTAATAGTAGTAGTAGTAGTAGTATCAATAGTAGCAGTAGTAATAGTACTAACAGTAGTAGTAGTAGTAGTTGTAATAGTGACAATAGCAGTAGCAGTAGTAATAGTAGTAGTGGTAGTATCAATAGTAGCGGTAGTAATAGTAGTAACAGTAGTAGTAGTAGTTGTAATAGTGACAGTAGTAGTAGTAGTAGTAATAGTAGTAGTGGTAGTAGTTGTAGCTGTAGTAGTTGTAATAGTGACAGTAGTAGTAGTAGCAGTAGTAATAGTACTAACAGTAGTAGTAGTAGTAGTAGTTGTAATAGTGACAGTAGCAGTATTTGTATTGGAAGCTGCAGTAGTAACACTGGTTGTAGAGACAATAATTTTTGTTGTTATACAGTTAATGTGACTGTTTTTTTATTGTTGTTGTTTTTTTGTTGCTGCTGTTGTTATTGTAGTTGCTACTGCTGTTATTGTAGTTGCTTCTGTTGTTATTATCATTGTTTTGTCTTTGTTGTCATTGTTGTACTTCTTGTTGTGGCTGTTGCTATTATTATTATTATTATTATTATTATTATTATTATTATTATTATTATTGTCGTTCCTGTTGTTGTTGTTCTTGTTGCTATTGTTATTATTATTATTATTTTTATTTGAATTTAATTATTATTTTTTTTTTTTTTATAAACAACTGTAGACCTGAGACTAAGCCAAACTAGCGGTGAAGCCAAAGAAGGTCAATCTCTGACCTTGACCTGTGACGTCATCAATGGTTCTCTAGTCGGAAACCTCGTTTTTAGCCGGCCCGTGAATAATACTATGGTTGCTCTTTGTAACGTAAACAGTTGCGAACCTCAAATTATTGGCTACAGCGCAAACAGAATAAGCGCAACGTCCTTCAGCGTTACTATTAATAGTCTCAATTCAGCCAACGACGTTGGTCAGTGGAGCTGTTCATGCAGTGACGCAACAGCTACAACGACGGTGGCAATAGATGGTAAGTTTACACTGGAACTTGTTGATAGGATTACGGTCACACTTGGTAAGTTTACTGACTTCAGCCGAAGTGCCAGTCTTCACAGCCATTTTAGAATCAGTAGTAGTAACAGTAGTATTCACAACTATTATTATTATTGCCATTATTATTTATTTATTTATTTATTTATTTATTTATTATTTCTTCTCGGTTATTTTATTTTATTTTTTTCTGCCACAGAATCGAATTCAGCAACCCGCGCGCAGATCATGAGTGTTACATATCTGATCACCATGGCAACAGCGGCCATCTTAGCTGGACTCTGATTGTCTTCAGAGCTGTGACGTAATAATATTTTCTGAATGAGGACGTGACGTAATAACATTTTCTGAATGAAGACGTGACGTCAGATGTAATTTTGTTAGTTGAAAACAAATCTAACAAATAATCGCAGAACTTTTTTGTTTCATATTTCGATGTTTACTGTTTTAATTGTATTTTATATAAATAATGGTTATTATGCGCACACATCTACACGCATGCGCACATGGAGTGCGACATATGACGTTTGTGAAGTCGTATCACGACTTCATCTCGCTGAATACTTTTTCTGTGAAGTCTAACTAGTCACAGAATTTACATACACACGTACACACATACACACATATATACACACACAGATACATACATACACACATATACACATACATACATACATACACACACACATGCATACATACACACACATACATACATACGTACACATATACACACATACATACATACACACACACACACATACATACATACATACACACACACATACATACATACATACGTACGTACACACATACATACATACATAGATATACACAAAAAGACAGACACACAGATTAATAAATAAATAAAATAAATAAATAAATAATAATAATAATAATAACAATAACAATAACAATAACAATAACAATAACAACAGCAATAATAATAAAATTTCGTGCCCCTGTTATAATCACGTCTTTCCTCTTTTGTAATTAAAACTGACACATCATAGCTGACAAGAGACACTCGTGTTTAATCAAATTATTTATGAGTCCACATCGATAGATCAGATTACAAATACACCTCTTTACTGACCTACTTCCTGGTGCAAGTCACTCAGATGCATAGGTGAGCAACGCTGTTTGTCTGTATAATCTAATACCTCTGTGTTCTTCGATATTTATTTTTCAGATAACATCTTTTATGCAGTGATTTTTCAACAAAGTTGAATATAAACTAAGTATTTGTCACTTCGAGTTTTTTCTTTTTTGATTGTTGTTTGTTGGGATTTTTTTTTTTTGTTTTGTTTGTGTGTGTGTGTTGTTGTTATTTTGTCTTTTTTTTTTACAGTTATTGTGTATATATATAAAATTCTTTATTTTATAATTCCTTTTTTGGCGTTATTTCTGTAACTATTAATTTATTAGTTTCTGACTGATTTTATTTTTTTTGATTTCATTTGATTAGCTATTTCGATTTTTACAATTTTATTTATTTTTTTTTTTGCAATTTTTTAATTTATTTAGTTATTTTGTAATTTATTTTACATTTGTTTTAACTTTTTTGTTTTCCAGTTATTTATTTATTTGTTTATTTATTTATTTATTTATTTTTCACTTCATACAGTCATACATCGTTTTCCACATCCGTAGTGACAACACTTTTTGCCGTTGTTGCAGTCAGCGTCGGTGTTGCATAGGTTGACGTCCATCACGCATCTATAATAGTTTGGTACGTCTGGACACCTGGCTGAAATAACAACAACAACAACAACAATAACAACAACAACAACAATAGCAACAGTAATAATAATAATAATAACAACAACAATAGCAACAGTAATAATCATAATAACAACAACAACAATAATAAGAAGAAGAAGAAGAAAAGTAATAATAATAATGGTAATAACAATAACAACAATAGCAACAGTAATAATAATAATAATAACAACAACAACAATAAGAAGAAGAAGAAGAAGAAGAAAAGTAATGGTAATAATAGCAATAATAATAACAGTGATAGTAATTAGAAATGTTAGTTGTGGCAGCAGCAGTGGTAGTAACAGTAGAAGTTGTTGTTGCAGCAGTAGTGATAGTAATAGTGGACGTTGTTGCAGCAGTAATGGTAGTAAGAGTAGAAGTTGTTGTTGCAGCAGTAATGGTAGTAAGAGTAGAAGTTGTTGTTGCAGCAGTGGTAGTAATAGTAGAAGTTGTTGTTGCAGCAGCAGTGGTAGTAATAGTGGACGTTGTTGTTGCAGCAGCAGTGGTAGTAATAGTAGAAGTTGTTGTTGCAGCAGCAGTGGCAGTAATAGTGGACGTTGTTGTTGCAGCAGCAGTGGTAGTAATAGTGGACGTTGTTGTTGCAGCAGCAGTGGTAGTAAGAGTAAAAGTTGTTGTTGCAGCAGTAGTAATGGTAGTAGCAGTGATAGTAACTGCAATTGTCGCTGTAGTAACAGTAGTGAATGGACGAAAATAACGTCAGACAGAAATCCGAGAAAAATATGACGTCACAAACACTATGACTGTGTTTGTGACGTCAGGAGACAATAACTACGAAATTGATTAAAATTATTGACAGTATGGACGAATGGATGAATGAATGGATGGACGGAATAAGTTGAAATGAACAAATGACTCGATATTTCTTCTTTTCTTTCTGTTTTTCTTTCTTTTCTCTTTACTTCTTCATTTCATTTATTTATTTTTTTTTCATATTTCTCTTTTCGTGCTATCATCTTTGTTCTTTATTTTCATAGAAAACGGTTTACGATGTAATGCAAATGAGGTTTGTTATTGCAGTTGTGTTGATATCGTCGAGACGATAGTAGTAGCATTGACGTTGTTATTATTATTATTGTTGCAGTTTTATTACTAAAGATTGTTGCTGTGTTCATGACGTCGCTATAGTAGTAGTTTTCTTCTTCTTATTTATTGTTATTATTATTATTACTACTACTACTACTACTTTGTTATTAGTTTGTTATTGTTATTGTTATTGTTGTTGTTGTTTTCATCTTCGTCGTACCGTTTTTCCTAAAGTGTACACCTTTTCCAAACAAACGTTCCATTTTGTTTTTTCTTGGAAATTCTTTTCTGCGCATATCATCCGTCTTTGTGTCTGTGCGTTTGTGTGTACATGTAGTCGTTAATGAATGCATATGTACGTATATATATATATATACACGGAAAACAGGATACATCTGTAGTGTTTTACAAATCTTTTATTTTGCGTGTACATTTAACTCATAGCGTCACGTGTACGGTATATTTCCATATTGCACGGTTGCCTGTGTACAACGTGCTCGACATGTCTGTATGATAATTACACGTTGATACATCGTTTGCCGCAGCCGTAGTAACAGCACTTCTGATTGGTCGAGCAGTCTGTGTCTGCCGAGCAGAGGTTGATGTCAACCAAGCACTTAGCTAACAGCACGTTTTTAGGACAGCTGCCCACTGTAAACGTTAACAGTATATGAACGAGAGAAGAAGAAGAAGAAGAAGAAGAAGAAGAAGAAGAAGAAGAAGAAGAAGAAAGAAGAGGCGACTGATCCCATAACAGTATATGAAGAAGAAGAACAAGAAGATGAAGAAGAAGAAGAAGAAAGAAGAGGCGACTGATCCCATAACAGTATATGAAGAAGAAGAACAAGAAGATGAAGAAGAAGAAGAAGAAAGAAGAGGCGACTGATCCCATAACAGTATATGAAGAAGAAGAACAAGAAGATGAAGAAGAAGAAGAAGAAAGAAGAGGCGACTGATCCCATAACAGTATATGAAGAAGAAGAAGAAGAAGAACAAGAAGATGAAGAAGAACAAGAAGAAGAAGAAAGAAGAGGCGACTGATCCCATAACAGTATATGAAGAAGAAGAACAAGAAGATGAAGAAGAAGAAGAAGAAGAAGAAAGAAGAGGCGACTGATCCCATAACAGTATATGAAGAAGAAGAACAAGAAGATGAAGAAGAAGAAGAAGAAGAAGAAGAAGAAAGAAGAGGCGACTGATCCCATAACAGTATATGAAGAAGAAGAACAAGAAGATGAAGAAGAAGAAGAAGAAGAAGAAGAAAGAAGAGGCGACTGATCCCATAACAGTATATGAAGAAGAAGAAGAAGAAGACGAAGAAGAAGAAGAAGAAGAAGAAGAAGAAGAAGAAAGAAAGAAGAGGCGACTGATCCCATAACAGTATATGAAGAAGAAGAAGAAGAAGAAGAAGAAAGAAGAGGCGACTGATCCCATAACAGTATATGAAGAAGAAGAACAAGAAGATGAAGAAGAAGAAGAAGAAAGAAGAGGCGACTGATCCCATAACAGTATATGAAGAAGAAGAACAAGAAGATGAAGAAGAAGAAGAAGAAAGAAGAGGCGACTGATCCCATAACAGCATATGAAGAAGAAGAACAAGAAGATGAAGAAGAAGAAGAAGAAGAAGAAGAAGAAGAAAGAAGAGGCGACTGATCCCATAACAGTATATGAAGAAGAAGAACAAGAAGATGAAGAAGAAGAAGAAGAAGAAGAAGAAAGAAGAGGCGACTGATCCCATAACAGTATATGAAGAAGAAGAACAAGAAGATGAAGAAGAAGAAGAAGAAGAAGAAAGAAGAGGCGACTGATCCCATAACAGTATATGAAGAAGAAGAAGAAGAAGAAAGAAGAGGCGACTGATCCCATAACAGTATATGAAGAAGAAGAAGAAGAAGAAGACGAAGAAGAAGAAGAAGAAGAAGAAGAAGAAGAAGAAGAAGAAGAAGAAGAAGAAGAAGAAGAAAGAAGAGGCGACTGATCCCATAACAGTATATGAAGAAGAAGAAGAAGAAGACGAAGAAGAAGAAGAAGAAGAAGAAGAAGAAGAAGAAGAAAGAAGAGGCGACTGATCCCATAACAGTATATGAAGAAGAAGAACAAGAAGATGAAGAAGAAGAAGAAGAAGAAGAAGAAGAAAGAAGAGGCGACTGATCCCATAACAGTATATGAAGAAGAAGAAGAAGAAGACGAAGAAGAAGAAGAAGAAGAAGAAGAAGAAGAAGAAGAAGAAGAAGAAGAAGAAGAAGAAGAAAGAAGAGGCGACTGATCCCATAACAGTATATGAAGAAGAAGAAGAAGAAGAAGAAGAAGAAGAAGAAAGAAGAGGCGACTGATCCCATAACAGTATATGAAGAAGAAGAAGAAGAAACGAAGAAGAAGAAGAAGAAGAAAGAAGAGGCGACTGATCCCATAACAGTATATGAAGAAGAAGAAGAAGAAGAAGACGAAGAAGAAGAAGAAGAAGAAGAAGAAGAAGAAGAAGAAGAAGAAGAAGAAGAAGAAGAAGAAAGAAGAGGCGACTGATCCCATAAAAGTATATGAAGAAGAAGAAGAAGAAGACGAAGAAGAAGAAGAAGAAGAAGAAGAAGAAGAAGAAAGAAGAGGCGACTGATCCCATAACAGTATATGAAGAAGAAGAAGAAGAAGAAGAAGAAGAAGAAGAAGAAGAAGAAGAAAGAAGAGGCGACTGATCCCATAACAGTATATGAAGAAGAAGAAGAAGAAGACGAAGAAGAAGAAGAAGAAAGAAGACGCGACTGATCCCATAACAGTATATGAAGAAGAAGAAGAAGAAGAAGAAGAAGAAGAAGAAGAAGAAGAAGAAAGAAGAGGCGACTGATCCCATAACAGTATATGAAGAAGAAGAAGAAGAAGAAGAAGAAGAAGAAGAAGAAGAAGAAGAAGAAGAAGAAGAAGAAGAAGAAGAAGAAGAAGAAGAAAGAAGAGGCGACTGATCCCATAACAGTATATGAAGAAGAAGAAGAAGAAGAAGAAGAAGAAGAAGAAGAAGAAAGAAGAGGCGACTGATCCCATAACAGTATATGAAGAAGAAGAAGAAGAAGACGAAGAAGAAGAAGAAGAAAGAAGACGCGACTGATCCCATAACAGTATATGAAGAAGAAGAAGAAGAAGAAGAAGAAGAAGAAGAAGAAGAAAGAAGAGGCGACTGATCCCATAACAGTATATGAAGAAGAAGAAGAAGAAGACGAAGAAGAAGAAGAAGAAGAAGAAGAAGAAGAAGAAGAAGAAGAAGAAGAAAGAAGAGGCGACTGATCCCATAACAGTATATGAAGAAGAAGAAGAAGAAGAAAGAAGAGGCGACTGATCCCATAACAGTATATGAAGAAGAAGAAGAAGAAGACGAAGAAGAAGAAGAAGAAGAAGAAGAAGAAGAAGAAGAAGAAGAAGAAGAAAGAAGAGGCGACTGATCCCATAACAGTATATGAAGAAGAAGAAGAAGAAGAAGAAGAAGAAGAAGAAGAAGAAAGAAGAGGCGACTGATCCCATAACAGTATATGAAGAAGAAGAAGAAGAAGACGAAGAAGAAGAAGAAGAAGAAGAAGAAGAAGAAGAAGAAGAAGAAGAAAGAAGAGGCGACTGATCCCATAACAGTATATGAAGAAGAAGAAGAAGAAGAAAGAAGAGGCGACTGATCCCATAACAGTATATGAAGAAGAAGAAGAAGAAGACGAAGAAGAAGAAGAAGAAGAAGAAGAAGAAGAAGAAGAAGAAGAAGAAGAAGAAGAAAGAAGAGGCGACTGATCCCATAACAGTATATGAAGAAGAAGAAGAAGAAGAAGAAAGAAGAGGCGACTGATCCCATAACAGTATATGAAGAAGAAGAAGAAGAAGACGAAGAAGAAGAAGAAGAAGAAGAAGAAGAAGAAGAAGAAGAAGAAGAAGAAGAAGAAAGAAGAGGCGACTGATCCCATAACAGTATATGAAGAAGAAGAAGAAGAAGACGAAGAAGAAGAAGAAGAAGAAGAAGAAGAAGAAAGAAGAGGCGACTGATCCCATAACAGTATATGAAGAAGAAGAAAAAGAAGAAGAAGAAGAAGAAGAAGAAAGAAGAGGTGACTGATGCCAATGGGTATAGACGTGGTACAGTGATAGAACTTCTAATAGCAACAGCAACAGCAACAGCAGTGGTAGGAGAATTAGTAGAAGACGTAGAAGTAGCAGTAGTAGTTGTAGTCGTAACAACAGTAGTGATTTATAGTTTAGTAGTAACTGTGTTAAAAAGTAGAAGAATATTTATCGTTGATGTAATTAGAAATCAGAACTGAATGTTGTCCACGCTCATGTTGATGATGTTAGTGTAAGTGTTTGTGATGCTGATGTCGGTATCAATGTTTGTGATGATGATGGTGTCAATGTTGCTGATGTTGCTGATGTTAGTGTCAATATTGGCAATGTTTATGATGATGGTGTCAATGTTGGTGCCAGTGCTGATGGTGATGATGTCTGTGTGTGTGTGTCTGTGTGTATGTCTGTGTGTGTGTGTCTGTGTGTGTCTGTCTGTCTGTGTGTGTGTGTGTGTGTCTGTCTGTATGTGTGTGTCTGTGTGTGTGTCTGTCTGTATGTGTGGGTGTGTGGGGGTGTGTCTGTGGGTGTGTCTGTCTGTGTGGGTGTGTGTGTGGGTGTGTCTGTGTGTGTGTCTGTCTGTATGTGTGCGGGTGTGTGTATGTGTGTGTCTGAGTGTATGTATGTGTGTGAGTTTTTTTTGTATAACTCTCAGTATGTTGGTCTGTCAGTCTGTTTTTGCAATGCATCTATCTGTCTATTCTATCTGTCTATCTGTCTAATCTATCCGTCTATGTGTCTATTCTATCTATCTGTCTATTTAATCTTTTTTTTTTTTTTGATTTTTTGATTTGTGTGTTTATTTATTTCGTTACAGGTTTGTCAAAGTAAAAAGGTGACGAAAAAGAAGAAGAAAAGAACCAAAGAGAGATAGCTCCAGAAATCAGATTGGGAAAAAAATGTTCCATCTCGGTTTTAATAAAAAGTTACAAAAACAAACTGCTCCTATATCTGGAACTGGAGAAAAATGAAAACGTTTCTCCGTTTTATGTGTGATGTTTTTTTTTGTTTTTTTTCTATTTAAAAAGGCAGCAGACGCTTATTTTTCCTGTTCTACACTTTCTCTTTATTTTCAGTATTTTTCCAGTTCCAA
The DNA here is from genome assembly GCA_012295275.1 of Chrysomallon squamiferum. Taxonomy (NCBI): domain Eukaryota; kingdom Metazoa; phylum Mollusca; class Gastropoda; order Neomphalida; family Peltospiridae; genus Chrysomallon; species Chrysomallon squamiferum. Next base: position 21,774,370 of record CM022677.1, read on the forward strand.
CCCAAGAGTGTCTGTTTTAAAAACTCCAAACGATTTTCAGTATCCTGTAGTGTTAAATATGTTGTTTGTTTTTTCCTGGATTTTTTTTTGGGGGGGGGGGCAGGGGGGTTGGTGTTTTATCTCCTTTTCTAATCTAGTGCTGTCAATTTAAAAAAAAAAATTGTCCTTTCAAATTCAAGATCAAGGTTATAATGTTTATTTATTTTACGAACTGCAATAGCAAAACAGGATAATGTTTTTCAACTCAGTAAATGAGGTGTATCTGTGTGTGTGTGTGTGTGTGTGTCTAAGTGTTGCTGTACGTAAAATTAATATTGTTATTTTTTAATCATCTTTATTCTTTAAAAAATATAAAATAAATAAAAAACAAAAATCTCAGATCGTCTTGTTTTATATTTTTGACATTTCTCTGACAGTAGTTTTACTGTCGTCAGACAATGCTTCAACACATTTTGATTATGTTGACTATGCACAGTAAAATAAATGACATAATCTATATTATAAAAGTAATGATGATGATGATGATGATGATAATTATTGTAATGATAATAATAATGATAATTATAAGAATAATGTTAATAATAATAATACACATACACAAACATACACACAGACAATCACTAAACTTATACGTGACTATGTAGAGATAAGAACGTCATTTCTGTTTATAGATGAGGACTTCCCCAATTTTTTTATACTTTGTTTATTTTTTCCTTGACAACAGATGTATTTATATTATCTTCAATGACACACCCTTCTTTATTTCTGAATACAGTGAGGAAAGCAAAGTTCTAAATATTTTTCCTCTGTCAAATATACTTCATTCTTTAACACACACAGACTTAGGTCTTATCCTGAGGTAATTAAAACTCTAATTATTTCTTATTTCCTTTCTGTTCTTTTCTTACCAATATATTTGTTTCCTATGTCTGTTTGTCTGTCTGTGCATCTGTGTCTTTCGATGTTTCTTTCTGTGTATGTTTACTTATTTATTTATTTATTTATTTATTTATTTATTTATTTATTTATTTATTTATTTATTTATTCATTTATTTATTTAATTATTTATTTATTTGTTATTCTTTTATATTTGTTTGGAAATTTATTGATTCGTTTACTTTTTTATTTAATCACTTTTTATCTATTGTATTGTATTGTATTGCATTATTTAGTTAGTTAGTTAGTTATTACAAATACACTATTGCACATGATTATAAAAATCACACGCATTGAATGTTTTCGTTTCTGAATACAATTTAGT
>CM022677.1:21780630-21785630 GCA_012295275.1 Chrysomallon squamiferum
AAGATGATGATGATGAAGAAGAAGAAGAAGAAGACGGTGAAGAGGAAGAAGAAGAAGAAGAAAAAGAAGAAGAAGAAGAAGAAGAAAGAAGAAGAAGAAGAAAGAAGAAGAAGAAGAAGAAAGAAGAAGAAGAAGAGGAAGAAGAAGAAGAGGAAGAAGAAGAAGAAGAAGAAAGATGAGGTGACTGATGCCAATGGGTATAGACGTAGTACAGTGATAGAACTTCTAATAGCAACAGCAACAGCAGTGGTAGGAGAATTAGTAGAAGACGTGGAAGTAGCAGTAGTGGTTGTAGTAGTAACAACAGCAGTGATTTATAGTTTAGTAGTAACTGTGTACAAAAAGTAGAAGAATCTTTATTGTTGCTGATGGTGATGGAGTCTGGCTGTGTGTGTGTGAGTGTGAGTGTGTGTGTGTGTGTGTGTGTGTGTGTGTGTGTGTGTGTGTGTGTGTGTGTGAGTGTGAGTGTGTGAGTTTTTTTCTGTATAACTCTCAGTATGTCGGTCTGTCAATTTGTTTTTTACCATGCATCTATCTGACTATTCTATTTATCTATTTTATCTATCTGTCTATTCTATATGTCTATTCTATCCATCTGACTATTCTATCTGTCTGTCTATTCTATCTATCTGTTCTATCTGTCTATTCTATCTATCTGTCTGTTCTATCTGTCTGTCTATTCTATCTATCTGTTCTATCTGTCTATTCTATATATCTGTCTGTTCTACCTATCTGTCTGTTCTACCTGTCTGTCTGTTCTACCTGTCTATCTGTTCTACCTGTCTGTCTGTTCTACCTGTCTGTCTATTCTATCTGTCTATTCTACCTGTCTGTCTGTTCTACCTGTCTATTCTACATATCTGTCTGTTCTATATATCTGTCTATTCTACCTGTCTGTCTTTTATATCTGTCTGTCTATTCTATCTGTCTATTCTACCTGTCTGTCTGTTCTACCTGTCTGTCTGTTCTATCTATCTGTCTGTTCTACCTGTCTGTCTGTTCTACCTGTCTGTCTGTTCTACCTGTCTGTAACTCTGTTTCTAAGTGAGTGCTGAGTGGACAGTTCACTTACTGCTGCGTTTCCGAACTATCCTCTTACACACCCGACCACACCCTTCTGGGCAGCACTTCTCACCTGAAACACGAAGACAACAGCGTAGTATGACGTAATAGTGTGACGTCACTTAACACTCATAATACACACTCTAACGTAACATAATGATGATATCAAACGTAAAAATATATATTAATATATCTAACTTAACAATAATGATGTCAAACATTATAATATAGCTTAACATTGAAATACTGTATAATGTAAAGTAATAATAATAATGATATAACTTAACAATGAGTACAGTGATATAACATGACATTATCATTGATATGTAATACTATATGGTAGAAACGATATCTTAAAAGTAATCTATCTAATGATATAACTTAACATAATTATAGTGATATATTATAGCGTCATATAACACTGGTATATAATGTTATAATGTGTAATAACAACAGTAATTCTAACATTCGGAAGTATTGTAGAACATCGTATTAAGATGACGTCACAATTTATGTTTTTAACTTTCTGCACGTGAAAATAATCACAAGTTATATTTAACTGATGATCACATTTTTCTAATTTATCTAATATTTACTAAGGGTACACAAAGTAATTTTGATACTGAAAACAAAATGATAGTATTTATCTAATATTTACTAAGGGTACACAAAGTAATTTTGATACTGAAAACAAAATGATAGTATTTATCTAATATTTACTAAACGTACACTAAGTAATTTTGAAAATGATCATATAATGATAATGACACTAACTTTATGTATACTGAATATTTGTATAATGATAATATAATTATGATAATAAATTATTCACTGTGTATTAACTGTTTTGAAAATGATAATATGATAATGATAATATGATAAAGATAATATGATAATGATAATGTGATAATAAAACTATGATGATATGTTAATGATAATATAATATGATAATGATAATATGATAAAGATAATATGATAATGATAATATGATAATGATAATATGATAATGATAATATGATAATGATAATGTGATAATGATAATAAATTACCCAGCGTGCATTCAGAGTCGCTCAGGCAGTTGACCCCAGGAATGAAGACACAAATTCCCGCCATACCACTGGAGGGCGGGCAGGTACCATAACGAGCGATAGTCCTCTTTGCATCTGACGACAAAACATCGTGACGTGTTTAAAATATCGTGACGTATGTAAAACAACGTGACGTGTTTAAAACATCGTGACGTATTTAAAACATCGTGACGCATTTAAAACATAGTGACGTATTTAAAACATCGTGACGTGTTTAAAACATCGTGACGTGTTTAAAACATCGTGACGTGTTTAAAACATCGTGACGCATTTAAAACATAGTGACGCGTTTAAAACATCGTGACGCATTTAAAACATCGTGACGCATTTAAAACATCGTGACGTGTTTAAAACATCGTGACGCATTTAAAACATCGTGACGTATTTAAAACAACGTGACGTGTTTAAAACATCGTGACGCATTTAAAACGAAAATTAACGTTTTTGTATAAAATACTATATTTATAAATAAGACCTTACATTTTGTGACAGAAACATTACTCTGATAAATGATACATTACATTTATACATGAAACATTATATTCGTCAATCGAACATTATATTCACGAATGGAACATTATACTTATAAATGAAACAGAATATTTATAAATGAAACATTATATTTATGAATGAAACATTATATTCATGAATGAAACGTTATCTTCATGAATGAAATATTATATTCATGAATAGAACATTATATTCATAAATGAAACATATTCATGAATAGAACATATTTATAAATGAAACATTATATTCATGAATGAAATATTATCTTCATGAATGAAACACTGCACTGATTCATAAACTTAAAATTTCCATCAACCATCAAATTTGTAATAATGAATGAAACATTATCTTCATGAATGAAACATTATATTTGTTTAATGTCTGAATGGAACGTAAATCATTATATACATGAATGAAACATTATCTTCGAATTACATTTATATACAAATTATACTGACTGATTCAAAACTTAAAATTTCCATCAACCATCATCGTACGTATTTCTCCTCCAAATGTCTGTACATTTATACACACAAAAACATTACATTTATGCCTACATATTACATGATCCTGACAAATAACTGTACATTTATATTAAAACATTACATTTAATAAGAAGAAGAAGAAGAAGAAGAAGAAGAAGAAGAAGAATGAAAAACGTTTCATTTTAATGTTCTGACACATATATATTTATTTACTGTATCTAATATATATAAAGTCTAAGGCAGAACTTAAAAAGGTAAAAGATGGTACTTACCTTCAACAAACGGGTGAGCTGAAAGTAAGAACGACATTTTATATATAATATATACATAAATAAGTAAGTCAGTAAACGAACAAACAAACAAATAAACAAATAAATAAATAAATAAAATAAAATAAAATAAATAAATAAAAAATAAAATAAAATAAAATAAATATTTAAATAAAATAAAAAATAATAAATAAATAAATTAATTTAAATAAATAAATAAAATAAATAAATAAATAAATAAATAAATAAATAAATAAATAAAAATAAAATAAATAAATAAATAAGTAAAAAAAAAAAAAATAAATAAATAAATAAATAAAAATAAAATAAAATAAAATAAAATAAAATAAAATAAAATAAAATAAATAGTTAAATAAATAAATAAATACCTGCGGTTATTACGACTAACACAAGGAGAGAGATACAGGTGTTCATGACTGGAAATAACAGGTGAGAAAATGCAAAAGATAAGAAAAGTTTATCTTTTTATGTGTTAAACTTTGGCCTTTGTTTATCAAACACGTCACAAAAACGTGGGTGTCACGTACGTGATTATTTATAGGTTTCGTCTGAAAGCGTGACGTGTATGACGTCATAATCACTAGCGCGTCGTTAAAGAGGAAACAACAAGTTCGTACACGACTTTGGATTAAGAAAAAAAAAAATTAAAATAAAATAAAAGCTCTTCAAATAGTTAACTGAACAAACAAGCAAAGAAGCAAGCCAACAAACAAACAAAGAACTGGAATAAACAAGTAAAGACGTAAGTAAATAAAAAAGCAAACACATAAACAAACAAACAAACAAACAAACAAATAAATAAATAAATAAATAATACATGAAATAAATATATATATGATTATATGTGTGTGTACAACTCTACATACAAACATACTAATACATACATATATACATAGACATATTAATTTTATTTAAATTTATTTATTTATTTATTTGTGGGTTTGTTTGTTTAAATTTATTTGTTTATTTAAATTTATTTATTTATTTATTTATTTATTTATTTAAATTTCTATGTCTATGTCTATATTTTATTTATTTATTTATTTATTTATTTATCATTTATTGGGTGTGTCCTTATATACCAAAAATAAAAAATAAAAAAATATTTAAAAAAACCACCATAGTTAATTCTGTATTTCATTAGGCTGTTGCATCAAACGCAGGACTTATTTTCTTTCTTCAAAGGAACGTCTAATAATTTTGATTTTATTTGTTTGTTGGGTTTGTTTTTTCACTTACCTGCCTGACCCAGTGAAAATTATTTGTCATCTTTACACGCTAGACTGCTACATCCTGGTTAACATGTCATTATAAAAATAAAAATAAAAATAGAACAAAAAAAAAACAAAAAAAAAAAAAAAAAAAAAAAAAAAAAAGCAAAAGAAGAAAGAAGAAGAAAAAAGAAATTAGTCAATTATCGTTTTAAAACAAGAAGAAAGAAATTAGTCAATTAATTTAAAAAATAAAAAATAAATAAATAAATAAATAAATAAATTAGTTAATTGCTTCAAAATTTAAATAATATTTTTCGTCACAATTTTGTTTCTGTTTATTTTCTCTAAACT
>CM022677.1:21788130-21803130 GCA_012295275.1 Chrysomallon squamiferum
GAACATGTTCAGTCAGTTTACAAAAATAATGGCAAATTATGAAACACACACACACACACACACACACACACATTTTTCATCATTCATTGTATATACTTGAACACAAAAGCTGATATAGAACACACATGTATATTAATAGATATAACACTATATAATATATACATACATATAAATATATATATATATATATATATATATATATAGATACCACACTTTATACAATTAGCAGATATATTAAAAACTCACACACACACGCACTATTTTGTATCAAATTTACTATATACATGTAATACAGGTTTGTATTTCACTTGTAAATAAATTTATTTACAAAAAATCAAATAAAGATATTTCCTGATCACGAAAAAGCATAATATCTGTCACAGCATGTGACATTAATGCCAATTTTAATAATTTTTATACTTTCAGTGTGTCTGTGTGTATGTATGTTTGTGTATGTGTGTATATGTATGTGTGTGTATGTGTGGATATGTTAAAATATATATAAACAGTAATAGTACTTGCTACAATAGCAAGGACAGTAACAGTAGTAGCATTAGTAATAGCAGCAGTAGATATGTTAGTAGTGGTGGTAGTAGAAGTATCTGTAATAGTAGATGCAGTAGTGGTGGCAGTAATGGTGGTAGTAGTATCTGTAACAGAGTGGTACTAGTAGTATTGTACTAGATACAGTAGTAGTAGTTGTAGCAGTGGTAACTAGTTACAGTAGTAATAAAGAAATATTACTATTACCAGTAGTTGTAATAGTTGTTAAAGTAATTGTCATAGTTTTAATAAAACAGACTGTTGTTGTTGTTGTAGTAGTAGCTGCATTTGCAGTTGATGTCTGAGCAGTAGTAGTTGGTTTACATCACTGCATGACACATAATACTGATACTTTCTCAATTAGTCAGTTGTTTTAAAATATAAAATATATTTTTCACACGGTGAAATTGCCATGGCAACGAAGCGTAACAAACTTTGTCGAATAAAAATAACAATAATAATTTACTGTGTGTTCAAAATAACAATAACACTTGTTATTCACTGTATAATAAAAATAACAATAACAGTTATTTGCTGTATGTTGAACATAACAATGCCTTATTTACTGTATACTGAAAATAACAGTAACAACATTACTGTTGTACAAAATATTTTATGAATTACATAAATTAAACATTTTTCCTCTTGTTTCAAAGAATGCAGAAAAAGAAGAAAAGATTCAACATTTATTAAGCACTCATGAAGAAAAACAGCAGAATATTAATGATATTAAAAATATAATAATAAGAATAAGAATAAGAATAAGAATAAGAATAAGAATAATAAAAGAAAAAGAAGAAGAAGATATTATTATTATTACTATAACAAAGGGTAATAACTGCATAAATCATTCAGGGGTGGTAACTCTCATTAGCTTTTTCAGGGAAGATAACTACTTACAAAAAAAATTATAATAAAAAAGAAGAAGGAAAAAAAAAGAAGAAGAAGAAGAAGATAGCTTTTCTCAGCCAGTGATGACAATAAATTTTTGATAACTTAGTAAAACACTTTGTAATTTAACATAATGTTTGACTATAAGAAAGAAAAAAATTATGCAAGTTAAAATAAATAAATAAATAATTAAATAAACAAAAAAGAAAAAAACATGAAGGTGAAAGACAGATATAATTCTGTATTTTAAGAAATCTTGATAATCTCTTTCTTCCACTTCTCTCTGTTAAGTATGTCTGTATGTATGTTTGTGTGTCTGTGTATACATGAATGTGTGTATATGTGTGTGTGTGTGTGTGTATGTATGTATAACTGTCTATATGTATATGTTTGTGTGTATGTATGTGTGTGTATGTATGTGTGTGTATGTATGTGTGTGTGTGTGTGTATGTATAACTGTCTAATGTGTGTATATGTGTGTTTATATATATATATATAAAATATATGTGTGTTGTGTGTGTGTGTGTGTGTGTGTGTGTGTGTGTGTGTGTGTATATATATATATATATTTGTGTGAGTTTGTGCTTGTTTGTGTGACTGCCTGAGTACATACCTGATACAAAAACGTAAACATTCTGTACACAAAGACAGAAAAAAACAAAAAACTACCACCTTTCACATCAACGTAAACACCCATCAACGTAAACAACCATCAACGTAAACATCATCACAGCTTGTTTTCACATTGTCGTTCTTAGTTTTAGCATTAAATTTAACTAATTTAAAAAAAATAAAAAAAATAAAAATTAAATTAAAAAAAAAATTAAACCTAAAAATGTTCTGCTATGAAGATTCATCATCTATGTGGAAGAACTCGAAGGATCGAAGCCAGCGCAGGGTGAGGTCAAAGGTCGTGAAGCTGACTCCGACGGCGATGGGGCCTTTTATCCAGTTCATGCTGAGGCCCTTGTACATCCCTCGGATGAAACCCTCGTCCTGGATCACTCTGCGAGCCGTGCCCAGGATGCTCGTGTAGTCGAGAGCGTGGCCCATCACACCTGTCAACACAGTTTTAATTTTGTTTAAATTTTTATATATTTATTTTTTTTATTTAAAAAAAAAATTTAATGTTTATTTTTTAAATTATTTTTTTTTTGAATTTTTAAATATTTATTGTTTTACTTTTTTTTTTTTTTAAATTTTTTTTTTTTTTTTTTTTTTTATATATAATATGTTTTTTTTTTTAAATATTTATTTTTTTTTTTATATTTTTAAATTTTTTTTTTTTTTTTAAAATATTTTTTTTATTTTTTCAAATTTTTATATGTGTTGTGTATATATTTATTTATTTTAATTTCTTTAAATTTTTATTACATTTTTAATATATGTGTGTGTATATATTTATTTATTTATTTATTTAGTTTAATTTCTTTAAATATTTGTTTAAAATTCATTTAAAATTTTATATTTCATAAATGTTTTCAATTTTTAGTAATTCTTTTTATATATATTGTGAATTTTTTAAAATATTTTTTACGTTTAATGTTTAATTTTTTTTTATGTATTTTAATATGCTTATGTTTTTATTTGTTTATAATAATAATAATAACAATAATAATAAGTTATAATTAATGAAGGAAAATAACAACAAGATGTAAAAAGTAAATAAATTAAAAATTATAAGTGTAATGTTTAACAAAATTAAGGAAAAACAAAAACAGAATGACAGACAAAACAACAGACAAATATGCAGAGAAAGATTTATACAGATTGAGAGAGAGAGAGAGAGAGAGAGAGAGAGAGAGAGAGAGAGAGAGAGAGAGAGAGAGAGAGAGAGAGAGAGAGAGAGAGAGAGAGAGAGAGAGAGAGAGAGAGAGAGAGAGAGAGAGATTTAGAGAGAGAGAGAGAGATTTAGAGAGAGAGAGAGAGAGAGAGAGAGAGAGAGAGAGATGGACACATCAAGACTTACCTGCAGTTTGCATCCTACGTCTAATAATATCCAGTGGGTAAGATGCTGATTGTCCTAAAAGACCAGCTACAGCTCCAAAACACAGTCTCTCAATAGGATTAGGATCTATTCCTTTGTTGTATTCTGTAATATAAAACACAGTCTCTCTATAGGATTAGGATCTATTCCTTTGTTGTATTCTGTAATAATATAAAACAGTTTATACATCCTGCAAGTGTACTGACAGAGAATATAAAGAATTAGTATTACCACTGACAGTCACAACAAATCATAAAACTCCAACATCTGTTTTCTGACAGTTATAAACAAGAACCACAACTCTGGATGAACTCTGTCCAAAGAAGCTGTAATTAGTGTAACATAAACTTATTTACTTATGTACTTATTTTCCTTATTTACTTATTTATCTTTTTTTTTTTTTTTATTCATTTTTCTTTTGTGTTGTTGTTTTTTGTTTGTTTTTTTATGATAATGTTCATGTGAAGAAGTATAATACGAATGTGGACTACATTTTTAATCTCGCAAAATTTTGCTGACTCACGAATGCATGAAAATCAGTAATATAATCATGAATTATTTAATGAAAATTATTATTTTCTTTTTCTTTTACCTGCGTGCATTTTCTTCAGAGATTCGTAGGTGAAGAAACTAGTTCCGGAGTAAGGGATTGAACCGAGAATGGTTGGCGTGAAACCGCGATACAGAGTACGAATACCCTCTTCTCTGTAGATCTTTATAAAAATCTCTTTTAAATTGTGATATCTGAAAATAAAGTATAATTAGTAATATATGAGAGAGAGAGAGAGAGAGAGACAGAGAAAGACAGAGATTTAGAGAGAGAGAGAGAGAGAGAGAGAGAGAGAGAGAGAGAGAGAGAGAGAGAGAGAGAGAGAGAGAGAGAGAGAGAGATTTAATAAATTAAAAAATGGACACACATTATTCATTTTAAATTTTCACACAGACAGACAGAAAAAATAGACTAACAAAAATACACACACACACACACACACACACATCTACAGTTACACTTACTTTTCTCCCTGTCACTCACACACACACAGACAGATAAGCACACACACACACACGTACACACAGACAGACAGACTTACTTCTCTCTGGCTGTGACTGCCATCCTAGCTCTCACCATGTCCTGTACACACACACACAGACACACACACACACACACACACTACACAGACACACACACACACACACAGACCATCCTGGCTGTGACTGCCATTCTAGCTCTGACCATGTCCAGTGGATAAATGACACACACACACACACAGACACACACAGACACACACACACACACACACACACAGACACACACACACACACACACACACACACACAGACAGACTTACTTCTCTCTGGCTGTGACTGCCATTCTAGCTCTGACCATGTCCAGTGGGTAAATGACACACACAAACACTAATGTGACAGACAGACAGACTTACTTCTCTCTGGCTGTGACTGCCATTCTAGCTCTGACCATGTCCAGTGGGTAAGTGACACACGCACACTAATACACACACACACACACACACAGACAGACAGACAGACAGACAGACAGACTTACTTCTCTCTGGCTGTGACTGCCATCCTAGCTCGGACCATGTCCAGTGGGTAAGTGCAGGCCACAGAGGAGACCCCAGCCAGCGACCCCGCCAAGAATCTGCGCCCCGGGGGTAGATGTCTGCAACACAACACTTTTATTTTAAAATAGATGTCTGCAAAAACACAGAAAGTTAATTTCTTTCATTAATTAAATAACTGTAACCCAGCATTGTAACAATTTATTTTACTTTCACATTTTTTTATATTTTTTTTAGTATATTTAATTAGTATATTTCTTTTTGTTATTTTCCCAATAATGTTTTAATAATCTGTCCCAAATAGCCACTGAGGTGTAAGATGGAAAAAAACAACAACCCCAAAAACAAGAAAATTTTAAAATAAAAAATAAAAAAAATATATGTATAAATTTATTTTATTTATTTTTTTAGTAAAAATTTGCTGTTTTTAACAATGAAGGCTGCTGTGGTTATGATGTAGACATACTGCTGTAACTAAACAAAAATTGATTTTTTATTGATTTTATTAATTTATTGATTCTGAACTTGGTATCACATTTTATTTCACTTTAAAAACATCTCAAATCTGAATGATTAAAACATTCGGAAGAAGTGTTAATTTTCAAAAAACCCTCAGTTACTTTTAATACAGAATTAATGTTTTAAATATTGTTTTGTTTACTCACTTTTTACTTTTGTCTGTCTGTCTGTAGGAGTGTGTTGTACTGTTTACTCACTTTTTACTTTTGTCTGTAGGAGCATTTTGTACTGTTTACTCACTTTTTACTTTTGTCTGTCTGTAGGAGTGTTTTGTACTGTTTACTCATTTTTTACTTTTTTGTCTGTAGGAGTGTTTTGTCTGTTTACTCACTTTTTACTTTTGTCTGTCTGTAGGAGTATTTTGTACTGTTTACTCATTTTTTACTTTTGTCTGTCTGTCTGTAGGAGTGTTTTGTACTGTTTACTCATTTTTTACTTTTGTCTGTCTGTAGGAGTGTTTTGTACTGTTTTCACTTTTTACTTTTTGTCTGTCTGTAGGAGTGTTTTGTACTTTCACTTTTTACTTTTGTCTGTCTGTAGGAGTGTTTTGTACTGTTTACTCACTTTTTACTTTTGTCTGTCTGTAGGAGTGTTTTGTACTGTTTACTCACTTTTTACTTTTGTCTGTCTGTAGGAGTGTTTTGTACTGTTTACTCACTTTTTACTTTTGTCTGTCTGTAGGAGTGTTTTGTACTGTTTACTCACTTTTTACTTTTGTCTGTCTGTAGGAGAGTGTTTTGTACTGTTTACTCACTTTTTACTTTTGTCTGTCTGTAGGAGTGTTTTGTACTGTTTACTCACTTTTTACTTTTGTCTGTCTGTAGGAGTGTTTTGTACTGTTTACTCACTTTTTACTTGTGTCTGTAGGAGTGTTTTGTACTGTTTACTCACTTTTTACTTTTGTCTGTCTGTAGGAGTATTTTGTACTGTTTACTCACTTTTTACTTTTGTCTGTCTGTAGGAGTGTTTTGTACTGTTTACTCACTTTTTACTTTTGTCTGTCTGTAGGAGTATTTTGTACTGCTCATGAGTCATATACTGTACAGCTGCGTAGGGAATAATTCTCGCCATTGTCGCAGAGTTTCCTCTCCACAACGCAAAGAAGCCTTCCTTGTGAAATGTGTGAATGAGAAATTTGATGGCCTCGTAGAAAGAGAATCTAGAATTACTAGCTGAAAGAAAAAATATTACTTATTGTAAAATTTGTGAATGAGAAATTTGACAGCCTCATAGAAAGAGAATCTAGAATTACTAGCTGAAAAAAAAAACATTTAAATTTTAAATTGTTTTTATTTTGTTTTTTAATTTTTAATTTATTTTTATTTTTCATTGTGTATACATGTATGTATGACCACAGAAAATTTTTAAAATAAATTACTCTCTTCTTCTTTCTTTTTGTGATCATGTGTAATATACAGGGCCTCACTGTTTTGTTTTATATTGATTGGGGTGGGTGTGTGCCTGTATATCAGAATTAAATTTGTCGCATTAAAATGTTTTAAAATAAATATTTTCGTACTTACTCTGAAAATAGATCTTGGTTCTGTCCAGTGGGGCAATGACCGTCTTTGCGACCGCGCCCGCGACCGAGCCCGCCATTAGGGAGGTGATGATTTTGTTGTGATTAGCTACCTGGGTCAAAACCCATAATAATAATAATTATGTAGAATACAATAGAATACAATATAATACAATAGAATACAATATAATACAATATGATACAGCAGAATACAATGTAATAGAACAAATACAAGAATGTAATAGAATACAATACAATACAGGATACAATAGAAATTAGAATAGAATACAATAGAATGTAATACAATACAATACAAGATAATTTACAATATAATTTAGAATACAATGATACCATAGATTGTAATATAATACAATACGATACAATATCAGTGATTAAATGAGAAACAGAATGACCATGATACTATATTAATGACAAGATAAAATATCAATGACAGAATGTTAATAATAAAATATACAAATATTAGTGATACAGTATGGTACAGTATCAATGATTCAATATTGTATCTCATCACTGACAGTGTATTACAATATAATACAACACCAAAGAAAAAATGAAATATCAATAACACAAAATTAAAATAATACAGTAAAAAAACAAAAACAATATATTACATTTTAAACTACCTTACATCATCAAATGAGGGCATAAAATTTTTTTTTAAACTGCCAAAAGTCTAGAAAGACTGAGTGCACGTACTTTGGCGTTGATCCTGTGTTCCTCGTGGTGGAAGTGTTCCTCCTCCCTCATACCTGACACTGAGCTGCTCGCCACTGAGGCAACCAACTCACCTGGAAGCTCAGACGCTTTGAACACAGATTCCCTGATTCCTATTCCCATGGCAACCACATCAGCGCTTTCCCATTCTGAAAATGTTTACAGCATTCTTTCTGTTTTAAGTTAATCTTTTTTTCTTTTTTTTTTAATTATGATTATTTTTTTTATATTTTTTATTTTTTTTTATTTTTTGTGAATGCAGAGGTCACTATACAAACTAACAAATAAACAAATAAATTAAATATAATAAATAAATTATAAATATTCAACTAATTTATATTATCAAGAAAAGTAGCTTTTATTTTATTTCCATAACTTATTTTTATTCATGCTATTTTAATTAATAAATATTTTGCTAACATTTCCTAGCAACAAGGAGATCTAAGTAACAACTCAGATTTGTTTTTTTTTTATTTCTTTTTTTGTTCTGAGAGGCAGAATTCCCCCCCCAACATACCCACCCAGGTACTCCCTAATATCAGCCCCGTCTGAGAAAGAGTTAAACGAACATTACTTTTCAGAATTCATGAACAATAATTACAGGTACACAGGATTTTCATTTTCCATGAAGTGATGAAATTTGTTCAGTCGACTTAAGCAAAATATTTATCAAACAATAACAAGTACTCTCGTCACATTCTAAACAGTATTAATGTATAAAAACAGATAACATCTTTGAAAAATATCAACAACATCCTTGTGAATTAACTAGGCAATAATCGTGTAAACTGTTCCTACAGTTCTCGTTCAGATAAAACCTGTTTCATAAACTGAATTAAGATTTCAGCAAAAGAATTATACTATGTACTAGATATTTAAAAATTAGAAATCCCTGCAACAAAGCTGTCAGTTTATTCTCTTGTGTGTTAAACAGGTTTCTAAAATATTAATATATATATATATATAGGGAAGCATATATATATATATATATTCATGCAGCTTTCCTTTTAGTTATATTTTTCATAAACATATAATAATAATAATAATAATAATAATTATTAATTATTATTATTATTATTATTATTATTATTATTATTATTTATTATTATTATTATTATTATTATTATTATTATTATTATTATTATTATTATTATTTGCATAAATGCTTCCAGCTAAAGTTTTAAAAACCTGTGTAAAATACGACCTGAGTAGCAAGACGTGCAGAATGAAGATGACAGTAAACAAGTATTAAACAACAATATCGCAATAACACTGACCTTTGGACACACCAAAGTTAATCCAGCCCGAGAAAACGTGACACTTTTTCAGTTTTCCTTAGCGACCTATTTACAGCTGCAGCGCAAGTTTGCAAGCAGTATTTCGGAAGACTTTGTTGCATGCGTCTTACATGGCAGAATAGAGTTACCGTCAGAAAATAATTAGTGATGCATAAAAATGCATCTATTTACGAAAACAGCACCCGTCTTCTGCTATAGTAGAAATAAACCCGAGCAAAACACGATTAGTTATTCCCCCTTCGGTTGGCATGAAAAATGTGGTATAAATATGGATAAGGATGTATTTTTTCTTTTTTTTCAATCTAAGATACGAAAAGATATCATTTCACTTTTATTCTATGTATGTGTGGCTTACTTATATGTAAGCAATTATTAAATGCAGGTAAATAATATTTAAAAAGAAAGAATGGGACGTTTAGAAATGTATAAAAGGAATAACGATAGGAAATAATATTTAATCCTTGTTCCGGAATTAATAGATTAATTTGTTTTATACAATCTGAAGACAGAACCGGTTTGAAAACCTTGCTACGCCTAAATGTGGAAGTAGTTTGTTGTTTAAAAAGATTTTAAGATGGTGAATAAATTTAATATTCTTGGATTTATGTATATATTTTATTAGTAAATTGACATATTTCCATTCTTTAATTTTATACTTTTCTGTTTTTCATTGTTGTTTTTATTTTTCAGGCCCATTTTTTCAGTCAGCAAAAAATTGATGGTAAGTAACAAACAAGGTTTGTCGACACACATAATTATATATGTAACTAACTTACACTAGTTTAAACAATTACAGTAGTTCTAACTTTTATATGAGATTTATTATTCTCGGATAATTTACAAAATTTATTTCATATTAATTTGAAAGTAAAATTACGTATAAAATAAATCAATTGGGGAAGATAAAAAACATGAGCTTTGACAAATGACAAACCACACCCATTATGATAATATTGATTATGATTATCAGTAACAATGCATCTTTTAATAAAATACGTTAAAATGTTTATAATGTGAATATGATATACTGGATTATAATAACAGCAGTATAAATGATTTCAAATTTATAAATAGTACAATATATATTTAATTACACCTAATACATTATAAACAGCTACTTTTTTTTTTTTTTTTTTTTTTTTTTGATATCCAGATAATAATCATAATAATTGCTACTACTACTATTATTACTACAATTATTATCAATAATACTTAACAGTTATTATTTCATAAAATAGTGGATTAGTAGCTTTCTAATTAGTTATTGCAAAAAAATAATAATAATAATAATAATAATAATATTATTATTATATTATACTCTAATGATCTGCTGTCAGTGGTTTTTTAAAAATTACTTGGAAATAAAAAAATATACACAGTTTCATGTGAATTGTTGGTGGTTTTAACTGTTCTCACAGTATATGTGCTAAAATTGGAACACTAAAGAACAATGCTGAGTTCATTGTAATGAGTAAACTCAGTAATGCTGTGTATGTTAGTGTAAATACTAAATATCAGTTTATGTTAGGATGTTAGTGTAAATATTAAATATCAGTGTATGTTACTATGTTAGTGGTATTTGATGTAGGTTTCTTGTGTGTTTTACAGTGACTTAAAAGATATATATGCAGGATCAGATCATTATCTATGTATTTATGATCCTTCCATTTATTTATAATCTATCTGTTTCTGTTTATCTCTCTACCTATCTGTGTGTGTGTGTTAATTTTGTATGTAAATACAACATTGTTTTGATGTGGAGTTCTTGTATCTTGTACTTGGTTATGTCAGCTTGAGTTATAAATTAATTAAAATGTGAAAATTTATTATTATTATTTTTTTTTTTTCTTCAGTCAGTGGTTGTATTGCATCTGTTGATGTGTTCTCTATAACTTTATCTTCTTTTTAAAAAATCTTAGATTTAGTTCCCAGTTCAAGGAACAAATGTTCTGCATGTTTTGATATGTTCTGTTTAATTTTATCTCGACGAAAAAAAATCTTTAAATTTATTTCAGCATTGAAAGGAATGAATTAATGTTCTGCTTGTGTTGATATGTTATGTATAATTATATCTTGATGACTTTATTTTATTATTGATTTTTTTTTTTTTTTTTCAGAGTTTAAGGAATGTTTCTACTTCCATGCTAAGAAGGGTTATATCAAAAGCGAAGCTGATTTGTCCATCGTTATGAGATCTCTCGCCTTCAGCCCAACCAAAGTGGAAGTGTCAAAGTACTTCAAAAAATATGTCTCACGTAAGAGTTTTTATTAATACTTCGACATCAGATAAACAATATATCTCACAGTGGATTTTATATTAATATTTCGGAGATGAGATAAAAAAATATATCTCACAGTGGATTTTATATTAATACTTCGTGATGAGATAAACAATATATCTCACAGTGGATTTTATATTAATACTTCAAGATGAGATAAACAATATATCTCACAGTGGATTTTATATTAATATTTTGAGGTCAGATAAATAACATATGTCAGATACAAACAAGTATTAAACGTTCTGTGGATTTGACTCAACTGCACATTATTTGTACTTGTTGAAATGGTACACACCTACATGCACACACATTCGTACATGCCATCCATGTACACACCTAAATAACATACACATGCATACCAGGATGTATATTTGTACACATGCACATACACTGTTGTATTCAAGTGTATGGAAATGTGCATTAAATTGATTAATGTTAAAATATGCATAAATAAAACATTTTTAATTTCTAATGTGTGTGTGTGTGCCTGTCTGTATATTTGTTTGGCTGAGTGGGTGTGTATACAGTATACCCTCACCTGTTCGGCATATTCACAGGTTAGGCTCTTAACCCTATCACATCGTATGCTGGTATACCAGGCGAGCGTCATAACATCATAAAAACAAATGCTCGGTAAACCGCACAAACAATATCAAATTTTTTCAATTATTATTGCAATACAGTACGTATTTTTTTATAAATGCATACACTGTATGTACAGTGCATATTTTTTGTGACCGTGTATTAATAATGTTTTTAATTGCATATTATTACTGAATTGTATTATTAATGTTAATTTATCTGTCTGTTTGCCTTTAAATTTGTTCCACTTTCTGTCAATAAAACATATTTTAATTAGAAAATGACTTTAATGGTACAGTAATACTGTATGGGTAACTATGCCTGTTCTGTCCTCCTATAATTTGTTTCTGATTAAAATATTGTTTCAGTACAAAATTAAAATGTGTTTACATTATCATTACTACATTAGTGAAATACATAACTGCATGCAATATTAATACATATATATATATATATATATATAGAGAGAGAGAGAGAGAGAGAGAGAGAGAGAGAGAGAGAGAGAGAGAGAGAGAGAGAGAGAGAGAGAGAGAGAGAGAGAGAGAGAGAGAGAGAGAGAGAGAGAGAGAGAGAGAGAGAGAGAGAGAGAGAGAGAGAGAGAGAGAGAGAGAGGTGTGTTCGTGCTTTTGTTAAGTTAATCATAGTGTTACAATAAAGAAATATAACAAATTAAAATTTAAAGACTGGTAAACACTCACAAAGCTTTCAGCTACTCAAGTTTTCTAATCTGATATCGCTGTTGTTGTTTCTGCGCAGCTGACGGCCACATTGACTTTGCGCTGTTTCTCGACATCGTGCACGAGCACAGCGCAGTGGAGAACACACAGAAGGAGCTGCTGGCTGGGTTCCTTGCCCAGGACGAGCACAGGCGTGGCTACATCCCAGGGTCAGAGATGAAACACATCTTGATGAGCTTCGGGGAAAAACTGAGTAGAAACGAAGGTAAAAATGTTTAAAATATCTTTTTTTTTAGTAATTTGAGTTCATAAACAGGAGAGTAGTTTTATACATACACATACACACAGAGAGACAGAAATACACACAGATACACACACACACAAAACAGATACACACACACACATCAGAGAAAGGGACAAAAACACACAGTTATTTTCTTAAATTATATTTTTTTTTAATCTGTTTTCAGTTAATTTTAGTTTTGTGAACTAAAATTTAAGGTTGACGGTAATCTCAATGATTTATATATATTTTTTATTTTTTAATTTACTATAAAATTTTAGACATCTTTATATTTTTCTTAATTTGTACATTTTTATTGGTTAATTGTAGTTTAATATATATACTTTTCTTAATTATTACTTGTTTTTAATCTTTTTCTCAGATGATTTTCCTTTTAAATTTATTAGTATATTTTTAAAAATATATTTACATATATTTAGTTTTATCTTAACTATTTTTTAATCTCTTTCTCAACTAATTTCAATTTTATATATTTCTAACATTTAGTAATATATCTACAAGTATTAAAATTATCATCATTATTATATTTTTTTTCACTTCCTCTGTTAATTTTAAGTTTATATTTCCTTGTCTTTGTAGTTATATATATAAAAATTCTGGATTATTTTTTTGAATGTTTTTTTTTTTTTCTATTTCTCAGTTGATGCTTTGTTCAAGTCTGCGAATCTCTCCCCCCATGGCCAGGTACCCTACGCCGACTTCGTTCACTCCATGGCAACACCTGTTCCTGACTATTAACATTATTCAAATTAGTTAATTATCATATTATGAATATTCATTATTATAGTTATGACTCTGAAAAGTTTGAAACATTCCCTCTTAATTACAATATTTTGAATATTCATCATTATAATTATAATTCTGAAAGATTTGCTAAAACTATCACAATATTTTGTTAATTAAAATAATATGAATATTCACTGATAATGTCCATTGAGATATATTTGCTATTTTTTATTTTACTTTCATAATTATCATATTACAAATATTCTTTGTGGTAATTATCACAAAGGCTGAATTATATCAAAAGTGTTCTTTTCTGACTTACATTTCATGAATAGTCATTAGTAATTTCAATACCGAGAACACTTTATATTGTAATTAAATCTCCTTAATTAACATTTTATGAATATTCAGTATGATACTTACATTCCAAAAGCGAAGTATATCATAAATCTGCTTTTTTAATTATCATTTCTTAAATAGTAATTATAGATTACTTTAAATTAATATTAGTATAATAGTAATAGTAATAGTAGTAGTAGATGTAGTGTTTGTACGACTACTACTACTACTACTATTACTATTACTATTATTATTATTATTATTATTATTATTATTATTATAATGGGAATCAATAAATATTTTTAAACATTCCAAATTATATATATGTTATGACAGTATAACGTTAATAATGTTTCATATTAATATTTATTAACATTCCTAATTATGAATGTTCATTATTAATAAAAATTTAAAGAATGTTTTATTCTATTTTTAAACATTCCTCATAAGTTTAATTATATAATGAATATTCATTTCTGTTATTTGTTATTATTATTTGCTGTCATACTTTGTTATAAGAGATGGTAGATGATCTAAAAATGATAAAATAATTATTTAATGATAAAATTCATTTTTTTTAAACAATTTCATGTACTACTGCATGTTAAGTAATTTAGTGACAAAAAAAGTGAAAGTTCACAAATTAAATTAACTGACATAACTGGAAAGTGAATGAAAAAAAAAAAATGACCCTATAAAATGAAAACATAATTATGATGAGGACTTGAAAAAGAACAGAGTAAATGCAATTTGATGTTCTAAAAAAAATTCCATAATTTTGGCCTGTTGTTTCCAGCTTAGCTGAAATAAATAATTGTCATGAATTCATTTTTTTTTAATTTGATTTTATCTCCCTTAAACAGTAGATTATCTGTCATATTTTCATAATATTTTTAGTAATATCAAGTTCATTACATGAACCTGACATCCTGCCTGAGATAAAAGTCGTGTGTGGTTTATGGATATAATTATAAATGTTTAATCTACTGCAGCGAAATAAAAATAAAAGACAAAATTT
>CM022677.1:21808130-21813130 GCA_012295275.1 Chrysomallon squamiferum
TTTTTTTTGAATGACATGAGAAAGAAAGAAGCAAATTTTAAATAAATAAAATAACAATTTGAAAGAAACTATATTTATAAAAAATTGTTTTCGTGCCTGCTTTCTTTTATTTTATCTTCTTTTAGTTATTTATATATTTATTATTATTATTAATATCTTTTTTTATTTTTTTATTTTTGTTTTTAACAAATGTCTTTTGACACGACCCCTGGAGATTCCGAGACACGTTTCTGACATGCTGACTGTGACGTCACAAAATAAAGTCGGAGTTGTCAGTTGTCAGTTTTCGGGGAACAGGGTGCGCGTGGAGTCTCGTTTGTACCTTTCAGAATTTCCACCATGTTGGTGCGCAGTGTTTGTTTCGCTTCAGGTTTGTTTCATTTAATATTTTAATTTTATTTAGCTTTATTTGTTTTCTTGTTGTTGTTTTTCATAAAAGTAAATTAGTTTTATTTTTATCTTCTTCTTCTTTTTTTTTTTTTTTTCTTTCTTCTTCTTCTTCTTCTAAAAGAATAAAATATGGATTTGTTTTGTTTTGTTGTTGTTGTTTTGTTTTCGTTGTTTTGTTTAAAAGCATCTATTGCCCTGTAGTAGTAGTAGTAGTAGTTAAAAAAATAATAATAATAATAATAATAATAATAATAATAATAATAATAAAGCAAACTATATTCAAAACTTAGTTGCCTGAATGAATTATATGAAAGAAAGAAACAAACAAACAAAGAGACGAATGAAAGAAATGAAGACGGTATAAAAGTCAATAAATAGTTTCTGTTTTATGTTTCTGGTTACATATAAAATAATTTTATTTATTCATTTATTTATTTATTTATTTATTTATTCATTCATTTATTTAGTCTGTTTCTTTACTTATTACATATTTACGTGAATAATATTTGAATGGACTGTTCTCTATTTTAATTACATACCTGTTTTCGTACAATGAAGTGTTTTCTTAATATCTATATTTTTATTTCCTTTTTCCTTTTATTATTCTTTCATTTTGCTTTGTTTCATTAATTATTTCTTTGATTTTTTTTTTTTTTTTTTTTTTTTTTTGTCCTTCAGTCTTTTATTTTCATCTTTCTTTCATTCTTTCCATTTTCCTTTTGTGTTTTCTTTCTTTGCTAGTATTAGTTCATTTTTTATTTTTATTTTTCTCTTCGTTGTTTTCTTATTCTTCTTTTCAAAATTCTTCTCTTATATTCTGTGTCACTTTATTTCCACCTTTCTTAGTATTTGTCTTTCTTTACTTTATTTCTTTATTATTATTATTATTGTTGTTGTTGTTGTTGTTACAGTTATTGTTGCTTTGTTTTATTATTATAATTAGTATTACTACTACTACTACTATTATTATTATTGTTATTGTTGTTCTTGTCATTAGTATTATATTATTATTATTATTATTATTATTATTATTATTATTATTATTATTATTATTATACTTTTCTGCCTATTGTTTTTCTTTATTCATATTGTTTTTTCTTTTTTTTACTTTTTTTCTTTATCTTTTTTAATTTTTTTTTTTAATTTTTTTCTCCTTCGTCTTTTACGATTATATTTTTTTCATATCTTCTCAAATCTTTCAAAATTAATTCATTACTCAAAACTTTTATTACATTTGAGGCTGTAAACTTTCCTTTCTCACTCCATTTTTTTCGAACAACTTTTTTCACTCATTATTTTCTTTGCTTTCTAGAACAGTTATTTTCGTCCCAAAATATTCTTTTTCGCCGCGAATTTTTGTCTCAGTCTCGCGTAAAAATATCTGAGAATAGATTTATTAGGAGATAATTTGTTATTTGGCTGACAACACGCGTCACGCGCGGAATTCGTCAACTCGTTTTTGCAACGCATCAAGTACTGCAGTCTTGCATTGTATACCGACCTCCAAAAGAAACGCACAAAAGATTAAACGCGACAAAGACGACGAACGTAAACGTATTTGCGCATTAAATAAAATTAAGATATAAATTTCCGAGTGCGAACATAAAACTTTTTATTAACTCAAAAAAAAAAAAAACAGGTTGAAGTAATGCGCTGTATACTGACACACAAAAGAAATGCACAGTCTAAGAAAGCGCCAGTAGGAGGTTAATATTACAGAATAAAATGTATGTTATAAAATGTACGTTTTGTTTCAGATTTCACACTTGTAAACGCGTAAAGCTCAGGGAAAACGCAAAACAGCCAGCGTAATGTAAATAAATGTAATGAACGTCATCATTGAATAGTTATTTTGTTTAAAATTTCACTTGTAAACTGATTATACCGTTTCAAACACGCACAGCTGAGAGCAATGTATGCGCAAATAAAATAAACATTAGATGTAATACGAATCGGTTAATTAGTCAACGTCTTAAATAATAAAGTCATATAAAAATTCTTCGTCTTTTAATGTTGTAACTTAGGTAGCAATATCATATCAATATAATAAATTAATAATAATAATAATAATAATAATAATAATAATAATAATGGTAGTAGTAGTAGTAGTAGTAGCATTAGTAGCAGCAGTAGTATAAACAAAAATATTAAATAATAAACTTAATAATAATTTTTATCTAGAATTATAAATGACACAATAGCATACAGCAGTACTTAAACTGATTAGAAAAACGAATTTTTATTTTGTAATAACAGCAGAACTACCGTTATATATATATACATAGAACCGTAGTCATTTCTTTAAAAAGTCGCTGTAATTCATAATTCACTACTAATGATATAATAATAAATAAGAAAAAAAATTAAAAGAATAATTTTTTTCTTTTAAAAGTATACTATCTCACTAAAGAAATGCTTCATAATATATCAATATATGTATATCGCAGGTATTATGAAAATTAAATATATCACTCAGAAATGTCACTAACATTCATAGCACATTTATCATGAGCGAAATATCAGTGTGTCATAATTCATACTAATACACATAAGAAACGCACCGTTTTAAAATTATCATGACACGACTGTCAATAGCTCGTGTTACGAACGTGCACAAAACAGACGTCAGTGTAAAATATTCTCTATGATTTATATCTGCATTTATGAACCAGTGTTTTAATGAGGTATACTAACGAACAAAAGAAGCACTCGGTTATAGCTGAAAAGACGGCAGAATTGTAACGGAGTAAAGAAATAGGAAATTCTGAATATCAGATTTAAATAAAAACTTTTTTACTATTACTTTTTGTCACTGAACCAGACCAAACCAAACCATCACTGTGTACGTTTAAGAGCAGAAGAGAAACACAGCGTTTGCAAAGAAACTAAATAGTTTAAATTTAATTTAGTTATAATAAAATAATACTATTTGTTTAATACTACTAATAATAATAATAACAACAACAGCAACAATAAAAACAACAATAAAAGTAGTAGTAGTAGTAGTAGGCAAAGAAGAAATACTAATAAATCTAGTACATTTAGTAATAATAGTAATAACAGTTATAAACAAACAAACAAACAAATTAAATAAATAAATAAATAAATAAGTCAGTTAAAAGTGTTCTAAATTCACCACCGTCTCTTTGTCAGAATTT
This sequence comes from Chrysomallon squamiferum, assembly GCA_012295275.1. Classification (NCBI taxonomy): domain Eukaryota; kingdom Metazoa; phylum Mollusca; class Gastropoda; order Neomphalida; family Peltospiridae; genus Chrysomallon; species Chrysomallon squamiferum. The sequence goes on from CM022677.1 coordinate 21,811,679, forward strand.
ATCTAATTTCTTGCATAATGTTCCTCAGTAAGGAATGCTTTCTTTTTCTGCGTAAGTTCACACTACGACAGATTATTACGTAATTTGTCACGTGATACTTCATGACCTTTTCCGTAGATTAATAATAGATAACATAATTTATCACATGATGCAATTACTTTATTTGTCACGTGATACTTTATGACCTTTTCCGTAGATTAATAATAGATAACATAATTTATCACATGATGCAATTACTTTATTTGTCACGTGACGCGTTACATACTTTTCTTTGAAACATACAATTATTACGTCATATCCAGTTTGATGTCATTATGTAAATTAATGCACGATGGAATTTCCTGTTACTTAGAAAAATGTTACAATGTTGTATATTAATATAGGTCTTGGATAGTGACGTCATCAATGTTTTTTGTTGTGTGACACAATACTTTTACGTCAGAGACGGGGAAAGATGTGACGTAATCTGTCATTATTTTCACTTATGTCAGAATGTGTTAAATAAATAAAACGATATTAATAATAAATGTTAATTACATTATTATTTTTATTAGCAGTAGTAAAAGTGATAGCAGTTTTTTCAATAGTAGTAGCAGTAGTAGTAGTGGTAGTTCATTTGTTATGTGCTGTATTTACTTTTAGTTACTGTTAATATTTTGTTTATTGTATTGTATTGTACTGTGTTATATTGTATTGTGTATATTTATTTATTTATTTATTTATTTATTTTCAGCTCTTCTAGTTGCCTTGACAACGTCATTACCCGTTTTAGACCCAACAAATAGCGGTGCTAGTACCGCGGGTATGTTAAATCTCTCTCTCTCTCTCTCTCTCTCTCTCTCTCTCTCTCTCTCTCTCTCTCTCTCTCTCTCTCTCTCTCTCTCTCTCTCTCTGAGACTCAGGGTGCGTGTGTGTATCTTTCTTCCTCATCTATCTCTGTATATTTACATTTGTGTGTGATTGTGTATTAATATATCTATATATGACGTCACACATCCGTTCTTAAATATAATATGGCGATGCAAAAAAATGTTTACCAACAGATTGTTTTGTGTGACCGTAAATCGCTATCAACAAAAACAATATCTCATTACTACAAATAATTTCATTAAATATCTTGAAATTTTTTTTCTCAGAAATTATTCGCCATATTTATTGCGATCCCGCAATAGCCCCGCCAGAGAAATATTGCTTAGGTCAGTTTGTGATGTGAATATTGCTTAGGTCAGTTTGTCATGTGAATTTTGTTTAGGCTGGTTTGTGATATACATGCTGATAAGGTCAGTTTGTGGTGTAAATATTGCTTTGGTCAGTTTGTGATATAAATATTGCTAGGGTCTGTTTGTGATGTTAAAATATTACTTAGATTGGTTTGTGAAAAAAATATTGCTTGGGATGGATTGAAATATAGGTATTGCTTAGTTTAGAAGTCTTTTTTTATTTAGAGTTGTT
>CM022677.1:21815630-21818130 GCA_012295275.1 Chrysomallon squamiferum
TCCGGAACTAATCAATATTCTGGGACCAACCAATATTCCGGGACCGATCCACTATCCGGAAGCAGTCCGTTATCCGGAACCGATCCGCAATCCGGAACTAATCAATATTCTGGGACCAATCAATATTCCGGCACCGATCCACTATCCGGAACCGATCCGCAATCCGGAACTAATCAATATTCCGGGACCAATCAATATTCCGGAACCGATCCACTATCCGGAAGCAGTCCGTTATCCGGAACCGATCCGCAATCCGGAACTAATCAATATTCTGGGACCAATCAATATTCCGGGACCGATCCACTATCCGGAAGCAGTCCGTTATCCGGAACCGATCCGCAATCCGGAACTAATCAATATTCTGGGACCAATCAATATTCCGGGACCGATCCACTATCCGGAAGCAGTCCGTTATCCGGAACCGATCCGCAGTCCGGAACTAATCAATATTCCGGGACTAATCAATATTCCGGGACCGATCCACTATCCGGAACCAGTCCGTTATCCGGAACCGATCCGCAATCCGGAACTAATCAATATTCCGGGACCGATCCACTAACTGGAACAAGTAACACTGGTACTGATCCATCACTACTGACCAACACTGACCCACTGTTGACCAATAATAACCAACCAATGACCGGAATCCAGACCCTGGGTGGTACTGACGCTGCCAGTGGTGTTGATCCGCTAGGCGGAACAGTGCCCGTGTCCGGAACAGACACGATTAGCGGAACGGATCCAATGGCAGGAACGGGAAACACTGGAACAGTGATGGATACAGGTATTTATTTTTAATTGTTTTATTTTTATTTTATTTCTATTTATTTATTTAGTTAGTTAATTATTATTATTATTATTATTATTATTATTATTATTATTATTATTATTATTATTATTGTTATTATTATTGTTATTGTTATTATTACTGTTATTGTTATTATTATTATTGTTATTATTATTATTGTTGTTGTTATTACTATTATTATTATTATTATTATTGTTATATGAGATATGAGAGCGAGAGAGAGAGAGAGAGAGAGAGAGAGAGAGAGAGAGAGAGAGAGAGAGAGAGAGAGAGAGAGAGAGAGAGAGAGAGAGAGAGAGATAATTATGATCAAAGTTAAGTTATTAAAATAACAAGAAATCGGAACCCTGTTAGTTGAAAATAATTATTTTACCTATTTTTTATTTTTATTTTTATTTATTTTTTTATTATTATTATTATTTTTTTTTTTTTTGCTCTCTTCTTTAGGATTACCGTCAACCGGAAGTAACGTAGACGCCGGATTGACGCAAGCACAGTCCGGAACACTGCCAACATCACAAACAGGAATTCAAACAGGAACTCAACCTGGAATTCAAACAGGAATTCAAACAGGAACTCAAACAGGAACTCAAACAGGAATTCAAACAGGAATTCAAACAGGAACTCAAACAGGAACTCAAACAGGAACTCAACCTGGAGCTCAAACAGGAACTCAAACTGGAATTCAAACAGGAATTCAACCTGGAACTCAAACAGGAACTCAAACAGGAACTCAACCTGGAATTCAAACAGGAACTCAACCTGGAATTCAAACAGGAACTCAAACAGGAACTCAAACAGGAACCGTACAAACTAGTATGATTAACTTTTTTATTACAAATAAATAAATAAATATGAAAGAACAACAAACACACAGAGAGATAGATTGATAAACAGAATGATAGGTAACAGATAGATAAATGAACACACACAGACACTCACACACAAACAACCTCACACACACAGGAAAGAAAGTATTTGAAAAACAAAAAAAGGAAATAAAGAAAACATTTGATTTCAGGAATCTTTAATGATGATTAAAATTAAATAATATCCGTTTCTGAATTAAAATGCTTAAATATGTTTTAAAGATATTTTTTTATTATTATTATTTTTTATTTTATTTATTTTTTTTTTTTTTTTTTTTACTGATTTAACACATTAAAATTTAAAAGCCGTATCTCTCAGTATTTTATTTTAAATTTTATTTTTTAATTTATTACTGGAGACTCAGTCTTCTGATATTTTTTGCAAAGATAACTTCAGTTTATTGTGTGGGTAACTAGATTTTTTGCATTTGTCACGCAGACACGGCGACTCAGCCTTTTGACGTATACAGCTATCTGAAGAAGGCGTTCCCGACTCAGACAGAGAGCTGGCTACGTCAAATGGAGAAGACGATTGGTCCGGTTTCTAAGGCGGAGTTTGCTGCTATGCAGAAACAAACGGCTGACATGGTCAGACAGATACAGGGCGCGGTGACCCAGACGGGCCCCGCCTCCAATGTCAATCAGCCTACTAACACAGGTAATCCGATTTCTTGGGTGTTTAACACTGAACTAGCTGCAACTCTTGATCATAATTCTCTCTCTCTCTCTCTCTCTCTCTCTCTCTCTCTCTCTCTCTGGTTGTTTTTCTGTCTCTCTGACCGACAGACAAATGAACAGACAGAGGGTGACAGTGAGAAGAAGT
>CM022677.1:21825630-21835630 GCA_012295275.1 Chrysomallon squamiferum
GTAAACAGATCTTATTCATAAGAACGAGAAGAGCTTATGCTTGTTTTAGCTTAACAATGGTATCATTATTGTAATGATTAACAATCGCGTGTTAGGTTATCATTTAATTTTAATAGTTTATGCCAGTATTCAGGGAGTGAATGAGGCAAGTAAGAGTGAACTTGACTGCTCAGAGTAAAGCAGTTTGACGAACTGTGTTTTTCAGTTGTTAACGAAAGCATGTTTTAATCACATAGTCTAAAATGTGTAATCACTTGTATTTGTGATCCCCGAATATATATGTGCTTCTAGATTTTATTTGAATTAATCAGAATGCGCTTTTTTAGATAATATTAAATATATTAACTGTAACCGAATGACGAAATTTACGTTAATCACAATAAAATCTTAATAAACTTAATACAACCTATATACTGTTTTCCATTGTTTGTTTGGTTTTTTTGAGGGTTTTGTGGTGTTTTTGTTGTTGTTGTTGTTTTTGTTGTTGTTGTTGTTTTCTTAATCCTTTCTTTAACTATCTAATGATTAAGTTGTATCAGTTAATACTAAAAAGATAATCAAAATACAATTGTAAACTGTTAATTAACAAACGATGTCAAAGGTGTCCAGAAAAGGCGTACTAGAAACTTTTCTGACGTCATCACGCACTCATTAACTGAAAGGTGTGACCAGGTGAAAGACTGTTATGAAAATTAATGAGATAAATAACCGTGATGAACTCTGACAATCTCTGACAGAAAACTAATTAAATACAGACGATATCAGAAGTATTTACATAGCAGGCGATTTGGAAAAATCCTGTGACAAAAACCAATGAAGAAAACAACTCGTAAATCAGATCAAATCATAAATAATAAACTACACACACACACACCCACACACACGCACACTGAGACAGAAAGATAGACTAAATGTACAGACAGACAGACAGATAGATAGACCTAATAAATAGATAGATAGATAGATAGATAGATAGATAGATAGATAGATAGATAGATAGATATAATATTTAGTTCTGATTATTTTTAAATATGTATATAATATCATCTATTAGGGTAATTTATAATTTTGATGGTTGTTTCTTTTTTAAATATATATATATATAAACAATTTGTATGTAATGTATGTAGATAATTACCCTAGTGTATATCATATATTTATTTATCTATCTATATATATATTTATATATTTAAATTATAATTTAACACATAATTATCAATAACCCTAGTATATCAAATATAATTATTTAAACGTTGTTTACAGAGTGCAGTTAAAACATTATTTATCTGTAGTTTAAGCACATTAAAAAGATAAACTGTTTTATTTTCAATGGTGAACAGCACAAGTTTGCTCTAACACAGATATAGTGTAGATACATAGACACATTTTAAAAAAAAAAGTTAAACTGTTTAATCATTTATTTTTGTCAAGAGCAATTAAATTCGTTTTGATAAATTCAAAAAAATCTATAAAAAAAAAGATTAAATAGTGAAAATGTATCAGCGTTTTATTTTGGTTTTTTTTGTTTTTTTTTAATTTTTTTATTTTTTTTTTTTTTTTTTTTTTTTTTACTTCCGAAAATTGTTCACACTCGCATATAATGTTTTCGATGACGTCCAGTCGTGACGTAAAAACATCATAAACAGTAATAACATGTAATAAAAATATCATTTATATCCAACTTAAGTCATGACTGAATACTATATACTATATAGTAACAACTGTATTCTATAATTGTATTAATATTTATATCATATTTCAGTCGTAAATTCTAGACTTGTACAGTAACAGCGACATGTTAATTCAGTTGTTATTTATATCAACGATTTATTTACATAATTTATTAAATTCAGTTATTGTACATGTCGTATTTATAATAAATCGTAAACTGTAAATTTGTATTGTAACAGCTACACGCTAATTAAAATATTATTTATATCACAGATTTATTTACATAATTAATACACACGGTATTATATCATTAGAATGTATCAAACGTACAACATAATCACATTACGTCATTGGTAGATTGGTATTGACTTTATACTGTTAGAATGGCTGGACAGGGAAGGTTTGTACTTGTAGTCGGGTTCTTTGTGGTGCTTGTCGGGTTTGTTCAAACCCAGACGAAGTTTTGTTGTACACGAGAAGATCAATTTGAAGTCGTTAAACACGACATCGGCGGCGTGTACGTCAACAATGTAGCTCAGACACGTAGTGTATGTTGAACTCTTTGTTTTATTTTATTCGTAGGTGTTTGGTGTCGTATAGGTGGCTAAGTTTATATGCATGTATGTGTATATGTACGTTTGTACGTATGCATGTATGTATGTTATTGTATGTATCTATATATATGTGTGTGTGTGTGTGTATCTATGCCTATGTAGATGTGTGTGTGTGTGTGTGTGTGTGTGTGTATATATATACAGCAATGGTAGTATATATATATATGTATGTATGTACAGATGTATGTATGTTTGTATGTATATATATATTTATATATATATATGTATGTATTTATATATGTCTGTACGTATGTGTATCTGTATGAATGTTTTCATTATTACTATAATTATTATTATTGTTATTATTATTATTATTATTATTATTACTAATATTATTATTATTATTACTATTATTATTGTTATTGTTATTATTATTATTATTATTATTATTATTATTATTATTATTATTATTATTATTGTTATTGTTATTATTACTCAGGGAACATCTGTGTTGTCATATGATGTGAGAAATAAGAAGTCAGCTGAGATGAGAAACATTACTGTAGGAAAAGACATTTACGTCATAAAAACCATTATCAGTGACGTAAGTAATTGTTTAATTAATATTTATATATTTCAGTTAAGAAAGTAATACTAGCATGCCTGTGTGTAAGAATATACACATACTATACGTATATAAAATTAATGTGTGTTTCTAAAATATACTTATGTCTAAAATCAAATAAATTCAGAAATTAAATTATTTGTTAGTGTGTCTGCTATTTTAATTTGTTGTGCGTTGTTTATGTAATTAATTTTGTGTTGTTTTTGTTAATGTTATGTTGTGTGTGTGTTTTAGTTAATTTGTTTTATTTGTTTATTTTATATTGTGTTTTATGTTGTGCTTTTGTTTTAATTTTATGTTTTTTTGTGTGGTGTTTATGTTATGTTAATATTGTACAGTTGTATCTGTGTTAAGTTTTGTTTATATTATGTTCATGTGTTAATGTTATGTTGTGTTTATGTACTACTGTTGTGGTGTTGTGTCTATGTTAATGTTGTGTTTATTCATATTAAACAGGAAACGACGTACGTCATCGACGTTGTTCATCAAACTTGTGAAAAATTTAAATCTGGACCTTTCCAAAAACTGTGTGTACCTGGTTAGTATGTTAGTAATTAATCATTATGAACCCCTCCACAATTAACACGCACACACATATACACATTCACAGATACTCATATATATACACACCCAGAGACAACACTTAGAAACCATATACATACACATAAACACTGTGGTTCAAATTCCCGAATATTGTCTGTATGCAGAGTCTAATAAAACGTACACCGAATGGAGAATATCTATATTTATATATTTTTATTTATTTATTTATTGTTTTTAAATAGACATAGCTAGAAAGACAAGCCGTTTCACATTTGGTTTAAGCCCGACTAAACTGGATCTGACTGGTTATCAAATGGCGATGAAGAGCGAGGACAAAGGGACGTCACTCCAGATTACAATACTTGTCACAGACCCGGGCTGTTTTCCGGTTACAGTTTCCTTCCATGGGAAATACAAAAACAGTACGTTACCGTTATATAATAATAATAATAATAATAATAATAATAATAATAATAATAATAACAGTAGTAGTAATAGTAGTAGTAATATTAATAGCAGTAGTAGTAGGAATAGTGGTAGCTGTAGTAGTAGTAATAGTAGTAGTAGTAGTAGTAGTAGTAATAGTAGCAGTAGTAGTAGTAGTAATAGCAGTAGTAATAGTAGTAGTAGTAGTTGTTGTTGTAGCAGTAATAGTAATAGTTGTAGTAGTAGTAGTAATAGTAGTAGTAGTATCAGTAGTAGTAGTAGTAATAGTAGTAGTAGTAGTAGTAGTAGCAGTAGCAGTAATAGTAATTCGAGTAGTAGTAGTTTTAGTACGATGATGATGATGATGTTTATTCATTGCAGTGCCGATAGTGGACACAAGCACGTATGTGGACATGACACTCGGAATAAAGGACCCCTCCGTATTCGATATTCCGGCCATTTGTAACAAGGTGAACAAATTTAATGATACTGAAATTACTTTTTGCTACCTTTCTTTGTCTTGTCAGATGTGTTTTTCGGTGGTTTTATGTTACTTAATTTCGAGCGAATGTTTTATTTGCATGCAAGACATGTATGTGTATGCACACACACATGCACACACACACACAGACACATGTACACACACACAAATGTTGTCTTGGACCTATATGGGGTATTTTAAACGTAATTATTTCAAGTACTTTCATTAAACTGACAATGATTCTAAGGAAATACTTAAAGAGCATAAAAACAAAAATTTAAATTAACAAATATTTTTACTTTCAGCTTTTCTTTCATACAAAGAAGCGTCACATGCCCTTTACTGTTTACCCATGATTCCGTGCGACGTGAGATCGTTATAATAAATCGTGAAATATTTTTCACGTAGCGGATGCTGTGACGTAATTACAAAATGCAGCATGACGTCATTCATATGACATCGCTGACAATATCATGTTATATATGAAAAATGAATGTGTTAAATGTGAAATTATACGGTAAAAGTGTGTGTGTGTGCGTGTGTGTGTGTTTAGCTATAAGAAAAATAATTACATATATATAGGTAATATTAAAACTGTTTGAAACTGTTCTTGTTGCCATAATTATTATTATATTATTATTATTATTATTATTATTATTATTATTATTATTATTATTATTATTATTATTATTATTATTATTTCACTTCATGTAAAATATTCTTTCATGTTTCCTGTAAAAGATAACTTCTGCATTTTATTAACGAAAATGTTTCTTATATTGAAACTGATTTACACTGAACACTAAACTTTCAATATTTATTTTTTTCTAATTCAGCCGTTGTCTTTATTCTGCAACAGCTTTTTTTTTCTTCTTCTTCTTCTTCTTTTTCTTTCATACTTACTTTCCATCATTTATAATTATTTTGAGGTATCCAAAAAAACGAATGAAAAATCAATAATAATAAAAGAAAGTAATAATAGTAATACGAGTTACATAAATATTTATTAATTTAATAAAATAGTCTTATTTCATCTGCTATTTCCATCTTCTACACATGGTCTGAAAGAAAGAAACAAGACACGTCATTTATTGATATTTAGAGATGTGAGTTTGTGTGTGTGTTTGTGTGTATGTCTGTGTGTGAGTATATAATATATAAGACGAAATTTAGGTAAATTTAGTCTATTGACAAATACAGGTTTTATAATAATAAGCATATACTTGTAGACAGGTGCGTTAAACAATTTTGTTTGTGTATAAGTGTATGTACACACACACACACACACACACGCACACACACACACACATATATATATATAGACAGACAGAGAGACAGAGAGAGATAACATCTGTACATATACAAACATGTGTGTGTGTGTGTGTATATATATATATGTACCACACATATACACACACAAAGTTAATAATATATGTGTGTATATATATGTATATATGTATGTATGTATGTATGTATGTATGTATGTATGTATGTATGTATGTATGTATGTATGTATGTATGTATGTATGTATATGTGTATTAACTTTTGTTAATATATATATAATTACCTCATGGCATTGTTCGCATTTGTGCCATCAACATTTTCATAAAATCTGAAATTTAAACATGATCAATATTAGTACCGACATTACTAAAATTCAAATATAATAATGAAGTATGTATATATATATGTGTGTGTGTGTGTATGTGTGTGTGTGTATATAAGCGTGCATGCATGTATATATGTATATATCCAAACAATAAACACAGGCGAACACGCACCACTCAGAAATACACATGCACACATATACACACACATACACACGCATACACGCTATGCGTACACAAACACTCACACACCACCTACGTGCTCATGCACACACGCACGCACACGTGCACACGTCATCACGCACATACGCTCACCATAAGGAGAAGGTGGTTTTCTCTGTCGTGTCTGCTGCGCCGGTTTCTGCGTCTGCAGCGGCGACGAGGAACTGCGCTGTCTGGACGACGTTGCTGGCTGTTGCTGCTGACGTCTCTCCTGCTGCAGTTGTATGTTTTGCTGACGCTGACGCTGCTGTCGCTGACGTCGTTGCTGGAAGCGGTTCAGTTCCTGCTGTTCCGGTTGCTGCTGGAACTGATTATTCTGCGGTGGCTGTTGCTGCTGCGGTGGTGGAGGTGGCTGTTGCTGCTGCTGCTGTTGCTGCTGCTGCTGTTGCTGCTGCTGTGATGGTTGCTGCTGTCGTGGTGGTTGCGGAAACGGGTTCAGCTGTGGCTGCTGAAAGTCTCTCAGCTGTGATTGATGAAACTGATTCATCTGTTGCTGCTGCTGCTCTTGTCGTCGTTGCTGTTGCTGTTGTTGCTGCTGATGTCGTCGTTGCTGGAAGTGATTGAGTTGTTGTTGTTGCGGTGATGGCTGCATCAGAGAGGCAAGAGATGGTGACGGGAACATGTTCATCTGGTTGTTGCTAGGCAACCGTTGTCCTTTGAAAAGCGTAGACAGGCCCAGCATTTGAGCTGTGAAAAGAAACAAGTAAATAACGATTGTCTCTTTTCTCTGTTTTCTCTTTCTCTCTCAAACAAAAACATTTTTAAATCCAATTTGTTCTGTTTACATAAAGATATTTGCTTGTATCAAATTTTTGTGTCAGTTTTTTTTCTTTGTCTGCCAAAGCTGCCAAAAAAAAAACAATCTAAAAATCTAATTTTTTCTCTTTCTCTGTCAAACGAAAAAATCTTTTTTTTCCCCTTTCTTTCTCTGATTAGATATTTGCTTGTATCAGTTTTTAATATTTTGTTACGTAATTGCTCGAGTGTATATCAACTATAAACAAAATGATTAATTAACAAAAGCAGTAACAGTAAGACAACGTAAGCAGCAACGACAACAACGACGCCTCAGTCGTTGATGACAGTTAAAATCTGATTTGCAAAAATATTCAATAAGTTACAGTTTCAATGCGGTCAATTTGTTGATTTTTCAAACAATATTATTATTATTATTATTATCTCCCTTTATTATCATGTTTTGGAATTCGAACACATAAACTAATATAATATGTTAATATTATTCAGTGCATGCATAGATTAGTGTTTTGGGGTGTATGTATGTATGTAGGTATGCGTGTATGTTTATATGTATGTTTGTACGTATGCATGTATGTGTGTATAGATGAATGTTTTTCGAAATAAATATTCTCTTTTCTTATGTACGACTGTACACAGACCATATTCGGTAATGTTCAGTCTGTTTGTATGTGTATGAGGATGTGAATGTGTGTATGTGTGTACTGTGTGTGTGTTTGTTTGTCTGTGTGTATTTTTGTCTGTGTGTATATGTATGTATGTATGTATGTATGTATACAGCCATTGTTGTATACACGAATTGTTGTGAAACAAAGAAAGTGAAACAGTAGTAAATGAAAGCTGTGTTAATTGCAGCCAATCAGCAATGTGCTTACATACAGCCTTGGAAGCTTTTAATTATAAATGTAGCCAATCAGATGCAACAATAGACACGGAAATAAAGCAGTACAGCCATTCAGCAAAAAACTGAGAAACAAAGTATATTTTTTTTGTTATTATTATTATTATTATTATTATTATTATTATTATTATTATTATTATTATTATACAACAATTCAAAAGTGTGCGTATATATATAACTGACATTGTTATTTTCATCATTAATTTTTGGTCAATTTTTCAATCATGATAATTGTAAATAATTTATTTATTTGCATTAAAGTGTTATTTCATTATTATTATTATTATTATTATTATTATTATTATTAATGCATTTATTATAAAAAATTTGCTATCAGTTTAGCAAAATTAAACTGCATATAAAGAAGCCGTGCAGAAGTTCATTTTATAGCGACACCTACCGGGAGGAACTACGTCACTAACTTGTTGTTCGAGTGCCTGCAAAGTAGCTTGTTGAGAAGGACAACGTATAAATTAACATAAATATAAATAAATTAACATAAGTTATTATAATTAAATTAAGATAAAAAGAATTCATTACCATAAAAAGTTAATAATTTAAAATGCAAATAGTTGATAATAGGAAAAATAAGTAAATAAATGAAGAAAAGATGTATAAATAAATTAATAAATAATATCAATAATAAATAAATTAATAATTAACGAAGATAAAGAAAACTGAAGGAAGGAAGGAAGGAAGGAAGGAAGGAAGGAAGGAAGGAAGGAAGGAATAAATTAATCAAGGAAGAAGTAAATGAATGAATGATACAAAGTATTTTGAATCAAGAAACGTGTTTCATTCTTTTGTTACTTCGAAATGTGTAAAAGAGTAATAAAAATTTAAAGTTTGTTTGAAAATCAAAAGTTCAGTTGAAAACTGAAACTCAGAAACCATCAAACTTCATTAAGAATAAAGATAATTATTTCTATTAAGAAGAAGAAGAAGAAGAAGACAAAAAATAATAATAGTAATAACATTATGAAGAAGAAGAAGACAAAAAATAATAATAGTAATAACATTATGAAGAAGAAGAAGACAAAAAATAATAATAATAATAACATTATGAAGAAGAAGAAAAAAGATTAATAATACTAATATTAACGAGGAGAAGAAGAAGAAAAAGAATAGTATTAATAATAATATATTAAGAAGAAGAAGAAGAAATAGAAGAAGAACAGTAATAATAGTAAAAATAGTAACATGAAGAAGAACGATAATGAATATTATGATGATGAAATAATAATAAGAGGATTGTGATGATGATAATGATGATGATAGTAAGGATGATGGTTATGATTATGATTAAAAATAAAGATAGAATAAGTAAAATAAACGAGAAAGAAAAAAAGAAAGAAAGAACTAGATAGAGAAAATAAAATGAAAAAAGAAGGAAAAAGAACATGAAATCGAACGAGAAAGTAAGATCAGAAAAAGACCAAAATTGGCAAAAAGATAAAAAAAGAATACAAAGATAAAAATAACAAACAGAACAATAACAGTTAAAAAACAAATGAATGGAAATTCTTTTTCCTTACTCGTTTTTCTTTTTTAAATTCATTCATGATATTCAACACGCGACATAAATAATTTTAGTTAAGGATAAAACTGAAAGTAAACTTTGTAAACTACTCACCTAGTTGCTGGTCAAGAGTGGCCTGGTTCGAGGCTAAATTATAAATAATAATAATAGTAGTAGTAGTAGTAGTAGTAGTAATCGTAGTAGTAGTAGTAGTCGTAGTAGTAGTACTAGTAGTAGTAGTAGCAGTAGTCGTAGTAGTAGTACTAGTAGTAGTAGTAGTAGTAGTAGTAGTAGTAGTAGTAGTAGTAGTAGTAGTCGTAGTAGTAGTAGTAGTAGTAGTAGTAGTAATATAAAAATAAGTAAATAAATAAATTTAAAATTTAAAATAAAACATAAATAAAACACGTGTTTAAATTTCTGAAGTCTCATATAAAATATACCAACATGTGAGAATGCTCTTTTAATTTTTTTTTTTTTGCATCGTACGCACAGACACGCACGTACCCACGCTGTTTCGCACATTCACAAATACACACACAAATATAATACAAAACAAACATATATATATATATATATATATATATAGATATAGATATAGATATAAACACACACACACATTTATATTTACGTGCATATATACATATATACAATACGCACACACACACACACATACACACATACAAAGACATACATA
>CM022677.1:21840630-21913130 GCA_012295275.1 Chrysomallon squamiferum
ATTAGAAGGGAGATAACCCGTTACCAGCAGTAAGGGATGTTTTATTTGCACCGATAGAGAAGCAAGGTAGATAACCTGATATGGCAGTGATAAGGAGAGATCCTGAAACCTCTGAGGACACGAGGAACTGCAGCCTTGTCCATTTGTTTTATTCTTTTGTATTTAGAGTTATCACAGGTAATAAATAATGAATCATGTTAATAAATAACAGTGTTAGAGGTGGCAACAATAGCAGTTGTTGTAGTTGAAGCAGGGGTTGAAGAATTACTAATAAAAGTAGTAGGTGTATTAATGATAGTACAGAGTAGTAGAAGTAGCGGTTATAGTAATAGTTGTAGTAGAAGTACGACTAGTAGAGGATGGTGTAGAAATGCTAGTGTTAGTGGTAGGGTAGGTAGTAACACTAGAAGGAGGCGTAATATTGGTGGTGGATGGTTTTAGTAACAGGAGTAGCGTTAAATATATCTGTAACGATAACAAAACAGGAATAGGAAAAACAACAATATTAATAACATTAACAGCAACAATAACATATGTGGTAATTAACTACAGCAATAACGAAAAACAAACAAACAGACAAAGAAATAAACTAAGAACTGAATATATAAATAGTATACGAAGATTATAAATGTACTTATCTGATTTAGATTTAGTATTAATTCAGGTATATATATAGCGATTAAGATATATATAGATAAATAGATTAATAGATTTAATATTAGTGAATTGAATATATATAAATATACATATATATATATACACATGTACATATATAAATAAATAAATAGACAGAAAGATAGATAAATAAATAGAAAGAGATAGATATCGAAAAAGAATGAAAGAAAGTAAAATAACGTTAGATAGAGCGAAAGTTGAAAGACATATATTGCTTAAGCGACATCATAAACAAAACTGTTAATTGTGAAATCTTACCCATGTTCCCAAACAAGAATTTCTGAATTTGAGGAGATAATCCTGAAAAAATAAAAAGAAAGAAAGAAATAAAACAATAAAAATCACTATAAAGAATAATAATAATAATAATAATAATAATATAAATAATAATAATAATAATAATAATAATAATAATCATTATCATAATCATAATCATAATAAAAATATAATAATAATTATAATAACAATAATTTTATTATTATTAAAAAGAGTAATATCAAAAACTACAATATTAATAATGATCCAAAACATAATATCTTAAATAAAATAGACAAAAAAAAAAAATAACAGTTAAAAAAAAAAAAAAATAACAGAACAAAAATGTAAAAACAACAGGAAGCCTAATAAAGAACATTTTTTATGAAAGAAATACTCTACGAGTGAATTAATATGTCATTTTTGACTGAAGGACTGTCAAAATGTCATGTCAAATTTGCATATTTTGCACACAGTGATGTGAATGCTTTGCGAAGTGCTTGCATGTTAAAACAATAAAATAATTACAGTTTCTCTCTTTACCACGCACACCCAGTTTCTGTCCCTTTTTCTGTCTCTATTTCTCAGTTCTCACTCTCTTTCTTCTCTCTATCTCTAACATTCTCTTTCTTTCTCTGCTCTTATCTTCTCTCTATCTGTAATGTTTCTATCTTTCTATATAGTCTATTTCTTATATATCCCACTCTCTCTTTTTTAGTAGACATAGAATCTTTTTTTTCTTCTCTGTCTCTCTGTCTGTATATCCATATTTATTTCTCTCTCTCTCTCTCTCTCTCTCTCTCTCTCTCTCTCTCTCTCTCTCTCTCTCTCTCTCTCTCTCTCTCTCTCTCTCTCTCTCTCTCTCTCTCTTTCTCAGTTAAATCTAAGCAGTGATATTGTTTTTACCTGCTCCCCAAGAAGTCTTTGCTTTGTTTATTTCTTGATTGATCATCGCGTCCAGCTGTCTGTTACTCATACCTGAAATAAATAATGAATAATACTCAAAAATAATTTAATTACAGTTACTATTAGAACATGATTTAAAATGTTAATAGGAAAAAAATATGTTTAAATATTCTTTTTCATCATGGTTGCTGCCATAATCCTCCATATATATTTTTAAAATGTTCATATATAATCCATTTCTTCTTATATAATATATAATACACACATACATATATATATATATATACTGAGAAGAAGATAAATAGATAGACAGTCAGACAGACAAATTGATTCATAGATAGACAGACAGATAGGTAGCAATGTAGACAGATAGACTGATAGACAGACAGACATACAGAGAGACAAATAGACAGCCAGTGACAGATAATTTTACAATTTTTCATATATCATTTTCTTTTTCTTTTTTTTTCTTGCTTTTCTCATTTCTATATATATATTTTTTTTATTTGTTTTATTTTTTTTTAATTATTACTACATTTTAATCCAGTTTACGTGTTTATAACTTCAGCGAGATTTGTACCAGCGTCATAAAACTGCAGACATCAGTTTCAACGCGCTTCACTGTCAACAGTGGATTAGTGGCAGGGATTAGTGGCAGGGCTTAGTGGGGAGGAACCGGTGTGTTAGATGCAATTCAAACACACTCCATGTTAATTAATAATAACAAGAACAAGAACAAGAACAACAAGATGAACAACAAGAACAACAAGAACAACAACAACAAGAACAAGAACAACAAGAACAACAAGAACAAGAACAACAAGAACAAGAACAACAAGAACAAGAACAACAAGAACAACAAGAACTAGAAGAACAACAAGAACAAGAAAAAGAAAAAGAACAACAAGAACAAGAAAAACAAGAACAATAAGAACAAGAAGAACAATAAGAACAATAAGAATAAGAAGAACAAGGAGAAGGAGAAGAACAAGAACAAGAAGAACAAGAACAAGAAGAACAAGAAGAACAAGAAGAACAAGAACACAAGAACAAGAAGAAAAAGAAGAACAAAAAGAACAAGAAGAAATAAAATAAAATAAAACAAATGAATGAATGCAAACCATGAAATGTCGTTAACATTTGATCCATATTGCCACCGCCCGAAAATAAACCACCTGAAATTAAGAGAAATAAAAAAACAATAAATGAATGAATGAAAGAGTTAGAAAGAAGGATGGATGAATTGAGAGACACGAAGAGAGATATACTGATAGACAGGAAAACGTAACAAATATATGTGTGTGTGTATAATTAGATACGTGTGAATATGCTTATGTTACTGTGTGTATTTACATGTATGTGTGCGTGTGTGTGTGTGTGTGTGTGTTTGTGTTTACGTATGTTTGTTTGTGCATACATATATAGATATATATCACTACCCATGCCAATAATGTATATGTACATTTCTATTCTAGATCTATGTTTATGTAATTGGTATTTGTTTGTGTATGGGTGTCTGTATGTATACGTTTAGTTTTCTGTCACTAGATACTAAAACCATTTTAAACTCACCTGGTTTATTGTTCGCACTACCAAAGCCTCCACGGCTGTTGGGCGCGGCAGTTTGGGCGTGGGAGCCACTCCTACCCGACAACGCGTCTTTGTTCACCGGAGCGAAGAAATGCTGCGGTATCGCGTGCTGCTTGCCGAACGTCCACGTCGAGTGAGGACGAGGCTGGCTAGACTTGCTCAAGTCAGGAACGGGCTTCCTCAGAGAATCGAGTCTAGAGAGGCCATCGGACTGTTTCCGCGGAGGCGTTGGAGGAGATCTCGGAAGTGAGGCGGAAAAGAACGAGGACGCAGAGTTTTTGTTGTCTGGTGGTGAAGACTTGATTGACGTCTGAAGTCTCTGAGGTCGAGAGTTAGCTGCTGGTCTGTTTGACTGAGGAACTGCAGGTCTGTTTGACTGAGGAACTGCAGGTCTGTTTGACTGTGGAACTGTAGGTCTGTTTGACTGAGGAACTGTAGGTCTGTTTGGCTGAGGAACTGCAGGTCTGTTTGACTGAGGAACTGCAGGTCTGTTTGACTGTGGAGCTGTAGGTCTGTTTGACTGAGGAACTGTAGGTCTGTTTGACTGAGGAACTGCAGGTCTGTTTGACTGAGGAACTGCAGGTCTGTTTGACTGTGGAACTGCAGGTCTGTTTGACTGAGGAACTGCAGGTCTGTTTGACTGAGGAACTGCAGGTCTGTTTGACTGCGGAACTGCAGGTCTGTTTGACTGAGGAACTGCAGGTCTGTTTGACTGAGGAACTGCAGGTCTGTTTGACTGTGGAACTGCAGGTCTGTTTGACTGAGGAACTGCAGGTCTGTTTGACTGAGGAGAGGCAGGGACGGATGTCTTGGTAGATGTGGATGTCGCTGCTGATAACTGCCTGTTTGATGCTGCTATTTGTGCTGGATGTCGTAGATTTGACGCTGCTGCTGGTGCTGTAGCTGCTGCACTTGGCTTTGATGCTGCTGACACAATTGGCGCTGTTGCCGGTCTCGTAGCTGCAGGAGGTTTTGCTGCTGCTGCTGCTGCAATTGCAGTCCTTCCGGCCAACCTAGCAGACGACGCTGCCGATGTTGATGACGACCTCCGCCCTGGTGTTGATGCTGGTTGCGGTAACGAAGGCGATGCTGCAGTTTTTCCTGACATTACAACGGCTGCTGTTGCTGCTGGTGGTGGAGCATGTACAACAGGAGGCTGTAGTAGCCTCGGACGTGATGATGTTGCCATGGGGACGCCATGACGACGACCTTCGCCCTGTGTGTTGATGACTGGTTGCGGTAACGATGGCGCTTGCTGCAGTTTTTCCTGAAATGAAAACAAACGGCTGCTGTTGCTGCTGGTGGCAGGGCTATGTATAGAATAAATCTTAAACAGGTGGATATAGGTAGTCTAGGTGTGATGATGTTCGCGGTATGTATGTATGGACGCCATGACGTCGGTATGGATTTATCCATGCTTGTTGTGACATTGACATACAGGGTTATGTATAAAATAAATATTATGTTATGTCTATATATATATATATATATATGTTCGTACGTATGTATGTATATTTGAAAACATGTATCTATGTATGTATGTATTTACAGAGCTTGTGTGTGTCCTTGAGTATACAGGGCTATGTATAAAATAAATATTAAGTTGCGTCTATGGATATATGTATGTCGTATATTTTATTTATGTATGTATGTATGTATGTATGTATGTATGTAGGGCTGTGTATAAAATAAATATTGTTATGTCTATGGATATAATGTAATGAATGTATGTATGTATGTAAGTATGTTAGTATGTATATTTATATATATGTGTGTGTTTGCTACTACTGCTGTAACTACTACTACTACTACTGCAACTGGTATTATTATTATTATTACTGTTGTTATTATTATTCTTGTTGTAGTTATTGTTGTTGTTATTGTTGTTGTTGTTGTTATTGTTATTCTTGTTGTTGGTGCTGTTGTTTTTTTATTCTTGTTGTTGTTGTTGTTGTTATTGTTATTCTTGTTGTTGTTATTGTTATCCTTATTGTTGTTGTTGTTGTTACCAGTTTTTTCTATCAATGTGGGCGATGGTTGTAGCTTAGACAAATTAGACGCCTGCTGATTGGTCAGTGGCTGTTCTGGGGGCGGAGTCAGAGGCAGAGGCTGGTACGTGGGAGGAGCTGGCTGCCTCTCGTTAACAGACGGATCTGGCTGCTGATTGGTCGGCTCTCTGTTTCTCACTGACAGGTGACCGGCCGGTGTTGCGCGTGACGGCTCCGGGGTGTGGGGCAGAGCGAAGTCCGGCAGCTCGGGCAGCACGGGGGCGGTTGTTGCTTAGCAACGGACGGATGCGACGGTCGGCGGAAGTTGAGGAAGTGCGGCGGGTCTTTCGGCTCGCTGGCCACTGAGTACGACGGCCTGGAGAAGTTGAGGAAAGTCTGACCGCCAGGTGTCGCGCCTGCATCTCGCTCGGACGTAGCTGAAGCCAGCGAATTGACGCTGTTCACGGTCTCCGGTGCCGGCGTCCCTACCGTCACTGTAGTTGTAGTTGTAGTCGTCGTCGTCGTCGGTTTCGATGTAGCTGTTATGATAGGAACATAAATGCTGTGAGATTATGGAAACATAATTACGAAATATTCACGTCAGTATTCAAAATGAATCTCGGTATTTTTAGTAATTCGTTTATCTACAGTTAATGTTTTGGGTTGAGTAATTCTGAATTTGCATATCTCAGAGTATGTATATTTTTTAATACTTTCGTGCATAAATCAGACAATGAATAACACACATACACACAAAACACACACACAAACACACACACAAACAGACACACACACACACACACATACAGACACACACACACATACAAACACACACACATACAAACACACAGAGACACACACACACAGAGACACAAACACACAGACACACACACACACAAACACACACACACATATAAGACACACGTTACGTACTTGGTAAAACACATTTTATTGAAGGTATAGTCCAGGCGCCATCTTGACCGCACTCGCTGTATTTCCCGCCAGACTGGTAGCTGTATCCAGCGCTGACGTCACAGACAAACACCGCCAGTGCTCCGATGCTCATGTCACCAACTGACGTCACAGCTCCTTCTACGTGCGGCAGAGTGGTCGGGCACTCAGCTGGCAAATATAATTTTACGTGATTTTTACGTTTTGAGTTATCAGTGCAGTTAGCGAAAGTAAAAATAGACTCAGGAAACAAAAGATAAGTAAAATGAAGATAGACAGGTGGAGAGAGAGAGAAAGTATCACTGAATGAATGAATGAATGAGAAGGTAGAAAGAAAGGGAGCATGATTCAGTGAATGAGAGAAAGGTAAAGACAGAGAAACAACGACAGATACAGATGCTGAGAGAGACACAGACACACACAGACTGACAAAAAGAAGTATTGTAGTTGAGAGAGAGAAATATATATATATATATGTACACACATACATACACATATATATATTTATATACAGAGAGATAGAGAGAGACAGAGAGAGAGAGAGAGAGAGAGAGAGAGAGAGAGAGAGAGAGAGAGAGAGAGAGAGAGAGAGAGAGAGAGAGAGAGAGAGAGAGAGAGAGAGAGAGAGAGAGAGAGAGAGAGAGAGAGAGAGAGAGAGAGAGAGAGAGAGAGAGAGAGAGAGAGAGAGAGAGAGAGAGAGAGAGAGAGAGAGAGAGAGAGAGAGAGAGAGAGAGAGAGAGAGAGAGAGAGAGAGAGAGAGAGAGAGAGAGAGAGAGAGAGAGAGAGATACAGAGATACGTAGCCTGAGAAAGAGAAGAAAAACTTACTAGGAGGACACAGAAGATTGACCGGTGTCCACGTTTTGTCGAACGTACAGACAGACAGTGCACGGCTGCTTGGACTGCCAAGCTTACACTCGTAAAACACAACAGATCCAATAGACGTAGACTGGTACTTTGCTGTAGCACTCAAAACTTTAGGCGGGGGCAGGCATCCTAGACAACAACAACAACAACAACAGTAATAATAACAATAATAATAATAATAATAATAATAATAACAACAACAACAACAACAACAACAACAGTAATAATAACAGTAATAATAATAATAATAATAATAACAACAACAATAATGACGATGATGATGATAATGATGATAAAAATAATGATAATAATGACAATAATAATCATGATTATGATAATGATAATGATGATGATGTTGATGTTGATAATAACTAAAAAACAAAAATAATAATAACAATAATAATAACAGCAATAACAATAAATAGTAATAATAATAATAATAATAATAATAATAATAATAATAATAACAATAAATAATAATAATAATAATAATAATAATAACGCAGTCTACTAAACGATTATTCCTGTATGTATGTTAACATGTATATGATAGTTCATATCAGGTATGGTTCTGTGCCTAGATTATAAATGGAACAAAAAGAATCTTACCATCATTAATTTTCACAACTGGTTCTTCAGGTATTGTCAACATAGATGTCGTTTTTGGCTCAGTTCTCGTTATTTTAGGTGCTGTCCGAATCGGAATATCCTTTTTCATAATAACTGAAGATTCGGGTAATCCGGAATTATCCATCTTGGGGTTTTTAGTTGTTGTGACGTCATTAACACTGTCTGATAACTTTGCATCATTGTTGGAAATTTGTGACGTAATAATAGACTCCGGCACCTTGGCAATGACGTCAGGAGAAAGATTCGTGACGCCAGGTCTGACCTGGGATGAATTCTCTAAAGCTTGATTGTCGGTTACACCTGTGGGTGGCATCATCGCTGTCGGTTTAATCTGCGACGACGACAACGACGACTGTGGAGAGGAGAAGGAGGACGTCGCCGTGAGTTTTGTGTCTGCTGTTGCAGTATTGGAGACTGTTTCAACTACAGAGTTCTCTTTCACAGGAAAATCATTGATTGTGCCTGTACCCAGTCCGTCCATGGAATGTGCTGTGCTTACAACGAACATATCTTCTGTGTTCCTTGAAAGTTCTGTAACAAGAACAATTATTATTATTATTATTATTATTATTATTATTATTATTATTATTATTATTATTATTATTATTATTATTATTATTATTATTATTATTATTATTATTATCATTATCATTATCATTATTATGATTATTATTATTATCATCATTATTATTATTATTATTATTATTATTATTATTATTATTATTATTTATTATTATTTCTAAGTAAATAAAGCTGCATAAACTCAAACATTTTTTTTTTCCAAATTCGATACCAAGAGAAACAAAACAACACTGAAATTTTTACTTAAATGTCAATCACTAAAACACAGAAACAAAACACGTAATTTAAAACTGTCCAGAGACATATTTATTTATAAACCTGCTCCTACAAGTAGATTTTGTAGGAGACTTCTCTTGCAAGTTTACCTGTTGTAGATGAAACACTGGAGGAGCCAGGAGCCTTCCATTGCACGTGAAAACTAGCAGGTGAGACAACTGAAAGTGGAAACGAGCAGCTGTTTTTATTTCATGAGTGTTATGCAAAATATTAACATTCTGACTCTGCTTATTTAAGTGTTTATCTCTTTCTTTTTCTCTCTAGTACATATGAATAAATAAAAGAAATAATCAATGTTGACAGCAAATTACAAATATCTTTTCAACAATATTATTTTTTGTATTGCTCAAGCAACTGTTTTTAACATTATTTATTTATTTATTTATTTATTTATTTATTTATTTTTTATTTATTTATTTATTTATTTATTTATTTGAAAGTTTTACCTAAATATTACTTACCAGAACATAGGCATAACCATGAAACTGAAAAACAAAAATTATTATTATTATTATTATTATAAGAACAACAAGATGATGATAAGATGATTAAATGGTGTTGATGATGAAGATGAAGATGATGATGAACAAGACTTTTGTTACCGAGCAGGGCAGGGAGTAGACATACACACATACACACAGACACACATTCAGAGACACAGACACACACACAGACACACACACAGACATACACAAACATACGCATACACAGTTACTTTCTTTCAAAAACATATTCTTAAAATATAATTCTACTTCTATGTACATCGTTTAAACTTTTTTTTTTTTTTTTTTTTTTCTTTTTTATAGTTTCACCTATCCAAAACTGATGTCCACTTATCAAAACTGATGGACAGTTTAGACACACTTAACAAGATAAGCAATGTCAGAAACAAGTCTTATTATATAACAATAACAGTGTACTGTCTGTCATTCAGCGCTAACTTTAATACAAATGATGATGATGTCATAATCACATTACGTCATACCTGTTGCTACATAATTTAGGTCACAGCCGGTATAGGGTTCGTGTATGTTCCACCGAAATGAACTGAATGCTTTACGATATATCCTATTAAGTTATAGCTAAAAATGAACAGTTATTTCAATGAACTTGTAGTGAAAATGTGAGACAGTGAATTAACTGTGAACTGAATAAAATATAACAAAGTCATTTCATTGGAGTACATTTTTTTTTAATTTGTTGGTTTTTATTTTTTATTTATTTTATTATGTTTTTCTCGTTTCTTTTCGTTTTTGTTTCTTTTTTATTTCTTTTTTATTGTTTGGCTGCTTTCTTTTTCTTTCTTTCTTCTCTTTGTTTTTCTTTTCATTAGTTTATTTTCTTAATTGCTTTATAGTTTAGTGGAAAACGTTGCTGATAATAAAGAATCTTAACTGTTTCAAAAACAAGAAAAAAACACTTTAAAATAATAATAATAATATATCTGCAAATTTGTCTGTTTTTGTATGCATATGTATATATGTGTGTGTGTGTGTGTGTTTTTATGTATATACGTGTATGTGTATCTATATGTTCATATGCATATCTGTGTATATATGTATGTATATATCTATATGATCATGTGCATATCTGTGTATATGTATGTATTTTATTATATATATATATATATTTATTTATCTTTGTCTAGGTGTGTTAAAATTTGGAATAAAAAACACCTGTAAAAGTGATCATTTGGTAATAAAATGAAAACGAATGATGAAAGAAGGAATATAAACTAGCCTCCATCAATTTGTCATTAAAGGTTTTTATTATGATGAGAGAGAGCACTGACCTCTCTCTCTCATTCATGTTTTACGCTATTTATCATTGCAGTGCCCGGAGACACAGTCCTGGATAGGAGGAACAAACAGAAACGAATACGCCCGGAGACAAATAGGTGGATGGGGCAGCAAAAAGAAAATGAAACTGAAAATAGGGTGCTTTTATTTTAGTAATAATAATAATAATAATAATGATAATGTTATTATTATCCTCATAATAATCATCATCATCATCTTCATCATCATTAATATTATCGTCATTATAATCATTATTATTATTATTATTATTATTATTATTATTATTATTATTATTATTATTATGAGTATTATTATTATTATGGCTGTTGTAGGCTATTTAATATTGTTATATGATGTCATAATAGTAGTCGTCGTCATAATAATACTAGTAGTAGTAGTAGTAAAGATAATAGTTGTAGTATGCAAAACCTGAGAGAGAGAGAGAGAGAGAGAGAGAGAGAGAGAGAGAGAGAGAGAGAGAGAGAGAGAGAGAGAGAGAGAGAGAGAGAGAGAGAGAGAGAAAGATATTTTAATTAAAAAGACCAACGAGTAAAAAAAAATGTCTTAAACGCTTTCATCTTTAGCCCAGTTTTCGGTTTCTAGTCATATTCTTTAAACAGATTTGTACTAATGCGACTGTCATGGCGTATCTCTTTCGTGAAAATGGCGCGTTTTGTCAGTTTATCGTCTGCCTGTCTCGCGCTGTCCTGGAAGGCAGTAAAAGACGGATTGGTTGCACGAACATGACATTTGTAGTGTACTTGTTGATTTGACTTAATTTGCTAAACTTTTTTTCAGTTGTTTAATGAGGACCATACAGAACAAGATCATGAACTATCTTTTTTTTTCTTATCCCTTCAATCTCTAACTCACTCACTCTCTCTCTCTCTCTCTCTCTCTCTCTCTCTCTCTCTCTCTCTCTCTCTCTCTCTCTCTCTCTCTCTCTCTCTCTAAACTATTACCTCTACTATTGCTATCATTATTATTTCTACTTCATCTACGTCTATTATTATTATTATTATTATTTTATTATTATTAT
This sequence comes from Chrysomallon squamiferum, assembly GCA_012295275.1. Taxonomy (NCBI): domain Eukaryota; kingdom Metazoa; phylum Mollusca; class Gastropoda; order Neomphalida; family Peltospiridae; genus Chrysomallon; species Chrysomallon squamiferum. The sequence continues at coordinate 21,852,188 of CM022677.1, forward strand.
TATTATTATTATTATTATTATTATTATTATTATTATTATTATTATTATTATCTAATGAAGGTATCTACGTAAGAAAGTTGGAAAGAACAATGGAAACATATTAAGTTGATTACGTAACGGTCGTTGTGACAATTAGCGTGACGTAATCAACTTAATATGAACTAACGTTACCATCGCTACGGAAAGAATTTTATGACAGTCATCTTCTCCATATAAATGGCGGCGTCTTGTCAAGAAATATAATTATTTATTATTCTTCCTATTATAAACAGCAGAAAGAAATTTGCCCGAAGCAAGGCAGACTTAGAAAGAACCTATTAATACATGAGAAGTGTGTGAATTAAGACAATGTAGCCAGGCTCTGTGTTAAATCACAGAGAATGTCAAGATATTAAGACATAAATATCCGGTAAGGTAGGTAATTGTGCTAACCAAAGGAGATTTATTTGTTTATTTTTTATCTGGTTATTTTTTTATTATTATATTTTTTTTTTTTTTTTTTTTTAAATGATTTATGATTACGACCATCTTGATGATAATAATTAACAGCATTAAATTTTTTTAATAATAATGATGATAATCAGTATAATCATTAAAATGAGAATAATAATGAGAATAAAAGGGATAGTTGATGACGATGATGATGATGATGATGACGACAATGATAATAATAATAATAATGTATTCGGAAGTTTTGTTCTTTTACGTCAACATATGTGTATATTTATAATGAAAATACCATCTAATTTTAAGACAGTGTGTGAGTGTGAGTCAGAATGAAAGAAAATGAAAGATCTCAAATATGGTGGATACAGATATTATATTAAACTTAATCTCATACTGATAGCATTTTTTTTTTTTCTTGGAGGGACGACCTGAAGAGCGAGAGCGAGTGAGACAGAAAATCTGAAAGACAGAGATAGACAGACATAGAGAGAGAGAGAGAGAGAGAGAGAGAGAGAGAGAGAGAGAGAGAGAGAGAGAGAGAGAGAGAGAGAGAGAGAGAGACACACGCAGAGAGAGACAGAGAGAGAGAGAAAGCGAGCGAGCGAGAGACATATATAGAGAGATAGAGAGCGAGCGAGAGAGAGAGAGAGAGAGAGAGAGAGAGAGAGAGAGAGAGAGAGAGAGAGAGAGAGAGAGAGAGAGAGAGAGAGAGAGAGGAAGGCAAAGACAGAGCGAAGAAAGAAACAGACACAAAACATAATAATACCAATTTAAAATTTTCAACAATGAGCAGTAAGAACGAGATTAATTCTAGAAAAGAAGTCGAGATTCACTTACCAAGCAGAACTGTTTTCAGTTTAGAACTGTCCATGTCGATTGGGTGGTTTGCTAAACACACTCACTAAACTGAAATCCCCGACTTAAGACTTTTCTCTCTCGCAAGACAATCCGACTCTTTTCACTTATAATCAGCGGGGAGAGAAAAAATAAAGTGCGTGTGTCCTTTCCATACCACCAGTGCCTGCAAATGAAGGAGGAACAAGGGCGATAACTGAGCGAGAGGTTTTTGTTCAGTGACAGAGCGATGACAGTCGACGTTCACACATGCGCCGAATTGCTGGATGATTGATGGACGTCATGGCTGCATGTTGCAGACACACACACACACACACACACACACACACACATATATATATATATACACACATACCCATACAGACATTCATACACACGGAAATACGCGGAATTAAAGGGCCGCAACCAAACTCACTATTTATTCATATTATTATTAATATTTATTAATACGCATCATCTTGAAAGTAACACCCACAACGACAGTGTCGGCTCTCTCTCTCTCCCTCGTTTTCTGAAAACTGGACCCGCCCCTGGGAAAGTCGTGAGAATTCACCTGAGCGGGATAACGTGACAAAATGTGCCGACTCTGGTCCACTGCCCGATCGTGGACCCGTTCATTTAGGTTCGTTTACCGAACGTCAAAGATGGCCGGTGTTAGGCTGCAAGGTTAGACGAATGCGCATGTCACCGCATAAATTATTTCCGTCGTAAGTGAAGTAAAATAATAATAAAAAGTAAATAAATAAAATATAAATTATAATATATCATAAAATAACTGTAATAAACAGTATTATATATAAAAATAAGTGTACCATACTATGATTATACAAATAAATGAAAGATGTTTTTTCTTTATCAAAACTATGCATCCGTTCAAATTATTACTTTATAAATAGAAAACATATTTTTAAAAAATCAAGCCGATAGTTTGAAACAACCCGCCCACTTAGGAGAATCAAGTCGTTTATTTAATGTGGTCTTATTGTCGTAGATTTCTTGTTGAAACTTAAATCAAATAAAAGGAATTTTGGCCTTGACCGGAACCTCAAAGCAGGTAAATCGTGATAGGTGTCAGCTTCTTTTTTTAATTTTCTTTATCTGCATTTTATCTATTTTCTTCTTTTACATATTTATTTATTTATTTATTTATTATTTCATTCGTTTATTTATTCATTCATTCATTCATTCATTCATTTTTGTGTATTTATTTATTCATTAAATAACTTATTTATTTATTTATTACTATCGGATATTTAATTACTTTGAATTACGTTTAAAAACTTCCCTATCACTTACAGTGTATAAATTTAATATTCAAATATATATATATATATATATATATATATTTCACAAATTAATACACTGGAACCTTAACTCATAACAGAAAGGAATTGGTTTGGGATGTTGTCAGCTCTTTTCATTTTTTTTTTTTTTTTTGTTTGTGTGTGCGTGGGGGGGGGGTGCTATTGTTTCAGACTATATATAGAACTCATACTGGAGTTAACAACATGTAAATAAATTATTCAAATAGCGTGTGAAGTGCATGCATGTCGCATTAAACACGCTATATCACTTATGAAGCGAAACGATGGCCGCCATATATCTTGTCAGGGCATTTCATGTGTTTTTTTAGTGCGTGCAATAAAAATGTCACGTGGACAGAGACATACATCATCGTACACGACTACGGTCTGTAGCTGTCCGTACGTTCACACGTCTGAACAAGACAAAGTGTAAAACGTCTCCAGGTTTAATGTTTTACAAGCGTCAGCTTTCTCTTTTTTTTTAACATTCTTATCTGCATAATAATAATAATAATAATAATATTATTATTATTATTATTATTATTATTATTATTATTATTACTGTTGTTATTGTTGTCATTATCGTTATTATTGTCATCATCATTATTATTATTATTATAGGGTATATAATGATTGAGGCTTTTATGGGAGTTCAGAAATAGTCAAAAATTGAGAGAGAGAGAGAGAGAGAGAGAGAGAGAGAGAGAGAGAGAGAGAGAGAGAGAGAGAGAGAGAGAGAGAGAGAGAGAGAGAGAGAGAGAGAGATGGTTTGACAGTTTACATATATATAATTATATACAGAATAAGGAAAGATTATATATGAGAAGAAAAGAAAATGGTTCACGAACATAAGCCAGAAATAAATAAATAAATAAATAAATAAATAAATAAATAAATAAATAATACGTTCACAAAATTAATGACTACGATTGTAACTGAATACGTAATGTTAATTTTAGTCAGTGACGTATTCTGAAAGGAATTGGATAACATAATCTCTCATTACATTTTTTGTAATTTTTTTGCTTTTTTTTATATCGCTGATGTCAAGTTATATAGCGACGTCAGGTAAAAATAGGCATTTCTATTTTCAGAATTTATTGCACTTGTGTGAATAATTCGTGTAAGAATAAAAAAAAAATCTGAAAAAAAAAATGCTCTTAATCTTATGTTTGTTATTTGTTACCTTTCCTAGTTATTTTTATTTATTTATTTATTTGTTTGTTTGTCTTTTTATATCGTTTATTTCAATTTTATGAACAACACTGAGCAGTATCATTAGACCCATGAAAACAAAACGTACTTACTATAACTATAGATTTTAGCAGAAATTATTCACTCTCTCTACCTATGTTTTGTTTAATAAATGTTTCGAACTATTAATGATAAGAACAACTACCATAAGCAAATAAATAATTAAATTAAAACAGGGAAGAACACAATAAATAAATAATGAAGAAATTAAATAATGAAACAAACATATAAATAAATAAATAAATAAACAAACAAAGGAACATGTAAAACAAGTTTACAAATAAATAAATAATGAATGAATGAATAAAATAAAGAAAGAAATAAAAATTAAATTATTTGTACCCTTAGTTATTTTTGTTCTTGTATGTTACAAATCTTTATCGGAATCGTGTTAAGAAAAAGAAATTTTTAAAAAGTTTGAAATATTTACAGATATTCTGAACAAGTGAATGCGAAGAATGTTTCTGTTCGTGTTTTGAGGTTAAAATTACTTATTATTTTCCGTAAGTTTTGTGTGAACCAGCAATTCATCTTCAACATCGCTGAAAATAGCACCCTGTCGTCTGTTCCTATTGTTGTCACAACGTAATCATCACGTGACAATGGTTTTAACAGTGACCTATTTTTACAATTACAACTACTTCTTGGCTTGTACAGATAGGCAGGTTATAATATTATTAATAGGTGATCAGACGTCAACATACTTATCGAAATGAATATTTTTGCGATATGATTATTTTCACATGGATTGCTAACGAATTCGTTTTTAAGTCTCATAAAATAGGATCTATTTGGCGTTGCGGATAGCGAATACGGATTTGGAATTCCCGAGTGACGTCACTGAAAGGCTTTCCTTGAAAGCATCGTCTGCATTCCAAAATGGACGCCATTTATAAAATAATAAACATATATTTTCTATTGTAGTTATCCAAGAATTGACGCCCGATATTTAGCAGAAAGTTAGCGGAATGAATGATTTATAAATTATTCTTTGAAACAGGCCATGCGGTTAGAATGTTTATTAAAATAAATGTTTATTTATTTATTTTATTTATAACGATCAGATAGATCAGATACCTAGGCCAAACAAATCGGTTTCAAGTTTAATCTGGTGTTCCCTAAAATAAATCGTTTATTCGAATTACACAGTCATGCACAATAATAATAACAATAACGTACAATTTATACGTAGAAACGTGGAACAGTTACAATGTACGTCTGCTACGTACCCAGCTTTTGATAGAAAAAAAAGAAAACCCACAAATGCATTCTCTTTACTAAACGAGTTTAATTTGATGTCTGAATGATTATTTTTTTGTATAAATATCTTAAGATAGAGAAGATATTTTTTAGGTAACAACAGTTCTTAAACCTTTGATAGATGTGTGTGCATGTTTGCATTTGTATACAGGTACACATGCATCACAGCATGCACACATAAATTACAGATGTATGTGTGTGGATATGAATTTGAAGGCATTAGTCTTTGCAGGTATATCATTCATTATACAATATCTGTGGGAATGTAAGCAAGCATGCATGCACAATTGTGCACACACAAAAATATAAAACTTACATTTGTGTGCATATACAAATCTGAAATATGCATGCATAACTGGAGAACTACATATGCATACAGACACACACATATCAAATATGCATGTATTTCTGCAAGAAAATACAAATTTGAAAGAAAATATGCACACATAACTGTGCACACATTTATAATCAACTAAATAAATGACTAACTTAAGTTTAAAATATTTGATTAAGATAAATAATAATAAAAAAAAACGTAACAAAACACACGTTCACTGTTCAATGTTTATTTTAAATAATGATTTCGAGGAACAAGAACGAAGATTATCGTTCCAGTTGACTAATTCTACATGATGTTTTCTGTGATCTATAAACAAAATGTACAATTTTTCTTCTTGTCCACAAAACAAAGCAAACAAAAATGTCTGCGAATATATGTTCAGTTATTAGATAGTCAAAATTTTTATAGAACTTTATTGCTTTCAATAAATACAGACATATTTTCCTTTCTTTTTTCTTTTTCCATCTTTTTTTCTTTTTTTCTTTTTAATGTAAACCTAAAAATTGGTTACTCTAAGCTTCATATTACTAAGTAAATTTTAGTAACGTTTTACATTTTTAATTTAATAAGTAGAGTAAAATTGTTGCTTCTAATTTTCATTATTTTTTTATTTTTCACTTTTTTTAAAAAAAAAAGAAAAGAAAGAAAGAAAAATTTCAGAAAGATTATAAAAAAATAAAAAAAGGAAGAAATGAAATATATAGTCTGATTTTAGTAAAATTTATGAAAACAATTATTCTGTTAATTTATCCGGTTCTGGTTTATCATAGTACTCTACGATGTACTTATTGTATTCATAGTAAGGGGCCCTGTCTGGGTGGTAGATTCTTTTACAGATTGTTTTACAGTCCTTAGTTTCGACAACGTCACCACACAGCCACGCCAACGTTTTTGATTCGTCTTCGGGCAGGACGTTGTCATCGCACCACTTCTTCACCCACGTCACAAACTTCTTGTGAAGTCGCAACGACACTGTCTTGTGAGACTGAAAAAAAAATAAAAATAAAAATAAATAAATAAGTAAATTAATTTTAAAAATAAATAGTAAAGCAAATAAAGTAAGTATATAAATAAATAAATAAAGTAAAAAATAAAAATAAATAAGCAAATAACTAATAAATAAATAATAAAGTAAGTATATAAATAAGTAAGTAAGCTTGTAACTAAGTACAGAGTTAAATAAGTAAAGTAAGTAAATAAATAAATAAAGGAGAAAGTGGAAATAATACAGATACTAGTTATAAGACTATTCTAAATAATGAAATAACTAAATAAATAAACATTTGAAAAAAGAATAAAACATTTTAATGCACTTGGTTACTGTATTTAAAAAAAAACCACAAACTAATAAATTAATTCCAGCAAAATTTTAAAAATAATAAATAAATAAATAAATAAATAAATAAATAAAAATGTCCATTCTCACCTCTTTTGCCCTTTTCAGAGCCATTCGCTTGTACAAGTAACTTTCACAGTTGACCACATACACCATCTTGAACGAGTTCACGTTGAACTTGCACCCCGTACTGTCCAAAATGTCAAGGTCGCCAGCAGGTCGACTCCGCGTGGAGTCTTTCTCCGTCTTGGATTTGTCGTCGCCCCCCTCCAGCTCTCCATTCTGCTCCTTGTCCTTCTGCTGCTGCTCCTTCAGCTCCTGCTCCTTCTCCACGCGGTGTTTCTGATTCTTGTTGTGCTGTCTCGTGTGTCTCACATTTCTGTAGTAGTAACAATAACAATAACAATAACAATAATAATAACAATAATAATAATAACAATAACAGCAATAATAATAACTATCTATAATAACAGTAACAATAACAATAACAGCAACAATAACAATAATAACAATAACAATAACAATAACTATCAATAATAACAATAACTAACAATAATAACTAAAACAATAACTAAAACAATAACAATAACAATAACAAAACAATAACAGTAACAATAACAATAAGAACAATAACAATAATAACAAAACAACAATAACAGTAACAATAAGAATAACAATAACAAAACAATAACAGTTACATCAATAATAACAATAAGAACAATAATATCAATAACAACAACAAAACAACAATAACAGTAACAACAATAACAGTAACACCAATAGTAACAACAAAAACAATAACAATAACAACAATTATTAAATCTAAATAAGAGTATCAAAACTGTCTAGTGTGTTTACACAGCAGACTAAAAACAAAACCGACACAAAACTGACTCTGATCTGCGACTCACCGAGGCAGGAATACCGGCTTCTTAGTCAGCTGATCCTTCAGCTGTTCAGAGATTGTCTCGTCCTGTGCGACGTAGCGCTCCACATACTCGGACCACCGCTCCACTTCAACCGGGTCATCTGACTGGTCATGCTCAGTGTCCAGGAGTTCAAAGGTCACACGGCAGTCCTTCTTGTACTAAGAGTAACGAAAAATAAAAAATTACATATCTACTGCGTGTGGTTCATTTATGTATGTGTATGTAGGTATGTATATATATACATATGAATGTATTTTCATGTATATGTAGGTATGTATATACACATATGAATGTATTTTCATGTATATGTAGGTATGTATATATACATATGAATGCATTTTCATGTATATGTAGGCATGTATATATACATATGAATGCATTTTCATGTATATGTAGGTATGTATATACACATATGAATGTATTTTCATGTATATGTAGGTATGTATATATATACATATGAATATATTTTCATGTATATGTAGGCATGTATATATACATATGAATGCATTTTCAGATATATGTAGGTATGTATATATACATATGAATGTATTTTCAGGTATATGTAGGCATGTATATACACATGAATATATTTTCATGTGTGGGTGTGTGCACGCACACATACTCAATACACACATATATACTTGCAGACACACACACACACACACCAAGAAGAATGCTTGATTTCATGTCATGGTAAAAGAAAAATAATAAAGAATAAAAAGTTTTAAAAAATTGTAACAATTTCATTATACAATATTCAATTCTTCGCAAAAAAACAAAAAAGACAATCAACAAAAAAGAATCCAGTAAAATTTTCATTATTAGACATTAGTCAATTGGTTTTTCCAATATAATAGAAAAAAAAAAGATAAATAAATAAAAAAATAAAAATAAAAAGCTACGAATATTTCATTATTACTATTAGACATTATTCAATTGTTCTTTTTTTTTGTATTGAACGTAGAAAAAAATAGAAAAATAGAAAAATACTGTTATTCAATTTTAATACTTCTAATGAAAATTACATTATTATAATTATCCAATTACAATGAATATATATATATATATATAAAAAATATAATTTTTTTTTTTTTAAATAATTATCAGTTTTAGTTTTCGTGCAACGTATGAAGAAAAAAAAAAATACAAAAAAAATACAAAAATAAAAAAAAGTTCTGCAGTTGCTATGGAAACCTACCACTATTATCTTGAAGCAGTTCTCTTCAGCAAGCAGCTGCTCTGCACGTCTCTGGTAATTCGCCTCGGCTGCCTGGCGCTGGTGCTGCGTTGCTAGGCGACCACCAGTGGCGTGGTTTCCCTTCTCCTCGTAGAACAGGTCAATCACTTTCTGTATTGATTCGTCACCGACTATGTGCTGTAACTGTTCAAAAATGTATAATTTCAGTTAGTTGTAAAGATTTAAAAAAAAAAAAAACATTTTATGACAAGCTCTCTAATGTAAGTTTCATGTTTTTTTTTTAATTTTAAATCATTTTTTTTTAAAATTTGGGAAAGAAAAAGTAAAAAGATCAATAAAGGACAGATGTAGTAGATTTTTGTAACACACTCAAGTAAGACTAATTTATTTTTTATATAAATAAATAAATAAATAAATAAATAAATAAATATTAATATTAATAAAATTTGATGAAAACATACACATGGACCCACAATTTCTTTGTCCAGCGTATTAACTTATTATTCTCTTAATTGACATAATTAATATTTGTACCTGTATGACAACATTGTTAAAAAGATTTATCAATGGCAAAAGCAACACAGGTATGGATTCCAAACATTTCTAATTAACATAATTTATTATTTCTACCTGTCTGACAGCATTCTGTACCAGCTTGTCCATGGTAAAAGCAATGTAGGCATGGATTCCAAACATTTCTCGCAGCTGGTCTTCATAGTGTCCAGACTCTATGTTTCCATCTAGCAGACTTTTTATCATGTCCAGCAGATACTGATAGTAGTCCACTGGATCAATCTCAACTACAAACAAATTCAAAAAACAAATAAAACAAATTATCTCAGCCATTTAATAAACTTCCGTCTCATTCAGTAATCAACAGCAAGCCTATTTCTGATGGAAATAACATAAAATTATGTTATTATTAAATTAGACAACATATTTATTTATAACATTCATCGTAAAAGTTATAAATAAAACTTAATTTTTATCTGCTATCAAGATAAGACGTATTTAAATTTATTAAATCTGTTCCACTATCAATACTTATATATATCTATTTACTACCAATATACTTAAATATGTGTGTATCTATCTGTATATTATACTGATATTGATATACTTACATATACCTATTGGCTATCAATATATGATATACTTACATATACCTATTGGCTATCAATATATGATACTTACACATCTACTATCATTATGATGACTATACTTGTATAAAAGAGAGTAAAAAAACATATCTATTATCAGTACAAGATGATATACATCTTCTATCACTCTGTGACATATATTTGCTATCACTATGATGTGATAGTATTTATATATGTGCTATCATGATGATATGATGATACTTACATATTTGCTATCACTATGATATAATATTTATACATCTCCTATCATTACAATATGATGATACTTAAATATCTGCTATCACTACGATATGATAATATTTATATACGTACTTTCACTATGATATGATACTTGTATAATAGCAGAGTAAAAAAATCTATCTACTATCAATTTAAGATGATTTACATCTGCTATATGAAGATACGTATACATATCTGCTATCAATATGATATGATGCTACGAATGTGACACACAACTACGTCTACTTACACGGTGTGCGCAGTCGCAGCGACGTAGCTGTCGACTCCTTGCGTTCGCGTCGACAGTGTCCATTCTCTTCGATTATCTTCTGCGTGTGGAGATAAATCTTGTGCAGACGTTCACACAGCAAATGGTGCAGTCGTAGCAGCAGATACCAGTTGTTGTTGACGTAGAACAGCGTGTAGAGGTCGTCCTGAAATACACGGTTGTCAGCTTGTTGAGATAATCCCGTTAATCCTGTACAGATTATCGGATTATCTCAACAGACTTAGAGGTAAATACACAATAGTTTCAAGGATTAAAAGTTGATTTGTGTCCAAAATAATCAATTCATGCCTGAAATTTGAATAACTGTTAAACCCATAGAGTTTTAAATATCAATAATTCTTATAATCAAAAACTGCGTTAATTTTTAATATTTCTTAAATGGTGGCTTAAATAAAAATAAAGGTAATTCTGATAATCCACAAACACCTTAAATATAAACAATTATTTTAATCCAGTAGTGCCTGAAATCTGAACAATACAGATAATCAAAAGTGCCTTAAATACAAACAACTCTGAAAATCCTTTCCTTAAATACTAATGATCCTGACAATCCACAATACAGATTATCCATTTCAAGAGATTAATTCAGTAAACTTGTTCTAAAATCAAATTATAAAAACTAAATAATAATAATAATAATAATAATAATCATAGTAATAATAATAATCAAAATAAATGTTGTTACTAGATTTCTTTTTCTAATTTTTTTATTACAATTTGTTAACTGAAATAGATAACAAAGTAACAGAAATTAACTACCAGGGAAGCTTAAAATTCCACCACAAACTGCCAAGTTGTGGCTGGATGCTCTAACATTTCTGATTAAAACCCCAAAGCTACATTTGATGTACCAGATCCACACACAACAAAAATTTAAACTTATTTGTCTGTATCTGTATCTGTTACAGCACGTGTATACACACACCTACAAACACACACACATACACATACATGGTCTGATTGTATTAAAATATCTGTCTGTCTGTCTGTCTGTCTGTCTGTGTGTGTGTCTGTCTGTCTGTGTGTGTGTGTGTAACAGATGAAAAACAAGCATCACTCACCTCTATGGAGCAGTCTGCCAGATCAGAATGTGAGGAGTAATCGTTGCCGTTGACGATGGGCGTCCCCGACACGGCAGACATTGCTTCATGCTCCGTTTTGACGACGATGTCCTTCGGTTTCTCTTCCTTGCTGTTGCTGTTGCTGCTGCTGCTGCTGCTGCTGAAGTTCGCAGTCACCCTGTTGTCATTGGTAACGGGCGTGATTGCGTCGCCGTATTCTGTTTTAATTTCCACCTCCTCTTTAACCCCATCAGTGTCCATGTCTGTAATTTAATTTTAAATATTGAAAGTAAAATTAATAATAAAACAAATAAATAAATTAATTAAGTAAATAAAAAAATAAATATAAATAAATGTAATAAATTAGTAGATATAGATTAAATTAACAAATAATAAATATAAAATTAGTAAGTAAATATAAAATTAATACCTATGATAATAATATACTTAATAATAAAAGTGAAATTAATAAAAAATAAATAAATAAATAAATAAATAAATAAATAAATATAATGTAATCAGTAAAATGTAAATTAAAATTCATTAATATAAAAATAACAAAAATAAGTAAGTAAATAAATATATCATTTCTACTTTGTAACAACACAGTACAACATAACATAATATAATCTGATAATATACAATATATACAAATTTAATGTAATGTTAAATGACAGATTGTAACAAAACACAATTGTATTATATATCAAAATATTGTAAAAATAAGTAACATATCGTAATTAAATAACAGAAGAAATGTCCTGCTATGATGTAGTCACTGATTTCTTACTATCCACAGGTCGTTGTCTGGAATGGGAAAAAACAACTTACCTTCCTCTTTCTCCATCTCGTCATCGCTGAGTTCAGTTCGCGAAGTGAAGAAAAGATCGGGCAGAGTGTGGTACAGAAGTTGTTTTATCTTCCTCTTGTCCTCTTTGTGAATTCCTACAAAAAGTGCAGAGCACCACATTACACGAAGCACAATTTGAGTCTTTGGTAAAAGAATGAAGTGAGCGAGTGCTTTGTGAATTCCTACAAAAAGTGCAGAGCACCACATTACACAAAGCACAATTTTAGTCTTTGGTAAATGAACGAAGTGAGCGAGTGCTTTGTGAATTCCTATAAAATCTGTAGAGCACCACCAAAGATTTTATTAATATATTTAAATATTTTTAATAATTAAAATCTGATTTTATCTAACTCGTCTGAAATTCTGAACTCTGACACACCTGTGTTGCCAAGGGTTTCAGACACAGGACTGTGAATGTGTATGTGAACGTACCTGCTTGGCGTTTCATGTGATGGATGATGAGGGACGCAGCATCGTCGATGATTGACTTGTCTCTGTAGACGAGAGACAGGTGTGGCTCTGAGTTGACTGTGTCTCCGTTACCCTCCTGTAACTGTTCCTGTCTCTGTAACAAACAATGGTTACACTGTGTAACACAGCTGTCTCTTGTGAACAGAGTGTGTGTAACCTGAACTGATTTTCTTTTTTTCTTATCAAGAATTTTCTGTACACCTTTAAGTTGTTGGGGCTTTTGTTTTGTTTTTTTGTTTTGTTTGTTCATCTTTGTAACACACACACACACACACACACACACACACACACACACACACACACACATTTCTTTCTAAAAGGGTCTGTCTTCATATTTTATTATTTATAGGTTAGTATTTACATGGACAGAGCCATCAGTAAATATTTTATTTTTATACTGTAATTTCTTAGATAGCAAGTATCAATACATAAACTACATTCAGAAATGTTAACATCTGCTGTCAACTTTTAGATCAGTAAATAAATTTGATTAAATTTGTACTGTAGCATGTTAGATTGGGAAATTAGTTAAAAACACTTTCAAAATATCTTTTTTCTCTCTGTCTCTTCAAATAGAGTTAACTTTACGTCATTAAATATGGTTTCTATTTTATTTTCAAGTGTCACATAATTATTTTTTATTTTTATTTTACCTCGTCGAATATGGTTTCTATTTCATTGAGCAGGGCCTTGGATCGTATTGACTTGATGTCGTTCTGCTTGAAGTTGATCCCCTGGTGGTCCAGCGACTTGAGGTAATACTTCTCATTCTGCTCTCGCCAGATTTTGTTGAAACTTCTCTGAGCCTCCCTCCATTCCTCCTCCTTCGCCTTCAACCTGGTAACATGTGACAACAGTCATTTATTTATTTATTTATTTATATGGCTTGTTTTACTTTCATCCGTATACATACATGTACACACACACACACACACACACACACACACGAACAGATATATATATATATATATATATATATATATATATATATGGATATATATTTATGTGTGTGTTGGTATGTATATGTTTTTCTGTATATATATATATATATCTATACACACTTGAGACACAGAGAGAGAGAGAGAGAGAGAGAGAGAGAGAGAGAGAGAGAGAGAGAGAGAGAGAGAGAGAGAGAGAGAGAGAGAGAGAGAGAGAGAGAGAGAGATGAACAGCTTTATTTAATTGTAACAAAAAAAACCCACATAGATACTTATATGATACACCCTTTGTAGTGCATTACCTTGTGTGTATGTGTATGTGTGTGTGTGGACATTTGTTTTTGTATGTATGTATGTATGTTTTCTTACATCTTCAAACCTGAAACACAAACACATACACACAGATATGTATTAATTAAAACAGCTTACCAACAAAACATATTTTAGTTGCCAAGCAACAGAATTAAAAATAAAAATTAAAACCTACCTTCTAAGAACAAGAGGAACTGCTACAACTGGATTTTTACGTAAACCATCAATAATATCAGGAGCTTTGTCACCATATATCCTACAAAATGAAAGAATCCTTTAGTATCCTTTAGTGTATCCAATCAAATAAATACATACTTTCAAAATATATCCAATAAAAAAAAATATTCTTGAATATATCCAACCAAATATCCTTTAATGTACTGTTTGAACTATAAAATGTCATATATATCCTACAAAATAAACATTTTCTGTAATATATCTACCCAAATAAATACATCTTTAATATCCCCTCTATGAATCTTTCAGTGTGTGATTCATTGTTTTTGAATCTTATTCACTGAATTTATTCTTTTACAATCTTACAAATCTGATTTAAACTGAAATTTTTTCGTTTGTTTCTTTGAGACATTTTTTTTTAATGTAAATTGTAATTTTCAAACAACAAACTCTTTTAACGATTTCTCTGCAAAGAAACCACAATTTCTCTTCAACACTTAATTCCAATAATTTAACTTTCAAACAACAAAACCTTTTAAGAACTTTTCTGCAAAAAACCTATAAACTAATTTCTTTGATGCTAATTTATGTTTTAATTTTCAAACAAAACATTTTAAAAACTTTTCTGCAAACATTTTTTCCGATGATGATTTTGGATGATTTTCGATGACAAGCGACTAACCTCTGAATGGCCTTTCTGTGAAGAACCTCGGAACAACCTCCGAGAGTGTTGTCCAGTTTAAACTTTGCGGCTTCCTCCGAATTCATACGCGACATTTTCTTCTGTACTGCCTCCAAAACTCTGATAGTCGACAGGTTCGTCTCAATCACAACATCCAGCTAGATTAAATAAATCAATAAATCAATCAATAACAGTGTGTGTTGTGTGTGTGTGTGTGTGTGTTCCTGTACATAAAGAGATAGAGAGGGTGAGTTAGAGAGAGAGAGAGAGAGAGAGAGAGAGAGAGAGAGAGAGAGAGAGAGAGAGAGAGAAAGAGAGAGAGAGAGAGAAAATGAAGGAGAGAATGAGGGACAGAGAGAAAGAAAAAGAAAATGAGGGTCAGAGACAGAGAATAAGAGGGACAGAGAGACACAGATTTATGTGTATGAATGTATAAACTCAAACACACAGACACACGCAGATATATAAATAATATATGCACTAATCATTAAGAACAAATATGAAACTTAAACAATAATAAATATATTCTGTATATACTGACTGTTACCTGTAACAAGTTTTTACTTACCTCAAATCTCTCGTCTTCACACCTGTAAATATGTTCCTCGTACTGAGTTTTTCGTGACGTCACAAACGTTGAGTCCTCAGACCATGAAGGGAAGGATACCCAAGTGTTGTTTAAAACCTGATAAATAAATAAACAAATAAGTAAATAAATAAATAAATAAGTAAATAAGTAAATAAACAAATAAGTAAATAAAATCAAAAAAATATAAATTAAAAAATAAATAAATAGATAAATGTATGACTTGTTTAGAAGCTGACAGATAAATAAATAAATAAATAAATAAATAAATAAACAAACAGACAAATAAATAAATATATTAAAATAAATAGATAAATATGAGTTCTTTAAAAGCTGAGATAAATAAATAAAATAAATAAATTAACAAACAAACAAACAAACAAACAAACAAACATACAAACAAATAAGTTCATCACATAAATGAAGAATCAAAATTACATTAATTCATACTTATGTGAATAAATAAAAGAATAAAAATATATACATAAATAATTATGTATATGAAGTATTTAATGTGTAGGTATGGGTGCTTCGATTTAAATACACACACACACACATACACACATGCACACATACACACATGCACACATACACACATACACACATATACACACACACACACACAGACATACAGACATACATACACACATACACCAACACACGTATTTCTCTATCAGCCTATGTTTATGCACGACTGTTTATACTGATTGTGGTTATCTCCCTTAGTGGAACTCTCCACTCACCTCTTTACACAGGGCAGTTCTTCCTGAACACTTTGGTTGATAGTACGACTTGGGCAGAGCACGATAGCTAGCCCCATAGCGCTTACACGTAGCAAAGTCTGAAAATAACACACAGACATTAGTCATCAAACAACAACTACAACAACTACAACAACAACTACAACAACAACAGTGTGATAGTATGACTTGGGCAGACTACAACAACAACAGTGTGATAGCTAGCCCCATAGAAGCTAGCCTTACACGTAGCAAAGTCTGAAAATAACACACAGACATTAGTCATCAAACAACAACTACAACAACTACAACAACAACTACAACAACAACAGTGTGATAGTCATCAAACAACAACTAACTACAACAACAACTACAACAACAACAGTGTGATAGTACGACTTGGGCAGAGCGCGATAGCTAGCCCCATAGCGCTTACACGTAGCAAAGTCTGAAAATAACACACAGACATTAGTCATCAAACAACAACTACAACAACTACAACAACAACAACAACAACAACAGTGTGATAGTACGACTTGGGCAGAGCGCGATAGCTAGCCCCATAGCATTTACTACAACAACAACGTAGCAAAAGTCTGAAAAAAACACACACAGAGATTAATCATCAAACAACAACTACAACAACAACAACAACAACAAACAACAGTGTGATAGTATACTTGGGACTTGGGCAGACATTAGCGATACAACAACAAGCTAGCCCCATAGCGCTTACACGTAGCAAAATCTGAAAATAACACACAGAGACTTTAGTCATCAAACAACAACTACAACAACTACAACAACAACTACAACAACAACAGTGTGATAGTATGACTTGGGCAGCAGCGATAGCTAGCCCCATAGCGCTTACACGTAGCAAAATCTGAAAATGACAGACAGAGACTTTAGTCATCAAACAGCAACAGTATGGTAATACATTTTAGGCAGAGAACAATAGTTAGCCCAATAATGTTTACATGTATCAAAGTCTGAAAATAACAGTTTGCACAAAAAAATTACATTTTCAAGCTCAATACAGCAATAAATCAATAATAAAGAAATAGAGAAAGAGAGAGAGACAGAGAGAGACAGAGAGAGAGAGAGAGACAGAGACAGAGAGAGAGAGAGAGAGAGAGAGAGAGAGAGAGAGAGAGAGAGAGAGAGAGAGAGAGAGAGAGACAAGAGAGAGAGAGAGAGACAGAGAGAGAGACAGAGAGAGACATAGAGACAGAGACAGAGAGAGAGAGATAAGAGAGAGAGAGAAGAGAGAGAGAGAGAGAGAGAGAGAGAGAGAGAGAGAGAGAGAGAGAGAGAGAGACAGAGAGAGAGAGAGAGAGAGAGAGAGAGAGAGAGAGAGAGAGAGACAGAGAGAGACAGAGAGACAGAGAGAGAGAGAGAGAGAGAGAGAGAGAGAGAGAGAGAGAGAGAGAGAGAGAGAGACTAAAAAGATCAAATTAATAACTAAATAATAATAATAATATTGGGTGACTGCAAATTTCAAAAACAGAAACACAATCCTTATTTTAGAGTCAATTCTTAACAGAGAAAGTTTTGTGGTAGGTTCTCAAAATGACAGTAAAACATTCATCAACATCCATACAAAGAGGGAGTATCAACATCACTGTCACGGTGGGGGAACAAAAAAGATGTGGGGGGGGTGAAAAACACTCACCAATATCCATAGCCAGATCCCCACTGATTCTTTCCTTGGCAGCATTTTGAGAGATTGATTCTGTAGTTCCACCCGATTCTTTGTATCCCAGAAAATCTTTAAACCACTTGAACAGTTCTGGAAATTTTCTGTAAATAAGTAAATAAAAAAAAATAAAAAATAAATAAAACCCAATGAATAAATATTTATTCAATAATGCCAGTCATTATTAAAAAAAAATAAAATAAAAATAAAAAATAACAAAATAAATAAACAAATAAAATACTCAAAATTCTAGAACACACTTGTCAGTTACTCATTATTAACAATTTTGAATTTAAATTTTAGAATTAAGCCATAATTTTATAAAATATGAATATTCCTCATGATTGCATCAAAACGAACTAAGTAAATTTAAAAAAAAAAGAACAAAAAAAAAAGAACAAAAAATGATTTAAATACAAACAAAATTTTACAAATTTTGCGATTAATAAATCAAATAAAACTGTAGAAAATAAAATAAAAAATGATAAAATGTTTTAAAATTTTACCCTAGAAAGTTCTGGACAAGCTGCACGACCTCTGACCTTGAGATCACTTCCTGGTTGAAGAGCACGAGACATCGCAGGAAGTTGTCGTACACTTCCTGGTATCTGAGAGCTTTCCGCACCTGACGTTAAAATTACAATTTTTTTTATGTTTCTTGAAATTTTTTAATTATTTACAGATCATCAAACAATCTTCTTAACTGTGATTAAAGAAACATTATCATTATTTAACACTGCATTTGTTTTTTTATTGTTATCTAATCTTTGATATAACAATCAATCAAATTAATAATAAAACATGTAAGCGAATGAATAAATGAGGAAAAAATAAAAATAATATTTAAATAAATATTAATCTGACAATAACAAAAACATTATTTTAACCGTTTCCAAAAACGAAATAGTATTTCACAAATTAATAATAACAACAATAATAAATATAATTAAAGTAAAAATAATAATTACGAATAATAATAAAGTAATAATAATAATAATAAACAAAACAAAGAATATAACGTACATATAAACCACAAAAACAATAATTACAATATTTCTGTGCATCTAAGGATTTTTGTGTCTGTGTGCCTGTGTGTGTGTGTATGTCTCTGTGTGTGTGTGTGTGTGTGTGTGTGTGTGTGTGTGTGTGCGCGCGCATGTGTGTGTATGTCTGTGTGTGTGTTTATGACTTATAAACACATAAAAACAGCTATCAGTGGGTATGAAATAAATGAAATCTTCTAAAACAAACCTTGTCAAAAAATGCAAACTCGTTCAAGGTGCCGTACTTCCCTGCCTCTGCGAGAGAAATGTCCTTCAAATGACTTGTCTTCAGCTTCTAGAAATAATTTTAAACAGTCATGATAATTACGTAAATAAATACCAATGAATACCTGTCATTTATTTCTTTCTCTTATATTTCAAGATACTACTTTCATTTCATTCTTTCAGTATATTTCCTGTCAGTTATTTTTCTCTCCATCATTCATTTTTATTTTTCAATCTATCTCACTCATTAATTTTTCCATCGTTCTATTATTCAGTAAGTTTATCTCTTATTCATTATTCTCTCATTCTTTCTCTCACCTTTCATTTTTCTCTCCACCAATCTCTCATTCATTTTTCTCTTCTTCAATCTTTCTCTTATCATTCATTTTTCTCTTCTTCAATCTGTCTCTTATCATTCATATTTCTCTCTTTCAGTCTATTCTTCTTTTTCTCACTTTAAACTCCCTTTCATCCATTCATTATCTCTAACTTTCTTTCGATGCACCTAATCATCACATTCAGCTATTCTAAAAATATGTTCTCCCATTTTCATTACCATAATAGTGATAATACCTATTTCCATGACAACAAGCAACATATGGCTTTCACACAAGATAGATAAAAAAAAAATGAAAACACAAAATCATTTAGATGATATGACAAGGACGAAAGGTAATAATTTAAAACACTTTTTAATGGATCTTCAAGTTCCTACAATAATTATTATTATTAAAATATCCTAAATACTGAAACGAAAAAAAAAAAAAACATGTCAAAAATTTACACCTGTTAATTATGGTTTATTTATTATTCTTGAAAATTTTCATATACCTTGATAGGGCCCTGTGAACTGGACAGTGTCCGTTTGATTTGGCTGTTTTTGTTGGTCTGGTTTTTGTTGTTGAATCCAGGTTTCTTCACTGTTGATGAGTGGTCATTTCGTACTCCGAGTACAGAGTCATTCTGAATAAATTAATTTATTACAAAAATTATTATTATTATATAAAAAAAAACACCACATAAGAACAGAATATATAAAAATATAAACAGTCTTGTTTAGGGCACAATTTAATGTTCATTGTAGAAAAAACATGTTTAGAACATTAAGTTACATTTTTGAGGTATCATTTCATATTTACAGCATCTAATATCATGTTTAGGGCACCACTTTAAGTTCATAACATTAAATATTCATATTTAGGGCATCATTAGAAGGTCATAACATTAAATTATTCATGTTTAGGGCACTGTTCAATGTTCCTAACATTGAATTATTCATGTTTAGGGCTTAATCTCACGTCTGCAGTATCAAATACTGCGTACTCATCTAATTTTCAACATAGCAACAACTGAGGTTGGGATAGCATTTCAATAATTATATTTAACATTAAAATAATAATTTAATAATTATTATAAATATAATGCAGCCATATATATTAATATTGCAGTATTTATTTTAAGATACATCATACCAACAACAAAAAGATAATGACACCCATATTCAGTACATTAGACATTATCATTAAATAAATCAGAATAAAAACTTAAACAGCACATGTTGTTACTACAGACTTTTTTTATATTAAAAATTAGTTATTAAAATAAATTTAGCAGTTATTTAACTTGTACAGTCTGTATACTATCTAACTTTTTATTTATTTATTTAATTTTTTAATTAATTTTGTTTTTATTAGAGCTATTTAACTGAACCTTACAATCAACATACTACCACTACTCCTCACTTTGTATTGTAAGTTTAATTAGTAAATTATCCTAAAAGCAGCCAACACACCAATACTGCATATTTATTAGTAAACTAGCTACAGGTAAATACACAAACAACTTACTATCTAACATTCCTACATATTTATTAGTGAACTATCTAGAGATAAGTATATAAACAATTATCTACACACTACTACATATTTATTAGTAAACTAGCTACAGTTAAGTACACAAATTACTAACTATCTAACAGTACTAAATATTTATTAGTAAACTAGCTACAGGTTAAGTACACAAACAAATTACTACATATTTATTAGTAAACTGGCTACAGTTAAGTGTAACAACTAACTATCTACACACTACTACTACTACTATGTATTTGACTAGCTAGAGATGAATGCACAAACGACTTACTATTTAACATTACTACATATTTATTAGTAAACTATCTAGAGTTCAGTCTACAAACGACTAACTATGTATTTGACTAGCTAGAGATGAATGCACAAACGACTTACTGTGAAGTTACTTACGCTAACGTAAGCTGCCAGGTAGGACGATGACCCGTTGGCGTCAGGTAGGAACTGACCAAACTCGTTAAGAAGATCTTCCTGGTTCTGAAACAGTTTGGCGACTTTGGCGTAAACCTCCGCCTCAGTCAGCGGCTTGTAGCCCGGAGGAACAAGTCCCTGAGAAACAAACAAACATAAAATAAATGAACATATAAACAAATAAACAAACAAACAAATAAAAAAATGAACAAATAAATAAACAAATAAACAAATAAACAAATAACTGAATTTTAATATTTTAAATATAGAGAATTAAATTACTAAATGACATTTTTAAATGATATGGAATGATGCCCTAAGAAACAAAAATGAATAAATAGGAATAATAATAATAATAAACTAAAAAATGTAACAGTAATAAATAAATAAATAACTGAATTTTAACATTTTAAATATACAAATTAAATAGCTAAATGAAATAAAAGGATGTCTCAAGAAAGAAATATAAATAAATAAATAAATAAATAAATAAACTGTAATATTTTAAAGATATATGTAATCAAATAAGTAAATGAACTGTCAGTTGGAATGATGCCCTGAGAAATAAAAAAATAAATAAATAAATAAATAAATAAATAACTTGTCAATCTAAACCAGTTAAATTCTTGCATGAGTAACACCTCATTAACATAAAAATAAATAAAAAATTAAAATAAAATTAATGAAAAAATAAAATAAAAATATATTTTAGTCTGTGTTTAAATATCGATATCCATCAGTATTTTGCAGCCCACATACACAATAGCTGTTCACTAAATAAATAAATAAATAACTAGACAATACAGACAGGTAAAAACATAAATAAATGTAACCATGGTAACCCACCTGCACTGATCCCACCTCTTTGAGGTTGCGCTGTTCTTTCTGATACGTGTGCAGAATTTCCAGAAACTGTTTGTAAATTTCTGGTTGCCCTTGGAAACGATTCTGTAAAAACAAAATTTTTAAAAAATGTGGTAAATTTTTTTTTTTTTTTTATTTATTTTGTTTGTTTTTTTCTGTTTTTATTAATGTTTCAATTTTTTAACAGAAAATACTTGTAATTGCTGAATATGTTCAATTATTTTTTTGTCTGTTGCTCTATCTGTCAGTCTGTATGTGTTATGTATGATGAATGTATTTGACAGAAGAGAAAAACGAAGAAATAAATAAAACGAAAACTGAATATCTGTAAACACTAGAAATTTAAACAAAACATTTTTCTTTCTTTCTTTTTTGTCATAAATTGTCAGAAAGAACTCAACTCTTTTGATGTTATTTAAATTTAGAACTATTCCTCAAACAACAAAAGAGGTACATATTACATTAACAAACAAACATTCAAATTTTTTATTAGCAATTATTCTTTAAATTCAAATACTGAAAAAAAAAAAAAAAAAAAAAAAAAAAAAAAAAAAGCCATAATAAAAGTAAACACAAATTAAAATAAATTTGAAAAACAAAAATTAATTAAAAAATTACCTTGATCTTATTAACGTAATTTATAGCATGGTTGAATTCAACAGGCTGACTGGCCTGTGGCTGTTGTTGCTGCTGCTGTTGTGGCGGTTGTTGTTGTTGTTGCTGTGGTGGTGGTGGTGGCTGTTGTTGTTGAGTCGGGGGAATATGTGGGAGGGGGTGTTGTTGCTGTTGTGGTGGTGGCTGCTGCTGAGGGAGGGGAACGACGGGCGTGGGCTCGGGCTGGCGGGGGGAGTGGTGGTAGGAATGGTGTGGGGGAGCAGCAGGGGGGTGGGCAGGGGGTGTTGGAATATGTGGGGCAGGCTTCTGAAAAAAAAAAAATAAAAGTAAATAAGAATGACAGCACAGTTTTAAAATTAAAAACATAAAAAGTCTATCTGAAAAAGAAATTAATACTGTTTTTTTTTTATATGGGATAAACCAAAAACTTTATTATGTATAATTTATATATATATATATATATATATATATATATACATATGTATGCTCTATTAAGTAACAACAAATGACAAGTGATGAAGTGAAACATCAGACTGAACAAAAGAATCAATATACCAACACATTTCACCTGCACTATAGTGGTGACACATTACACGTGTGACAGAATAACAGCGCCAGAACATAAATATACAACAGAAGTGACATACAGATACACAACTGAACAATATGACACATTAGACAGAAGTGACACATTACAGATGTACAACAGAATATGACACATTACATAGAAGTGACACATTATAGATGTATATTGAACAATATGACACAGACAGAAGTGACACATTACAACAGTATATGACACATTACAGTAGAATGGTATAATGACACATTAGAGACACACTTACGTTGGGCTGTGTGATGGGTGTGACACAGTGTAATGACACACTAGACAGAGACACACTTACATTGGGCTGTGTGATGGGTGTCACACAGTGCTGAATGGAAATCACTTGCTGACCAGGCTGGTGGACGTTGATCACCTCAGACTGGACTTCAATCTTGTAGCCCGGTGGAAGGAATGTGTTGAAACCTACGATGAGGTCGGGGTGACCTTTGAACAGGTTCGATACACGATTTATTACACCTGGTGTGTCAATACTGTAAATAAATAAATAAATAAACAAAACAAATAAAAAATAAATAATAAATAAATAAACAAACAAATAAATAAATAAAATATTCACATAAACAACTAATAAATAAACAAACAAATAGATAGATAAATAAATAAATAAATAAAATTTCTAATTATAAATTAAAAACTTAAAAGATGTATATATAAAATTAAAATTTATTCTGAAAGTCATGCTAAAAAATAAATTTGAAAAATACTAAAATATATAATAAATAAATACAGAAAAATACTGAACTTTTTCATCTGAATATTTAAACTTTGCAGAACTTGTAAATAAAATTTTAAAAAACTTCAGAATATAAATAATCTTATTTCAGTATATTATACAGATGGACATTAATAATGAATATTATCAAAAATTAAATAAAATTATATTAACGTCAGAGATTTAAATTTTCTAGTAAATGTTATGTAAGAAAAAATTAAAAACTGAATAAAAAGGATCTCTCTCTCTCTCTCACACACACACACACACACACACACACACACACACACATTTTTAAAAAATATTAAAAACTAAATTTCACTGACGTCTGAGATTTGAACTCTTTCATGATGTCGAGGAAATCATTGTACACCTGCGGCTGGTTTCCAAACTGTAGTTTCACCTGGTCCAGGTAAGACAGGGCGTCCTCGACCTTTAACCTCTGAAACTGCTGCTGCTGGCCTTGAACTTGGGCTGAGTGACTCTGCAAACAGAACACAGTTGAGAAAACAAGGTACACACCACAGAACTGTTAGTTTTAAATGCAGTATTTTGTCAGAGGATTTTGTCAAGTGAACAAATGCATGTTTTTGCAATGTGGTAGTCATATCCACAGCAAACAAAGTGATCAGAAATAAGATTCAAGTAAAGTCAGTCACTACCTTCGTGTTACCAAAAGGATTATCAAAGGAAACGTTTTCATAATTGTTACAAACTCACCAAAATAATGTTTTAAACATTGAGTTTGATATAGGAATTAAAAAAAAAAAATAATAATAATAATAATATTCATTTGTTGACATTTTTAGTTTCTTCAATAAATAAATATATATATATATATATTTTCAATGTATTCTTTCTCTCTCTTCACACTCATTTTCATCCTCACAAAAATAAACTAACAAAAAACCCTCCCACATTTCTATGCAGCCAGGAAGGGATTTCAAGGGTATGTTAAAACAACAGACAATGTTAAATTTTGTATAAATATATTTTCGATATATTCTTTCTACCCAAGAAAGTCTTGAAGAAAATTACATACAGCAACTTCCCAAAACATCTGTTAGGTATACAGGATTTAATGAGTTAACAAGGCAGGTTAATAATGTGTGCATTAGTAACAATAAGTTAAAGGTACTAACATGTATGCTGTCAATATTAAACTGATCTCTTAGGGGTGCATTATTAAAAGGAAAACAAAAGATATATTAATAAAACTACTGGGGTTTATTGTTATCAGTGAATTAAAGGTATGTTTTAATATAGTAATGTTCTAGGAAGAGGCTATTAACAAGAGCTTTAAAATATATACACATACATATATGTGTGCATCTATGTATGTACAGACACACATATATACAAATGGATACTAGCTAATTAATTTTCTAATATAACTGATATATCAGATTAATTATATGAAGCATCAAGTCTGCATATAGAGAATAACGTTTTCCTAATATACATCAGATTAATAAAATATAAACATATCACATGGATGTACACAGAGATACTTTACGTTAGGAAAACTTCATTAAAGATACATGATTAACAACAGGTATAAGAGTTGTAACTATTTAATAGATTTTTACATATTTAAGAGGAGGGGGTATTAAAGCAGGCTTTATGCCCCCTACCTGCTTATAGTGTGAACAATGTTTATCAATTTAAAGGGTGTGGTGTTAGGGGAGTGAAAAGCTTAATGCCCCCCCCCCTACCAGCACACAGCAACTCTTGTTTTTGTTTTTTTTCAGATTTAAGGGGGGTGGTTTTTAGGGAATGTAAATCTTAATACCTTCTAACTCAATCTTACATATATCTGCAGGTGTGGTATAAAGGTTAACGACCCCTGCCAGTGATTGCAGTAGGCACTGTTGCATATTAAAGTGATGGGGGGGATTTCCTGCCCCCTCCCTCAACAAGAGGGTTTGTATTTGAGGTTCCAGAAAGATTAGAGAGAAATTTAAAAGATTCTAGATCAAGATTCAGATTCACAAACAACTGACGTAGCTAGGAAACAAATGATGTATGTTCTAGGGGTGATGTTGCAACATGTAACTGTTTTCACAGTGGTGATGTTGAAAACTGCAACTACAACAGCTTTGGGGGTGGAAGAAGGTCACCAATGCAAAGGAGTTAGTAATTATGGAGATGATTAATAGAAGGGTTGATGTTAATTAAGAGAAATGATTAACAGAAGGGTTGATGTTAATTAAGAGAAATGATTAACAGAAGGGTTGATGTTAAGTAAGAGAAATGATTAATAGAAGGGTTGATGTTAATTAAGAGAAATGATTAATAGAAGGGTTGATGTTAATTAAGAGAAATGATTAATAGAAGGGTTGATGTTAATTAAGACAAATGATTAATAGAAGGGTTGATGTTAATTAAGAGAAATGATTAACAGAAGGGTTGATGTTAATTAAGACAAATGATTAATAGAAGGGTTGATGTTAATTAAGACAAATGATTAACAGAAGGGTTGATGTTAATTAAGAGAAATGATTAATAGAAGGGTTGATGTTAATTAAGACAAATGTTTAACAGAAGGGTTGATGTTAATTAAGAGAAATGATTAACAGAAGGGTTGATGTTAATTAAGAGAAATGATTAACAGAAGGGTTGATGTTAATTAAGAGAAATGATTAATAGAAGGGTTGATGTTAATTAAGAGAAATGATTAACAGAAGGGTTGATGTTAATTAAGAGAAATGATTAATAGAAGGGTTGAAGCTAATAATGACAAATGATTAACAGAAGGGTTATATTAGCAACAGGATTTTTATACTGATCTGCATAATGACATAACACAATCGGGCAGATTAAGGGGAGGGTGTGACATGTTGTGGAGGGGGTAGAGATGATGATGATAACAAAACCACAAAGTTTAATTTTATTTTATTCTTTGATGAAAGTCATATTTTTTTTTTTTCAACTCACTGCTGGATTCAGAAAAAAGAACAACTAAAATATTTACATTTTCACTGTTATGTAATTTCAGACTGCTCTGACTTCTGTCTAGGGAACAGATTAATATTTCACACAATTTCAGGGATGATACCAAATCAGACAAACAGGGGGGTGAAGGTAACTGAACAAAAAAAAAATTAAGATATGTTAGTAATATTTATGGGTGGGGATGGTACTAATAAAAACATTATGGATGATTCTGATAAAGGTGGGGTTCAAATAAAAAAAAAAAATTAAAACATTTTCTAAAAAATTTAAAAAATAATTAATGGTGTGTTAACACATTGGAAGAAGGAATGGTATAAAATTTCTTCATTTAGTGGTGATACTGACAAAGTTAGGGTGGGGTGGGTTTAGAAATAAAACTGATGTATGCTTACAAAACCAAAAATTAATAAGCTGTGTGTTAATACAGTGAAACAGGTATGATATAAAAAATTCTTTATTTCAGGTGATAATGACAGATAGAACTGAGCGGGTGGGGTACTAATACATGGGGTGTGTGTGTTTTGTGTAACAAAACCAAAAATGAACATGTTTTAATACAGTTGGACAGAAATGATGTAAAGTTTCTTCATTTTACATACTGACAGACAGGATAGGGGGATGATACTAAAACGGGGGGGGACCAGACTTAAGTCAAAAAAAAAAAAAAAAAAAAAAGGTTGGAACGGTATAAACAGTAAAGGGGTGTCACTAACACCACAATGTGCGTATACAAAAAAACCAAAACACAAAAAATCAGCGTGCGATTGTTACGGTCAATTTCTTCATTTTAAGAACAGTACCGAGAAAAACTGGGCGTGGCGGGGCGGGGTGTGTACAAATAAGACTGCTGTATGCTTACAAACATGTCACTGACTGCCTGGGCTGCCCCCTGGGTAGCAGATACCTGTGCCTGTGTCGAGATCACTGGCTGGCTTATTGACGACGTCACCGATGCCTGCTGTTGCTGCTGCTGCTGCTGCTGCTGTATGCCGGCATGAGTGAGGGGGTGATGCACCGAGGGGGAGTGGTGACCTCCTGTTTGGTTCACTCTGTCAAAATAATTTAAAAAAAAAAAATGTTTTTATATATATATCTATCTATATTGAGACACACGTGTATGTTTAGATGTGTACACAAACATACATACAGACATACACACAGCTACTTATATTATATATATATATATATAGAGAGAGAGAGAGAGAGAGAGAGAGAGAGAGAGAGAGAGAGAGAGAGAGAGAGATAACACACACACACAGCACAAAATAAACAATTCAAACATTATGAATATTATCCACAAACGCTATTTATTAATTTAAGTAACAGTAATGGTGTAATGTACAAATTTATAATGAAATAATGAATACAGTCTATTTAAAAAAATATAAAGAGGTAATTTATGGTATACAGTCTTACATTAAAAACATAAATAGCCTACATTAAATACACAAATATAACATTTGGTTTATGTTGACTAACAAATAAAATGTAGGGTTGATAAGATTACACTTGAAAACACAAATAAAATACTTGAAGTATGCTGAGGTTATGAAATGTATTTGTAGTCTTATTTGTAAATATAAAAATAAATATTATGGTGTACAACCACGTATTAAAAACACAAGTAAAATGCATGTTGAAATAGTACATACTGACGTTAGAATATAAACAGCTTTACATTAAACATAAACATCAAATTTATGGTGTATAACCATGTTTTAAAAACACAAGTAGACTGCATGTTGAAATATGCTGATGATTAAACACAAAAAAAATGAGCAAAAGACACAGGTGATAATTTAAAATTATCTCTAATGCAGTTAACCTTGAATTTAAACGTGTGAAAATGAAGCAAGCGTGAACATACTGTGCGTAATTCTGCATTGGAAAAGTCATTCCACTCGTCAAGTTCTCTCCAATTTCATAGTGCGGACCAGGGGGAATAACTCTTGGAAATGATTCACCTGGGTTTACTCTTCTCTGTTAAAAACACACAAAAATAAAAAATAAAATAAATAGACAAATTTTGGAATTGTTTTAATCAGAAAATAAAAAAAATATATAAATAAATGTTTTTAAAATGAATAGTTAAGAAATAATCTATTATTATTATTATAAGCAACTTCAAATAGGTTAACACTAAGGTTATATAGTTAAAACTAAGGTTATATATGTTAAAACTAAGGTTTATATATATATTAACATTAAGGTTATATATATTAACAATAATGATGTTCAGCAGGTAAATAATGATGTTACAGAAGAAAATACTGATGTTAGAGAGGTTAATAATAATGTTACATGGATTAATCATGTTATATGGGTTAATACTGATGTTACAGAGGTTAATAATAATGTTACATGGGTTAAGAATGATGTTACAGGGGTTAATACTGATGTTACAGAGGTTAATACTGATGTTAGGGAGGTTAATACTGATGTTACAGAAAATTAACACTGATGTACAGAGGTAGTACAGATAAACACGAGGTTAATACTGAGGTTAATACTGAGGTTAGCTTCAACTCACTTGATCATCCAGACATCGCTGCATCATTTCCGGGGTTGTTGGCCACAGCTTGACTTAACAACTACAACAGTCACATGCAAGTCACTTCTCTATACAACTGTCACAACAATCTGAAATCACATAAAAAAATAAAAATAATGATAACATAAACAGTTTAGCTTTTTTTTCTCATTTCAGAAACAAACTATATTAAGTAGTGACAGTGTCGAACAGTGATCATGAAGTAGTGACTGTGATCGTGAAGTAGTGACTATGATCATGAAGTAGTGACTATGATCATGACAATGAAGTAGTGACAGTGACACTGATGTACTGATAGTGACCATGACCTATTGACAGTTACTGCGATCGTGAAGTAGTGAGTGATCATGAAGTAGTGACTGTGATGGTGATCGCGAAGTACAGTGAGTGATCATAATGAAGTAGTGACAGTGACTGTCAACAAGTTTGTGACATTTCATTTACTAAATGTCACATTTAAAGATCTTTTCTGACATTTGTACAAGATATGACTTATCAAAGTATTAAATGAAATTGTGTTTCATGTGACTGGTGTTTCATGTGAAACTAATAGCATTGTGTTTCAGGGGATTTTGACACTTCTAGAAAAGTTTTCTCTGCATCTCCAAAATCTGGTGTCA
Source organism: Chrysomallon squamiferum (assembly GCA_012295275.1). NCBI lineage: Eukaryota > Metazoa > Mollusca > Gastropoda > Neomphalida > Peltospiridae > Chrysomallon > Chrysomallon squamiferum. The sequence continues at coordinate 21,882,787 of CM022677.1, forward strand.
TCAAGTTCCTGTTTTGCAATAGTGGTGTTTGTTTTTAGACTTTAAGATTCCTGGATTAATAAATTAAAAAAAAAAAAATAGGACATAGTTTTCAAAGAAAAGAAAGTTGACACTTCACATTAAATACAGTCAGACACTGTGCAAGACCCTGAAATCTTGAATATGAGAAATTTGCAAAAAAAAAGAAAGATGTAAGATCATTTTAATTATTTTAAAAAGTAAACTTAAACAAGCAGGTACCTGCTTTGAACCATAGAACCACAGATGCAGAGTACAAATTGATCAGTAAAAGTGACAATATTTTCAATCTTCTGTTTAAATGTGATGATTATTGCTCATTTAGTGCAATACCAACCCATGACAATATTTCCCATCTTCTGTTACATGTAAAGGTCAGTGCTCATTCTCAGGAAATCAAATGAAACTTCTTTTTCTGTTTAACTAATCTGATAATATCCTTTAATTAGGTAACAGGTTCTTCCTTCTTGGCAACTGCACCTGTTATTTATGTCTATCAGGTTTACCCTAGTAATATACAGGCTGGTGATATTTTTCCACTGTGAACTGTACAGTTTGGCTGTCACTTTTAACATGGGGGTCCAGATAAATAAGCTTAATGCACTGTCCTGAAAATTAGGAGTGGGACAGGTGAAACTGCTCTAAACTGCCCTGAATTTCATATCCTACTGTGCGAAACTGCCATAAATTTTACCTCCTAGAGGACAAGAAGAGCTGTAAATTCTATTTCCTACTTGACAAAAAACTCGACCTACATTTTAATGCTAAACCAGAAATGGATACATGTTGTTTAAAATGATTATGTTATTAAACTTGTTTATCATTCAGTGCAATTTTTAATTATTTTTTTTTATCACAAATGAAATGTGTTAAAACCGATGTAAGCATTTGACGTCTGCCTTTCTGGAGGCAATCACTTCTTGCCAAATGTAAGCTTTGATGCTAATGATCGTCTCTACGATTACTAATCACGCCTAACTCCTTTCCATATATAATTATGTGCAAATCAAACTTTCATTATAGCAGCTTTTAAATCACAACTGTGGTTTCAGAGGCCATCAAGTGAATTAAACAATTTTCAGTTGATAATACTCGTATATGAAACTGTCCATTAACATGCACTGCAATGAATGAAAGAAACATTTACAGCAATAAAATATTTAGTTCAATTAATTATTTTCTGAAACGCATTCGTATTAAAAATATACACCAAAACGTTGTAAGAACGGAAGTTAAAAGTATAAAATACACACTGAATGATAAGAAATTCATACATTGATGTGCGGAATGTATAATAATGTAATGCAACTCTGCCCGGTGGATAATGGAAATTTAAAATGATGTCACAGACCTGAATCCCTTTAAAATTTCCACTGCACATTCACATCTTCCGCGGAAATCATCCAAATGAAATTAAACTCAGATGATTCTGCAAGTCTGTAGAATTTTTTAATTAATGTCAGAATAAAACCTTGAAATAATAAATAAATAAATAATTTCAAAATCTTGAAATAATAGATAAATAAATAATTTCTGATCACTTTCATGTTTGTTTTAATGCTAGTAAACCAAAAAACAGCCAGAGGAGTATATTAAAGTTTTTTAAATGCTGAATGTATGTTTTAACCTGCATAAATACAATTTAAAATGATTTTAGGTTTCAAGCAACTAACCTCCTGCTAAAACTGAAACTGAAACTGAAACAGATGTAACAATGATGATAAAATGAACCTGACATTATCTCATTCTTCATGTATATTATGACATACGAATCTATATATATAGACAGATAGATAAAGATATAGATATACACACAAAATAAATAACAATAATAAATAATGTCAGCGTAGTTAAAATTTATAAAAATAAAATTAAAAAATAAAAATTAACATTTTATTCAAATTTTTCCTGCAATTTTAGTTGATATTATCATGTTCTTTTTTGTCCAGTCTATTTATTATGTCACAATAAATAAATAAATAAATAAATAAATAAATAAATATGTAAGTTACTGTTAAAAAAAAACAGCCTGTCAACAGAATCATTTCTGTAAAGAAAACACAATTTAAAGAGAAATTATTTTCGTTGTATACTCACATATCATTATTGTTACAAAAAAATATTACACTCCCAAAATAATTAAAATGAAAGAGAAATATACTATATGTTTTCAGGCCTAAGATTTGTCCTTCAAAGGGTCAATATATAAAAAAAAAAAAAAACTCATTTAATTAATTAAACTTAATTTTAATCAAGTTTTCACAGATGAAATTTTAAATTTTGTTCCACTTATTAAAAAGAATGTTATCCGAGTATACATTTAACAATTAATACATATATTATCATCAGTTGGCTTTATAAGATGATGTAAACTGCAACATGTGATGAAATTTAGTTTTTTTCCCCCAGTATGAATATTAAATTAATAATTATTTCTTTAGGTGTCCTTGTTAATTAATATATACCAACATAATGAAATCAGTAATACAGAAAAACATAATTTAAAAAAATAATTAAAAAAACAAGAAAACATATTAATGTTAGTTTCGAATCAGTGATCAAAAACATATTCTGAACAAAAACTTGTCACCCCTTCTATGTAGATTCTACCAACATCCTTTGTCCCCTATCGTGTGATTTTTCATTTCGTTAGTAAACGGGAAAATTAATGTTTTGAAAAAATAACCTATCGCAAACTTTGATTAACGTAAAATCTGGTCAATACATTAAGAAATGAAAATGGTCAATTTTGTGAAAAAGAAAGAAGAAAATAGTGTTTTTGATAAAGAATGGACTGACCCAAAAACAACCACTCTTTCCTGGAACGTTCCATGAATGACGATAACATTCGCGCTATTTTTTTTCTTTTTCCTAATGTAGTGACTTCCGATGAGAATTCAATAACAAACCTTATGTTTTAACCTTGTTCTTCATTTACACAGAATACGTTTTAGTAGTCACAACAATGTATGTACGAGTAAATGTTAATAAACAATAAACAATGTGTTACGAAAGCTTTTTAAAATTATTTTTTTACCCAGTACGTGAGAGAGATTTCTGAACTTGGAAGCAGGCCAAGACACCTTACAACAGCTAGCACATTCTTTGGGGTAAAAGTATTCCTATGAAAAGCAGTTCTCCCGATTAATCCTTCGTTAATTTGATACTCCGTTAGTGAAATTGTGATAAATGAAGAAGAAATATGCAAACAAATGTTAAATAACTCACAAAAAACATTTTTCCATCGACAACTTATCTACGCCGACAGTGGACGAGTCCACTTTGACAAGCTACACAAACGCAAATTCTGAAAAGTCTGTCAAAGAAAACTAATGGTCACATTTTATTTTAAAGTTTGCTACAGGAAGCCGAATATCATGCTGCATCAGATTTGAATGAAATTACCAATGTAAATGATAGCGTTTGTACGAATCAGCCTTGTTTTAAATGATCTAGGTCAGACAACACTAGCCATAGGTTGCTGACAGATACAGTAATATGGCTGTCACTATAAAAACCGATCATCTAAGAAATTAGATGCTGCATCGGATGGAAATAATTATTTATATCGGTTCTAGAAATATTCAGAAAAAGTGTCATATCTTACTTACCAGAAAATATTTGACGATGACAACGATTTTTTAAAGATAATCCAGAGGGAAATCACCGCGGATACCCCACAGAAACTGATTCTATTTGGGTCTATTCGACGTCATTTTCCGTGAGCCAATCAACATTCGGTATTCATTTTGAACGTCATTGCGGGAAACACTGAGTAAACATAGGCGAGTGTTTTGTAGTGATCTCCCTTAGATCGAGGTATCGATTTTTCTAACATGGTATATGTCTCGTACACAACGTGATTTTTCGAGATTACTCTGTTTCCCCTTTGACCTTTCTAAGTAAGAACTCAAATAAATAAAAAGTTAAAATGTATTAAATCGTTTAAATAACTATAATGAATTTTATTTTTTTCTATTACTTCTAAAACTCTGTATATCTGTATTTCCTTTACAGAACATTTTATTTACGTCAATAGTAATAATAATAATAATAATAATAATAATAATAATAATAATAATAATAATATATGTTGTAGTGGTTGTTGTAGTATATACGTAGTTGCAATAGAATGAGAGTTTTCAAACAGAAGCTAATAAAATAGTCTCAGTTATTTGATGTGTGCACGATATTTAGGGGTAGACATTGATTTCTCTTATAAAACCCCAAATGTTTCTAAAAACTGGTGCTTAAAAATACTGAAATGTTTGTCGAGATAAAAATCGATATGTAACACTAAGTCACAATTTATGTAATATTATCTATTATATTTTCACTGTTGGCAAGTTAATTCTGATTATAATGACGTGATATGTTTAATTAGAATTTTCTTCGCACTACCTAGAAATATACCGTTTATTTAATAAATTACTGCAGATCTGTAAAAAGGAAAAATTAAATTTTATTTATTTTATTTTTTATTTATTTTACTTTTAGTTTTATTGTGAAATAAAAATTATATTTAATGGTTTTAATATGTTATCACTTATTTCTGCTAAATCACACATGTATATTGTTTATGAAAAGAGAAACAAAAGCAAGGAAAAATTCCATAGAAACGATTAACCAAACCAAACAAACAGCGCCCAGAGAAAAAGATAATAATAATAATAATAACAACAACAACAACAACAACAACAACAACAACAACAACAACAACAACAACAACAATAATAATAATAATACCGGACGTTCTTTTTGAGTGCTATTAATTATTTATTTATTTATTTATTTATTTATTTATTTTATTATTTATTAATGTATGTCTTTATTTATTTATTTTTTTATTATTATTATTATTTTTTTTTTATTATTATTATTCTTTTATTTTATTTTTTTTTATTTATTTTTTTATTTTTTTTATTTTTTATTTTTTTTTTCTTTAATTGTTTGTTTGTTATTTTGAATTGATTTGTTTTCACTCTTACTCAGTTTTTATTTTGATAGATTTGCCAGTGTGACCCGGGGCCATCTTACCAGTATTATGGACCCCGCGGGCACAGAAATGTACCCTGAAAACTCCACCCAACCCCGAAAAATGTGCTAACATCAAACCATATCGTATATGTGCACTGCAGGGGCGTAGGCCAAAGGTGCCCCCGGGCAGGGCTACACCCAAATTTCCCGTGCTTCATACGCCCTTGCCGTCATTATATTCCTTTGTGTGGCGGGGAGAAATGAAAAAATATATAAATAAAATTAAATCTAGAAACTTGAATATGTATGAATGATTACGTGAACGAGTGAATGAATGTTGAATCATCCTATGGAATACAAAATGGTAGCTACTGAGAAACTCTTTTTTTTCTTCTTTTTTTTTTGTTACTCTTCTGTTTAGTGTTACTCATTATTATTATTATTATTATTATTATTATTATTATTATTATTATTATTATTATTATTATTATTATTATTATTATTATAACAATGATGATGATGATAAACAAACACGAAATATTTGCCACTATTATATATACTCTGTATATACGGTTTTTTTTGTCTGAATGTTTCTGTGAAATTATCGGTAAGTTACAAAGAATAACACTATTTTAAACACTTGTTGTTATTGTTGTTGTTGTTGTTATTGTTGTTGTTATTATTGTTATTATTATTGCTAATATTATTACTGTTACTATTGTTATGTTATATCTTTCATTATTGTTATGTTGCTGTTGTTGTTAATAATGAGTCGCAATGATTTTGGCAGTTCAAGACAATGCAGAGGTCACTTTTAGTTTTCATACGAACAGGTTAGGTAACTCACGTAGCCTTTGAAATCAATTTAAATTGCGTCCCTTTACATCATTATTCTTTATCATTCGTATTATTAGTTTTGGTTAAATTAAATTTTATTAATACAACTACAACTATACAATTACTATTTCTACTACTACTACTACTGCTATTACTACTACTACTACTACGACGACGACTTCTGATACTGTTATTAACACTTGTTCCTATTATTATAATTACTATTATTACTAATACTGATACAGCAATCTTTACTGGTATTATTGGTGTATTACTGTGATCAGTACTATTAATGCTTATTATCTATTACTGCTGTTGTTATTATTACTATTAGATTAGTACTATTATTACTAGTAGTAGTAGAAATAGAAACAAAAAATAGAAGAGTGTGATTGTAGTAGTAGTAGTAGTAGCAGTAGTAGTAGTAGTAGTAGTAGTAGTAGTAGTAGTAGTAGTAGTCGTAGTAGTAGTAGTAGTAAGAATAGGTGTATTATCACATTAATTTGCTACACTGTTCTCTCTTTCTCTCTCTCTCTGTCTGTCTCTGTCTCTGTCTCTCTCTCCATCTGTCTATCTATTTCTTTCTTTAGAAGACATAACACAAAATCTAAAAATGATTCCATTTTAAAGCTCTCTCTCTCTCTCTCTCTCTCTCTCTCTCTCTCTCTCTCTCTCTCTCTCTCTTCTCTCTCTCTCTCTCTCCCTCTCTCCTCCCTCCCTCCCTCCGATACGTCCTTCTTACATATTTTAATCTGTGCTTATCTTTCTTCTTCTTCTTCTTCTCGCCTGAAAAATATCCGTCAGCTAGAATTTAATCAATAACCAAACATTTGACTTTCCCCCTCAAAATACCCCGGCAGACGACCGCTCAGTCGATCGATACCGAGTAGCAGTTTTCAGCGAAACACCACAGCGCCTCCTGCGACCAATTTCGTCCTCATTTTCGTTCGTTTCCTAGCAACGACGTCTGCTCCTCGTGGAAATGGACAAATTTTCATAATCTCAAGGCCTCGCTTTTTTTTTTTTACGACGTTTGAAAAACTGCTCCGAAGAGGATGTCGGGAAAGCTATTGAGTGGTGTTGTTGTTGTTGTTGTTTGCTGTTGTTGTTTGTTTTCGATCTTCGGAATCTAGCGTGTGGTTGGGATTTGGAGCAATGGCAAGAGACTAAAGTGAGTAAAAAAATGATGTTTTGTTTTTGTTTTAATTTGTTTACTAAAATGAGTGCATGTGTACAAAATGCATTTCTCTCTCTCTCTCTCTCTCTCTCTCTCTCTCTCTCTCTCTCTCTCTCTCTCTCTATCTATCTATCTCTCTCTCTCTCTCTCTCGCTATTATTAAGTGACTTGAGAGAGACAGAAGGATAAAATACACAGTTAATTATATCGAGGGTTTACAATCAGATTATTGGACTGTGTATTAAGTATCAGGAGTCAGATGTACAAATATTGAATTAAGCTTTTATGAATCATATAAAAACACTCCTTACATTCAGTTATTGAACTAGTTTAAAATATATATATATATGTGTGTGTGTGTGTGTGTGTGTGTGTGTGTGTGTGTGTGTGTACGTGTGTGTGTACATACATACATACATACAGACATGACATACGAACATACATGCAGACAGAAATATTAAAAACAGTTGGACTGATGGATGGATGGATGGATGGATGGATGGACAGAAAGGCAAACAGACGACAGACATACAGAGACAGAGAGAGAGAAAGACAGATTGACAGGCAGATAGACAGAACAGAACAAAAAATATTCAGACAGATACGTAGATAAAGGGGAGAAAAACAGAAAGAAAGAAACAGAGAGAAAAAGACAGAGACAACAGAGATATGGGGATAGGGAGGACAAAGAGAGAGAGGAAAGAAATAGAGACAGAAAGAAAGAAGCAGAGAGAGAGAGAGGAAAGAAATAGAGACAGAAAGAAAGAAGCAGAGAGAGAGAGAGAGAGAGAGAGAGAGAGAGAGAGAGAGAGAGAGAGAGAGAGAGAGAGTTTTGACAGTGTTACAAAAACTCGCTTTAGCTTGTCTCGGCTTTTCCGTCGATCTCTGATGACGTCGTTCTCGAGTCGCCGCGGGCGGGGGGGGAGGACTGCCGACAGCTTATAAATAGATTTCTAAAAATAACTCATTTTTTTGATGATGTTCTGCAGACATCTCCACGAACTCCTCGCTTTATTCAAGTTTTATTAAATCGCGTGCATCTCCAAATACTCTTGAGAAAAAAAAGTGTAAAATTTCGCTTACTTACAAAGTAGTCATCCAAGTAAACTTAGCATTCGCATTCGATAGATGGTTTATTTAACTTTATGTCTGACATAGTTCAGGGAAATCTGTAATTGAGAACATGGCTGGTTCGATTGCGAACGATGTTGAACGTAACGTTGTTGTTGTGGTATTGGACGTCGCTGTTTTAGTTGTTGTTGATGTTTCCTTTGGCTAAAATTAGATAAAAACGGTTTATATTTCTCTTTTATACATTTTTAAGGAGATGTAGGACTTTTTTGTAATTTTTTTTTTTTTTTTTTTTTTTTTTTTTTACTCTGGAATCACAGTATAGACATAATAAAACAAAAAAAAAAAAAAAAAACTGGTACATTTTTCAACATCTGAAGTTGACTAACTCCAATTTTCAAGATATTTCGAACATTTTCGTCTCATTTTGTAAGTTTTTTTTTTTTTTCCGAGGCTCCATTCAATGAAACAGGACTGTTTCTGGTATCTTAGAGCTGATTTTAAAAAAAAAATTTGTTTGATGTTGATTTTTTTTTTTTTTTTGTTTTTGTTTGTAACTTACCTTGTCAATCTCTTATTTATTAGCAAAACGAGCTATCGAAATCTGTACTCAGAAGCTACCATTGATTAATCTAATGACATCGAATAGTCACAGATTGTCACCATGGCAATTAATGTCCTGGATGTAACGTCATTAACACACATACGTACGTACGGTCTGAGCAGATGTCACCAGAATCGAATTCTTTGACAGATTAGCGACTTTGTAGAAATAAATTTTGTCTTTATTACACGTAATAAATATTGTACTCAGACAATGCTTTGCCCACAAAGGGTCGCACGTTTGTGCTATATAAGTTATAAAAGTTCTGGTAATAAACAGACAGGCGCAAATATGTGAATGTGACTTTCATATTTATGTGCGTACATGTAGCGGCTTCACTGTATGTGTCTGTGTGTGTGTGTGTGTGTGTGTGTGTGTGTGTGTGCGTGTGTGTGTGTGTTTTATTACTCTGTACATCTGTCTCATATTGTGTATGTATATAAAAAAAAAAAAAAAAATATTAGAAGTTTGAATTTACTTTATTTGCGTTTATATATTTCTAACAAAATATTGCTTTCTTTTTAAACAGATTGCAGTCAAGGAATAAGAAACGAGAATATCGAAGACGATGTGTTTCCTCACTGCTTTTCTAAAATTCTCACTTTTCTGAATTCGCTGGATTATGATTTTTGATATCGGAAATGCCTTACTTCCGGTGGAAAAGGAAGTTACTGTTGCTAAGCACCGCGGCGATGCTCTTCACAGTTTTCATCCAAATGAAAATTCACGACAGCTCCGGTTTACAGGGAAATAACTCTTTGTCGGAAATTGAAAGATTTCTGAGAACAATTTCCACAACTGCCCCTCGAAGAATAACCGGGAAAAAGCGAGTAAAGGCATCCGACTTCGTGACGGCGAACGACCGCGCGAAAATGCACGGAGTTTTACGAAGATTTACGACGGCTTACGATAATGACCGAACAGTCGCTCACACGGACCAAATCACGAAAGTCAGCGAAACTAGACACGACTCGAATAACGGCAAAGGAAACAGTTTAAATTCAGAAAAGTTCGGCGCTCGAGAAAGCGCCACCCAGTCAGAAACACTCTCTTCCCACATTCAGCCGAAACAAAAGACAATGACCGTAAAAATCAAAGGTCGCCTCGGCAACAACATCTTCCAGCTCGGTGCTCTTATAGGCGTTTCCAGTTACCATGGTTACCAGCCGCACTTCCCGACAACGCACAACCTGCGCAGTATCTTCCAGATTAGCCTTCCTGTGGCGCTTCCTGCCCGGAACACCTCGCTGTTCAAGGAAATGCATCCTGGGACGTTCGACCCGGAGGTGCTTCGCCTGAGACACGACGTAAACTGGACGCTCGTCGGGTTTTACCAGTCGTGGAAGTACTTCTTGAATTCCTCCTCGGAAGTGAGAGCACAGCTGCGGTTCAAGCCGAGAATTCAGCGCGTGGCGGAACGGAGTCTCCCGCCGTTTGTGTTCAACAGAACGACGGTGGGCGTGCACGTGCGCAGGGGGGACATGAAAGACAAGCACCAGTTAGAACGAGGCTACGCAATAGCCGATGAAAGCTATCTGAGAACCGCTATGCAGTATTACAGAGACAAGTACCGAGACGTCGTCTTCGTGGTCTGTTCAGACGACATCGACTGGTGTCGCGGCAAACTCAGCTCCAACGACACCGTCTTCGTTCACGTGACCGCCGAGGTTGACCTGGCTGTGCTGGCGGGCTGCACCCACAGCATCATCACGACGGGCACGTTCGGGTGGTGGGGGGCGTTCCTGGCTGGCGGGGAGACCGTTTACTACAAGAACTATCCGCGAAAACATTCCTGGTTAGGTGACCAATACGCATACGAAGATTACTACCTTCCTCACTGGAGAGGTTTCACGTGACTCAGTCTGATTGGCATTTTTGTAATGTCAATAAAAAAGGCCCTGCTTTTTTTAATATCTTTAAATGTTTTTTTGTTGTTATTGTTGTTGTTGTTGTTGCTATGATTTTTGTTGTTTTGGTGTTGTTATTAACTTTTTAATTATTTTTTATTATTAACATTATTGAAAGAGAGAGAAATACAGAGTCAGATAAAGACAGAGAAAGAAAGAGAAAAACAGAGACAAAGACAGAGACGAAGATGGAACGAGGTAGAGACAAAAAGAGAGACGGACAGAGCCAGAGAGAGAGAGAGAGAGACAGAAACAGAGAGAGGCAGAAAGAGGGGGAAATAAAGAAAGAGTTGAAAGAAAGAGAGAGACACAGAGACACAGAGAGAGAGAGAAAGAGAGAGAGAGAGAGAGAGAGAGAGAGAGAGAGAGAGAGAGAGAGAGAGAGAGAGAGAGAGAGAGAGAGAGAGAGAGAGAGAGAGAGAGAGAGAAAGAGAGAAAGAGAGAGAGAGAGATCATTATATCGATATTTCACAGCAAAGTTATTGTATACTGTATTATATATCATGTGTCAGCTGTGCAGGTATTGATTTGAGCTTTTATAAATCACACACTGTAAACAGTTATTGAATCATTCATTTTACGGCGTTATTAAATAGAAAGGGAGGTAATTCAATAGCGTTAGAAAAAAAGTTAAGAGCACGTCGTAAATGGATCAGCAACAGTTCGTTAACTTCTGCTACGCTTCAAGCTTCGTATGAAGCCAGTCAGTCTATTGTTAGAGACTCGTTCTTGTTGACTAACGCAGCAAGAATAATGATTAAACGTCACCAGTTTATACGTAAATAATCTCTCTCTCTCTCTCTCTCTCTCTCTCTCTCTCTCTCTCTCTCTCTCTCTCTCTCTCTCTCTCTCTCTCTCTCTCTCTCTCTCTCTCTCTCTCTCTCTCTGTCTCTCTCTCTCTCTCTCTCTGTCTCTCTCTGTCTCTCTCTCTCTCTCTCTCTCTCTCTCTCTCTCTCTCTCTCTCTCTCTCTCTCTCTCTCTCTCTCTCTCTCTCTCTAAAGAGCAAGAATGAAAACTTCAAAAATAAAGAATAAATTTTATGTTAACAGTAAGAATGCTATGATAGACTCAAAGACGGACACACAAACTGACACACATATACAAACAAACTCACAAGTATACGCATATACAGACACACACATATACTAACAAACTCACAAGTATACGCATATACAGACACACACATATTTCTTAGTTGAAGCACGCAAACACACGACACTACCTCACATTGCAGATATAAACACATACACACACTAATACATACACACACATACACACACTCATACATACACACACTAATACATACACACACTCATACATACACACACTCATATATATACACACTCATATATACACACACATACACTAATACATACACACACTCATAAATACACACACTCATACACACACTCATACATACACTCATACATACACACACTCATACACACACTCATACATACACACACTCATACACACACACTCATATATATACACACACATACACACACACTCATATATACACACACACACATACACACACTCATACATACACACACTCATAAATACACACACTCATACACACACACACACTCACATACACACACACTCATACATACACACACATACATACACACACTCATACATACACACACTCATACATACACACACTCATATATACACACACATACACTAATACATACACACACTCATACATATACACACACATACACACACAAAAACACATACATACACAGACTCATACACACACACTCATACACACATACATACACACACATATATACAAACACTCATACATACACACACTCATACACACACACTCATACACACACTCATACATACACACACTCATACATACACACACTCATACATACATACATACACACACTCATACATACACACACACATACATACACACACTCATACATACACAAAAACATACACAAACACTGAAAGACAACAACGACAACAACGACAACAACAACAACAACAACAACAATAACAACAATAATAATAATAACACTATAAATCACAAAAGATATTAAGAAAAAGAGGACATTTTATTCTCATTACAAAAACGCCAATCAGACTGAGTCACGTGAAACCTCTCCAGTAGGGAAGAAAATAGTCCGCGTGTGCGTACTGGTCACCTAACCAGGAACCTTTGCGCGGATAGTTCTTGTAGTAAACAGTCTCCCCGCCAGCCAGGAACGCCCCCCACCACCCGAACGTGCCCGTCGTGATGATGCTGTGCGTACAGCCCGCCAGCACAGCCAGGTCAACCTCGGCGGTCACGTGAACGAAGACGGTGTCGTTGGAGCTGAGCTTGCCGCGACACCATTCGATGTCGTCGGAGCAGACTACGAAGACGGCGTGTCGGTACTTCATTCTGAAGTAGCGCATCGCCCGCGCGAGGTACTCCACGCCGGCCGTTGTGTATCCCAAGCTTGACTGGTGCTCGTCTTTCATGTCCCCCCTGCGCACGTGCACGCCCACCGTCGTTCTGTTGGCGACGAACGGCGGGAGAGACCTTTGCGCCACGCGCTGAATTCTCCGCTTGAACCGCAGCTGTGCTCTCACCTCGGAGGAGGAATTCAAGAAGTACTTCCACGACTGGAAGTAGCCGATGAGCCTCCAGTTAAACTCGTCTCGCAGGCCAAGGACGGCCGCGTCGAACATCCCAGAATGCATTTCGTAGAACAGCTCTTCGTTTTCCGGGAAGTGGTAGAAAGGGATGTTGATTTCAAACACGTCGCGAAGCGCGTGGCCTCCCGGAAACTGCGGCTGGAAACCGTGGTAACGGGAAATCCCGATAAGAGCGGCGAGCTGGAACATGTTGTTGCCAAGGCGACCGGTGGTTTGGACTGTCATTATCTTTTTCCTTTCCTTCGAAACGACGGAAGTCGTTGTCGTTTCTGGCAGGCCTCTGGTTGTTTGCGGACAGAACTTTGTTGAATTGAAACGAATCCCACTTCCGTTCGTCCAGTCACATTTAGTTTCGTTGATTTTCGTGGCTCCTTCGATGTCAGCGACAGTTCGGTTAACATCGTGAACCGTCGTGACGTTTCGTCGGCGATTTCCGTGCATTTTCGTATAACCATTCGCCATCGTGAGATCAGACGCCTTACCTCGCTTTTCTTCAGCCGTCCGTCGAGGAACGGTTGTTGGGAACATTTGTTGTAGAGATATTTTAGTTTTCGAAAAAGACGTGTTTACTTTCCCGTCGTTTTCGGAATCGTTCCTTCCAGCTTTTTCGCTCTCCTTCACCACGCGCATTATTCGCTTTCGTTTCCGGAGCGCGCCTAAAACATTATGAAGTTGCTTATCACGTGACGTAGAAAACCCCGATTCTTCTTCGTCCACTTGGACGAAATCACGCGACAAAATGTAGTCGTAGAATTTCTCTTGGAAGAAAACCACGAAGAGCATCGTCGCTGTGGCTAGCAACAGTAACTTCCTTTTCCGCCGGAAGTAAGACATTCCCGAATGTCAGAAAAGCAGAAAGGAAAACATCTTTGGTTTGGTTCCGGTTCGCTGATGGTGAATTAGAAAATCATTCTGATTAAAAAAGAAATATATATATATATATATATTATTTTGTTTACAATAAATATCCTATATTTGAAATAACTTGAACACTATTATATATTCGTTTCCATATTACACATATCCATAAATATAATGTGTGTATATGTGTATGTATGTCTGTATGTATATGTATATATATCTATATATAAAAATGTTTACAAATATGTTATAAATGTATATGTGTGTGCGTGTGTTTTAGTCTATGAGTATGTATTTATGTGTGTATTGGTGTATATTTCTGTATATGTATATGCATCTATACGTGTTTGAGTACGAGTGTGTGTATGCGCGCGCGCGCACGCGCGCATTTCTTTATCTTTAAGAAACGCTTTCTTTAACTTACTGATTTGATGACAATACAAAATGAGATCTACACCGCATCTAACATTAGTGACGTCATGTGACGTCATCAGCTTTATGAATGATGGCTTCTGGGTTCACCTTTCAAAACACACACTCTCTCTCTCTCTCTCTCTCTCTCTCTCTCTCTCTCTCTCTCTCTCTCTCTCTCTCTCTCTCTCTCTCTCTCTCTCTCTCTCTCTCTCTCTCTGTTGCTGTATATGTCTCTTTCGCACTATACTCATCTGTTTTTTCTTGTATTTCTTTTTACGTATCTGACTATACTGATTGTTTTCTTTGTCTGTATATATATTATATCGATCTCTCTCTGAATGCATTTTCGACGTATGTGTTTGTATATATATGTATATGCCTTTGTATATATGTGTGTGTATGTATGTATCATAATGTGCGCATGTTTGTGTGTATGTGTGTATGTATGTGTGTGTGTGTATGTATGTATGTATGTACGTACGTATATAATAAGCCTTTTTAATCTAACCAAGAAATAATAACGGTGATAGAGCGGAGTAAAAAAACAAAACAAGAAGAGAGAGAGAGGAAATGCGTGTGTGTGTGTGTGTGAGAGAGAGAGAGAGAGAGAGAGAGAGAGAGAGAGAGAGAGAGAGAGAGAGAGAGAGAGAGAGTATGAGGGAGAAAGAGAGTTGAAGACACAGAGTGAGAGAGAGAGAGAGAGAGAGAGAGAGAGAGAGAGAGAGAGAGAGAGAGAGAGAGAGAGAGAGAGAGAGAGAGAGAGAGAGAGAGAGAGAGAGATTTGGAATTATTTAAATACTTAGAAAAATGTAAAATATACTAATAGTCATGATATTTAAATTACATTAATTATATTTTATCACGTCATCACTCTCATCACGTAATCATTTCTAGATAAATTTATATTACGTCATCAACATGTAGTTGGTCTTCGTCTGCTTTTTAACAATATTTCTTGAGAAAATCATACAGTTTAACGAAAAAGTAAGCATTCATATTATTATTTTATTTTATCATTATTATTATATTTTTAAAGCAACATTATAATATCATTTAGCTGTTTTATATCTCTTTGACATGTTTTAAGAAAACATTATTTAGACATTTTGGTTTGAAAAGGCACCTGATTAGAATGTAATGAGAAATGTTTGTCTTTTCGTACTTGAAGTAAATAATATGTTGTGATATGTGCTACTGGTAGTCGAATTTAGATAATAATAATAATAATAATAATAACTGACTAAATGAATGAATGAATACATAAATAAACAAATAAAGAATCTATATTTCAGTGTCTCGATTTCGAAAAAAAAAAAAACCCAACGTAAATCTGTATCTATTTCAGTATTTCCCAATATAGATACTATAAATCTCATTGTCTGAATATTTGTAAGTTTGTGGGGATATGTAAGTGAGTCTAGATGCGTGTGTGCGCGTGTGTTTGTGCGTATGTCGTGCGTATAGAAGGCTTTTTTTCTAGAGGGATGCAAAAAATATTTACCAGTTTGAACTTTGACCTAATATAAAGCTTTTGCATAACTAAAATGAGTCGTTGTGATCACCGCATTTAGTAGATTAATATCATTACTATTTATTCATTCATTCATTCATTCACTCATTCATTTACTTTCAATGAAGTTGTATAGTTTCGAGATTCACCGATCTGCAGCAGTAGCAGTTGTAGTAATTGTAGTAACAACTGTAATTGTAATAGTAGTAGTTGCTGTTGTTGAAAAAATAATAAGAAGAAATACCGCTATACAGAAAACAGCAGTTTGAGCATAACAATAGTAATTTATTTATTTATTTGTGTATTTATTTTATTTTATTTTATTTTATTTTATTTTATTTTATTTATCTGTTTATTTATTTATTTATTTATTTTATTTTATTTTATTTATTTATTTATTTATTTATTTATTTATTTATTTATTTATTTATTTATTTATTTATTTATTTATTTATTTATTTGTGTATTTATTTTATTTATAAATAAAGAATTGAAGAAATAGTTAAAGACATTTATTAATTAATAAATAAATAAAACAAAACCTGAAGTATCATTACTAACCTTTATCACTAACATTCTAACAAGTTTACAAGTTAACCTGAAACTGCTCAACTGCTAGACTGGGTTTTTTAAAAGTGTTATAACTAACTTGCCAGGCTGTGTTTAAATTATTACTACTAACTATCTAACTCGCTAACCTAACATTATTATTAACTTTTTAAATGATAACCTAACATTATTATTAACTTTTTAACATATTAAGCTAAAATTTTTAAATGATAACCTAACATTATTATTAACTTTTTAACTTTTTAACATGACTTTTTAACATGCTAAGCTAACATAACTTTTTAACATGATAAGCTAACATTTTTACTAACTTTTTAACATGATAAGCTAGCATTATTATTAACTTTTTATCTTGGTAACCTAAAATTATTATTAATTTTTAAAATATGATAACCTAACATTGTTAAACTGCTAGACTAGTGGTTTAAAAATATTATTATTAACTTGTAACCGCTAACTATCTAACATTCTAACCTTACATTGTTAAACTGCTAGCTATTTGTCCAAAACTGTTATCATTACTAACTTCAAAATACTAACAATCTAACACAATAACCTACCATTGCTAGACTCTGTTCTAAACTATTATCAGTAACTCATTTTTTACATAACAACCTGACGTAACAAGGCTGTGTTCAAAAAGCACTATTACTAACACACTAACACGGTAACCTGTTATAGACACTTACACGGTGTAGCGATGCAGTCGTACCTAGCAACAAGGTAGATAATCGTACCTAGCAACAACGTAGAAAACACGTTGAACCGTTCTACACTTCTTGTCATATCGAACGATAAAGTGCGAACAGCTTCCATTCTCCTGTGAAGACAATACGTCTTACAATAATCGATGTATATCTTGTACTGAATGCTTCCATACCTACGTCTGCTAAGTCGATTGTCCTCGTTGTTATCTTCGTTAGCTGCGGCTCTCGAGTTCGATACCGCGAAAAGGTAAATTTGGGGTTTATTCCTGTTCCGTTGAAAAGTCTGATTTTTTTGTTTGTTTTTTTTATCATTTTAGAAACCATATTTCTTTATTTGTGATGATAAATTTGAAAAACAGCGATTAAAACATCATTTCATGATGAGATTATAATTCGAGATGGTAAAATTTTAATAAGACTTTTTTTATTATTATTATTATTATTATTATTATTATTATTATTATTATTATTATTACTTAATATAATTAAAAATGAAACTGATACTTAAGGCCGTTGGCTAATTAAAAATAAAAGGTTATAATAAGTATCGTTAATTAAAAATAAAAAGTTTATATTGTTATCGGTAACAAATTAAAAAAATAATAATACTCATAATTAGTATTGATAACACACTAAATAATAAAAGTTGTAATAAATATTTCTAACTAATTAAGAATAACTGAAATTAATACTGAAACAACATAAACAAACATGAAAAGTTATAATTCGAAATGGCGGACGAAAAATAAGTCTGAAAAACGATCGACGATTTATGCTATTCGACACTACCGTTTTCGTTGTCGTTGTTGTTGTTGTCGTCGTCGTCGTTGTTCATATTGTTGTTAATCTTAGTGCAGCGAGACAGCGTTATTTTCGTTTCATTCACAGAATGACGGGAGAAACAATCTGCCGACATTTGAAAAGAAACGCTTGTTAATATTTAATGAAATGTCTTTGCCCGCCTTAGCATTCTTGTGAACTACTGCAAATAATTAATCGTCTGGCTTCATCGAGTCGCAGACGACAGACGAACGATCTAACTGCGTTCAGTTCTCAGTAGCGAAGGCCGACAACTCTGCGGCGCGGCTTGTTCACTTTAATTATCGTAGCGGGGTGTCACACACGAACGGCTGGCTGCTCGGAGTAAACACAGAACGGGAGAACAAATTAAATGCCAAGTTATCTCCCTTGCCGTTTTAGCGTGCGAACAGCGGGGTGCAACAGAGATGTAATCTGTCCCGTGTTGTTCGGGTTAATCGTGGATATCGTAGAGTTTCAACTGTATTCAGTAATAAAGATAATGTTGGTTTTGCTGCTGGATGTCTGAAGATAATACAGGGGGATAATCTGATAATTCTAGGGATAATAGGATAATCTCTGTCAGGTTTGTAAACTAATATTAGATTTTTTTGGCCATTATAATTATTATTATGTACTTTGTTAAAACAGATGTAAATATACTAAATATTATTCTTCCTGTCCAAGTGTGGTTATTTCTTCAGTGAAAAAGTAACAAAAACACAACACAAGTGATGATTTCTTTTCTTTTCTTTCAGTCTCACAAGTCGTTGCCATAACAACACTAATTTAGCTGTTGTCTTGTAATTTGCATAATTATAAGTAGCAGAGTTGAATTCACAAAACAATTACTGAAACCGGACACCTAATCTGACCAATCCTTGATTTTACTGAATGCACACGCATGCATACGCTTACGCACACACACACACACACACACACGCAATTAATATATACCATAATGACTCCATATATATATATAATATTTTGAAATAAAATGTTTTAAAAATTGTCTATGCTCAACAAAAATAATAATAATAATAATAATAATAAAAAATAATAATAATAATAATAATAATAATAATAATAATCATAATGATCATAATCATAAAATAAAAAATATATTAAAAATTAAATTAAAAAAAAATTAATTAATTTTAAAAAAAGGTGTTAAGAAATCAAAGCTTTATATTTTAATAATCCAGTCATGTGTTTCCAGCCTTCATACTTACATTGCCGCAAAAACACACTCAAAACATATTCGTAAACCTATATATACTCTCTCTCTCTCTCTCTCTCTCTCTCTCTCTCTCTCTCTCTCTCTCTCTCTCTCTCTCTCTCTCTCTCTCTCTCTGTCTGTCTGTCTGTCTGTACATTGTCTTTATATTCTAATTCAACAGAGATAATAGAGTGATATGGAGAGAGAGGGAAAAGCCAAACACGCATAGTCTATCTATCTAAGATATCTGGTCACGTACCTTTATATCTGTCCACATATTTATTGACAAGTTTGACTGCCTGTACATTTCTATCTATGTATTTATCTATCTACATATCTCTCTATCTGTTTCAAGTTTTTTCTATCTATATCTCTCCTTATACCTACCTATCCATCTGTCTGTATATCTGTGTATCTATATATACTCTTTCTCTCTCTCTCTCTCTCTCTCTCTCTCTCTCTCTCTCTCTCTCTCTCTCTCTCTCTCTCTCTCTCTCTCTCTCTCTCTCTCTCTCTCTCTCTCTCTCTCTCTTTCTCTCTCTCTCTCTCTCTCTCTCTCTCTCTCTCTCTCTCTCTCTCTCTCTCTCTCTCTCTCCCTCTCTCTCTCTCTCTCTCTCTCTCTCTCTCTCTCTCTCTCTCTCTCTCTCTCTCTCTCTCTCTCTCTCTCTCTCTCTCTCTCTCTCTCTCTCTCTCCCTCTCTCTGTCTGTCTCTCTCTCTCTCTCTCTCTCTCTCTCTCTCTCTCTCTCTCTCTCTCTCTCTCTCTCTCTCTCTCTCTCTCTCACTCTCTCGATCTCTCACTCTCTGTAGTGTACTGTATAGAAATGATGACTAAACAAATTTCTGTACATTGTTTTTGAATCAATTGTTCTTCTGCTCAAATTGATTATTTAATCCCCCAAGGGCGAAAGCGCGGCTCATCATCGATTTTCAAATTGTAATTTTCTTTACACTCGTCTCTCTGTCTTTCTGTCTGTCTGTCCGTCTTTGTGTCTCATACATTGTTTCTGTCCGGAGTTCATTAGTCAGTGCTCGCTGCTGTTGTTTCTCAGTACGTTCACCTCTCATTTTACACAAAGTATTAAAATACTAGCAGAGAGAGAGAGAGAGAGAGAGAGAGAGAGAGAGAGAGAGAGAGAGAGAGAGAGAGAGAGAGAGAGAGAGAGAGAGAGAGAGAGAGAGGAGAGAGAGAGAGCGAGAGAGAGACAGACAGACAGAGACAGATACATATAAATGCGAAATGAGAGAGAGGAGAGAGAGAGAGAGAGAGAGAGAGAGAGAGAGAGAGAGAGAGAGAGAGAGAGAGAGAGAGAGAGAGAGAGAGAATAACGCTAATTAGAATTAATCTCCGTAAAAGACGCACACGCACACATACATAAACACACAGTAATTAGTAAACAGATATCATGATATTTATGTATCTATCTATATCTGTCAGTCTATCTATCTATCTATCTATCTATTTATCTATCAATCTATCTGTATATACATACATACGTACGTACTTAGATACACACACACACACATTCACACACAACACACACACACACACACACACACTGTGTTAAGACATCAGATTTAAAAGGTTTGAGAACCGATTTATAGCGAATATCTACGTTAGCGAGATAAAACTGACATCTCAACACACTAACCAGTTATCTTTTTTTTATTCCTGCAATGTTAAATATTACAAAATTTAAATAAATCATTTTGGCTCACCATTCTCGAGAAAAGTAGATATATACGTATTTGTTACATTGTCGATTATAATCTATCTATCTATATATATATCTATCTATATCTATTTGTTTGACTGTCTGTCTCTCTATCTATCTATCTATCGATATATATATATATCTGTATCTCTCTCTTTAGTTATCCATCCATCTATCCATTTATCACTCATTTTCTCCATAATTCTTTGTGTGTCTCTCTCTCTCTCTCTCTCTCTCTCTCTCTCTCTCTCTCTCTCTCTCTCTCTCTCTCTCTCTCTCTCTCTCTCTCTCTCTCACACACACACACACACACACACACAGACACGACACACACACACACACACAGTCTCTCTCTTTCTCAACGTTTGATTTATCACGTACGTATCGAGTGTATCTGTTGTTACTATATTTACAAACAATTAGCATACGTTAGTCTATATTTGCTATTTTAATCTTCTTATAATTCCTGTGTACAGTCGCCTGGCTAGTTTTTTATAAAACACGGAGAATGCTTGTCCCAACACGACAGCCTGTCAGCCTAATTTTGTCTTCGAGTGTGTGCACATCGTGAACACTGTGTCGAGTTGACGTCTACGGGGGGTAGGGGGTTCAGTGACAAACAGATTAACAGGCGACCCTGGGGTTCTGAATATTTAAAAAAAAGAATTAAATATAAAATTTAAATTTTAATTTTTTTTTTTTTTATTATTATTATTTTTTTTTTTTATTGTTATTATTATTTTTTTAAATTATTATTATTATTATTTCTTTTTTAAATTATTATTATTATTATTATTATTATTATTATTATTATTTATTTATTTATTTATTTATTTATTTATTTATTCATTTATTTATTTATGTATTTATTTATTTATTTTTCTGTTTTTATTTTTTATTTGTTTATGTATTTTTTTTTTTTTTTTTTTGTTGCTATTTTCTTCTATTTTTTCTTCTTCTTCTTCTTTTTTTATTTTCTTCCTTATAACTGATTTTTTGTTTCATAATAAACTCATTTCGAGATTTCGTCTTTGAACGTTGTAAAAATAAAGAAGACGATTTCTAGATGGGGTGTCTGTAGTTTAATACTTTTTCCTGTTTTGTAATTTATTTATTACTACTACTACTTCAGCTACTACTACTACTCTACTACCAGTAATACTACTAATATTCCTACTACTACCGCTATTACTGTTACTATTGTTACTATTACCACTACTACTACTACTACCACTACTACCAGTAATACTACTAATATTCCTACTACTACCGCTATTACTATTACTACTGTCACTACTACTACTACTACTACTACTACTACTTCTGCTGCTGCTGCTGCTATTACTACTACAACTGAATAATTTCTTTCGTATTATTGTTATTAATTCATCATCATCATCTTTAATATTACTTATTGCTAATATTATTATTATTATTATCACCAGCTTCATCAACATCAACATCATCATCATTATCATCATCATCAATTTTCACTGTACAAAGTTGTAAACAATTTTTTATTTTTACAAAATTTTCAGAAAGAGTACTCTATTACAAAAATCTTTTCTCTAAATGTTTCTTTGTATATGTACATGTGTATGTATGTACGTAAGTGTCTTTTGGTAAATGATATATATGGATTATAATCGACAATGAAACAAATACGTATATATCTACTTTTCTCGAGAATCGTGAGCCAAAACAGTTTATTTAATTTCTGTATTACTTAGGATTGCAGGAACCAAAAAATAACCGAGATGTCAGTTTTATCCTTCTAAGGTGCAGACTCACTGTAAATCGGTTTTCAAACCTCATAAATCTTAACATAGCATGTATATATGTATGTATGTACGTACATATGCATATATGTATTCATTAGTTTTTTATATGTGTGTGTATATATATATGCATGTATGTGTGTGTGTGTATATAGGTATTATGTATGTGTGTATGTATCTGTGTGTAACGTTTTTCACTATTTCTGATACTGTTTAGTAAAACTGTGTGTACGTATGTGTGAGTGTGTGTTTATGTGTGTGTTCTGTGTGTGTGTATGTGTGTGTTCTGTGTTTGTATATATATATATCTGTGTGTAACGTTTTTCACTATTTCTGATACTGTTTAGTAAAACTGTGTGTGTACGTATGTGTGAGTGTGTGTTTATGTGTGTGTTCTGTGTGTGTATATATATATATGTATATATCTGTGTGTAACGTTTTTCACTATTTCTGATACTGTTTAGTAAAACTGTGTGTGTACGTATGTGTGAGTGTGTGTTTATGTGTGTGTGTTGTGTGTGTGTATATATATATATATATATATATATCTGTGTGTAACGTTTTTCACTATTTCTGATACTGTTTAGTAAAACTGTGTGTGTACGTATGTGTGAGTGTGTGTTTATGTGTGTGTTCTGTGTGTGTGTATGTATATATCTGTGTGTAACGTTTTTCACTATTTCTGATACTGTATAGTAAAACTGTGTGTGTGTATGTGTGTGTGTGTGTTTATGTGTGTGTGTGTATATATTTATGTGTCTGTTTTCTGTGTGTGTATATATATATCTGTGTGTTTAACGTTTTTCACTATTTTTTCACTGTTTAGTAAAACTGTGTGTGGATGTGTGTGTTCTGTGTGTGTATGTGTGTGTTCTGTGTGTGTATATATATATCTGTGTGTAACGTTTTTCACTATTTTTTCACTGTTTAGTAAAGCTGTGTTGGCTGTAAAGACGGTGAAGCTCTGAGCTGGTAAATAAAACATGCACTTTAGATCTAATTATCTGTTAACTGTCTACAGACACGTAGTCGTAAACTCCACACACATTCCATTCAACTGTCCCTCTGTCTGTCTGTGTGTTTCTCTTTCCATCTCTGTCTTTTATGGGTGTCGGTATATTTGTGTTTATAGTCAGAGACGCACACGTGTGTGTTTGTGTGTGAGTGCGTCTACCTCTAATTTTTTTTTTTTTTGTCTCTCTATCTGTTTACGTCTCTATCTCTGTTTTTATACTTGTCTGTATGTCTTTCTCTCTCTCTCTCTCTCTCTCTCTCTCTCTCTCTCTCTGTGTGTGTGTGTGTGTGTGTATATATATATATATATCTATATGTAGCTAAATAGATATATATTTAGATAAAGAGAGATACATATATACATACATATATATTTGTCTGTTTTTCTTTCTCCCTCTCTATTCGTCAATCTCTTTCTTCTTAGTCTTTGTCTCTCTGTCTATTTCCGTCTGTCTGTCTGTCTGTCTGTCCGATGAGACACTGAACAGACCTGTTTTAACCGACTGTTTACTAAATACATACGTCACGTCGTACTACCTGCTCGCCTCATAAACATATCTGTGTCAGACATCTTTGTTTATTCTTTATTTATGTGTCAGGTTTGCTCCGTTGAGCTTCGTGCCGTAACATGGCGATCTATTGATTGTAACGCTGAATCCAATAAACATTCCTTTAGTCAAACCTCAGTCAGTCAACATAGTCAGAAGTCAGTCACTCAGATAGTCAGTGAGTCAGTCAGTTAGTCAAACAGTAAGTCAATCAGAAACATCAGTGTTGTAGTTAGTCAGGCAGAAACACACAGTCTGAAATTTGTCACACAGTTAGTTAATCAGTAAAACAAGGTAAAATGTCAGACAGTTTGTGAATCAAAAGTCCAGGGTGATACACCTAATGGTGTGTGTGTGTGTGTGTGTGTGTGTGTGTGTTTATACACACATACATACACATACACGCACACACACATAGAGGTGAACACCTTTCTATACAAAATGGACTCTTTATATAATGATATTATTGTTGTTATTATTATTATTATTATTATTATTGTTGTTGTTGTTGTTGTTGTTGTTATTATTATTATTATTATTGTTGTTGTTGTTATTATTATTATTATTACTACTATTATTACTATTATTATTATTATTATTATTATTATTATTATTATTATTATTATTGTTGTTGTTGTTGTTGTTGTTGTTATACAGATAATGATCGTTATGTTTTTTAAAAATCTATTTATGATAAAACGCTAACATCGTCACCACTGAAAACTAATCTGACAGACAGCAACCTTCTCACTGAAAGGTCAGTTTATTAACTGAAAAAAAAAGTGGACGAGACAAAAGTACAAACCAATAAAATCATGTAGCTAATTATCTCGGTTCACTGATTTCTTTGACATGGTCAAAACTTGTTTATCACACGATTCTAAATCTACACGGATATTTACTTTGCTTTTTTTCATAAATCCGGCCCGCGTTTGTGTGTGGTGATAAACCAAGTAAACCTATGAATTGACGTCATTGTTAAAACCAAACAATTCTATATACTGACGTCTTTGTTGGATGAACAATTCCCTCAAACGACGAACAATCAAACTAACAGTTATATGAACTGAGTGTAGCTTAACAGACATGTCTGGTTAAAAACCAAACTTATCTACGAACTGACGTCATTGTTAAAAAACCAAACAATTCTATGAACTGACGTCTTTGTTGAATGAACAATTCCCTGAAATGACTTTTTATTAAACGAATAATTTTCTGAACTGATTCTAGTCAAAAAACCAAACTGATCTACGAACTGACGTCATTGTTAAAAACAAAACAATTCTGTGAACTGACGTCTTTGTTAAAAACTAAATAATTCTCTGACATGATTTCATGTTGAGATCAAATTGAGTTTTGCTTTTGAGCTGACCTCATGAATTAGACTTTTGATTTGAACAGGCAGATCGAGAAATAGGTTTATTAATCGATGACCGTATTTTATTTTGTTTTCAAAGGATGATCGGCTGTTTATGGGTAGGTTCGATGACCCTAAAGTCAGGCCTCCATGGTTGATTGCGTCATCGATTTGTTTACTAGAGACCAACGTTTTCCAGCAATAAAGTTTGCTAAAAGTCAAAGATATATCTGTGATGATGATGATAATAATTAGACTAAATAGTTTTGTATATTTGTATATTATTATTTTATTTGTTCACTGGATACCAACCTTTACTAAGAATTAAGTATTTTAATAGTTAAAAGGTATTTGCGACAGCGTTATCTAATGGCGTAAACGTTCAAGAGACTTCTAGTTTCCAACCTTTGTTAGTGATAAAGATTTTTAATAAATGTTTTTACAGATTTGTACATAGTTGTGTAGTCTGCTTTTTTATTTATTTTTTTTCTTCTTCTTCTCTTTCTTTTCTTTTTTCTTCTTTCTTTTTTCTTCTTCTTCTTCTTTTTCGTCTTCTTCCTTTCCTTCTTCTTCTTTGCGAACTATAACAAGTGCATATTAACAAGTAACTAGTTTATCTAACTATGCCACTACCGACACAACGACAACACTTGAATTAAACATTCTGCGGTCGAATGACTTTCCAGGGTATTTTAGATTCGTGTTAAAGCGTGACCCTTCTGCACGTTTCAAAATATCCTCCGCTGATTCTTTGTATTTCGTTCAATTCATAGTCAAGCACTATTGACAGGCTCGTGTATACATATTTCTGCACTCTTCAAAATATTCTAAGCAATTTTTTTAAATATTTTATTTAATCCATACTCGAGTGTTATCAACAGACACACAAATATATTTTACCTACGCTTTGTCAATGTAAATACTACAAGCTGCTTCAGAACTATATTAATAATAATGTAAATAAAAACGTTTGTTATGAAGCTGAATGAAACCGGTTAAAGGTGTGTGACACTGTGCATGTTCAAAGTACGAGTGATCAGTTGTTCAGTCTCTCTCTCTCAGTAACAATATCTCATTATTTTCCCGTTCCAAACAGTACTCGTGTATTGCTGTGGTAAAAAAAAAATGCTGATATTGTATTTCTTGGTGTTGAATTATAAAATACTTGATCTTCACTCACGTTGTTGTCGTTGCTGTTGTTTGTGTTGTTGTTGTTCTTAGGAGTAGTAGTAGTAGTAGTAGTATTTATCATCTTCGTCATTGTTACTATTATTTTTGCTATTATTATTATTATTAAGAATCATCATTATCATCACCATTATCATTATTGTTGTTGTTCCTATTGTTGTTTTTCTTCTTCTTCTTCTTCTTCTTCTTTTCGTTGTTATTATTATTACAATTATTATTATTATTATTATTATTATTATTATTATTATTATTATTATTATTATTATTATTAGAGTTTTATTAGTATTAGTATTAATATTAGTATTATTATATTATTACTATTATTATTCAAATACTTTCACCCACAACGCTCTGACGTCACGTCTATTCCACTTTCTCTCGCCAGGTATGTCGTCAAAACCGAAAAGTGACGGAAACGACGGAGATCTCACGAAGATCGTCAACGACGCGATATCCAACGAAAACGTACGAGACCTGCTCGAGCTGCTCGAGAGCCGCCGCGTCGACGTCAACGCTCGCGACGTCTCGCACGACCTCACCACGGTGCTGATGAAGGTGTGTCACATGAACATCGAAAACGAGGCCATGTGCGCGATAACGGACGCGCTTCGGGACCTGCCGATAAACGCAGACGTGAAAGACGCGTACGGACGGACGGCCATGATGCACTCGTGCATAGGACAGAAGCCGTGCGTCGTCGGCTTCCTCCTGTCGCTCAGGTGCGACGTGAACGCCGCCGACAACGGCGGCAACACGGTTCTGACGTACGCTATTAAAAGTGGTAACTGTGAAATTGTGGAGTCGATTCTGGAACAGGATTCTGCCGCGGAATTGATAAAGAAGAGAAACAATATGGGTAAGATTATAACTATATGTATATATAATATTATTAACTATTACTGTTATATATAATATATAATATTATTAACTATTACTGTTATATATAATATATAATATTATTAACTATTACTATGATATATAATATATATATATATATATATATATATATATATATATATATAATAATAGTTATTTATCGACAGTAAGGTCTTTGAATTTGTCTCTTTTTGTGACTTTTTGTTTTGGTTTGTTTTTCAGGTTTGTATTTTTTATTTTATTATCTTTTTATTATTATTCTTTTTATTTTTTTATTTTAATTTTTATTATTTTTTATTTTTTTTTTTTTTTTTTTTTTTTTTTTGTTGTTGTTGTTGTTGTTGTTGTTGTTTTCTATAAATCTGATTAGTTACCTTTTCAAAGTATAATCTGTACGTGCGAAGGTTTGTGTATGCATTTATATATATATATATCTACGACTGTCACGTAGACACCATCACTTGAAAAACAATGGGCTAGAATTCGATGTGCTCAGATTTAAAGACTCTTTCAGTCTGTGCCAGGAAGATGTCGCGCTGTGATTGCTGTTGCTGGTGGGACCACGATGTATTTATTTCAGCACCCTGCTGCGACGCTGTTTGGTGACAGAAACGCCAGCACTGCCGTAGTGTAGAACACTGTCATATGCTCATGTGAAATATTAATGCGACATGGTCATAAATAAGGAAATTATGCAACTTTGCGTCAAAACAATAACGCCATGATTATATTTCGCCTTTTTTTTTTTTTTTTTTTGACAGAGTAAGTAAATTCTCATATCACTGAAAAATTCAGTGAATAAGTTTAACAGCCAGGTTATCTATTTATATCATATGTATATATAAATGTCTCTGGAGATATTATTCTTTGTTGATATTAGTAATTGCTAACAGCGACCACCTGTGTATAAAGCTAGGGCGTGTCCACAAAACTGCACAGTAAAGTGATTAATCATTTACATCATGTGTCATAGCTGACTGATTCTGATCACCTATCAGCAAGTAATCATCTACCACAGTCGTTTATCAGCTCGGTTGAATAAATCCAAAACAAAATAGAACAATGTGCTTCAGTATTTGTTATTGTGTGTGTGCATGTGTATGTGTATGTATGTATGTATGTATGTATGTATGTATGTATGTATGTATGTATGTATGTATGTATGTATGTAAGTATGTATGTATGTAACAAATTGTGTGAATCTGTGTCACAAATGTTAACGTTTATTGAGCTGTACTCTATGCACCTTTTAAGACTGAACGAATGAAATGATTATTTCTATTCAAAGCGATCTATATGTTTTATTTTTTTTTTTACATCAAATAATTATTTCCAGAAGAAAAAGACAACAACAACAACAACAACAACAACAAAAAAAGATTTGTTAGCCTTACAACAGTACTCTGAACGAAAACAATATCTATATTTATAATAGGATTCATATAAAATGTATTTAGAAAGACATTTAAAAATCAACTCATATAAAAGGTTACTTCGTATATAAACTGTTTTCAAGTAGTCTACTAAAACAATAGCACGTGCATATATTATTTTAACCATCAGGTATTTTGTTAGTGGTGAAGAAACAAAAATCATTTGATGTATGTTTAAAAAAACAAAAAAAAAAAAAAAAAAAACATTGTGGTTAATATAAGAAAACTGGAGTCGGATAAAAATAAAACTTGTAAATCCATTAAGCATCTTCAGATTACAGAAGATTAGATTTAATCTACAGCACAATAGTAATTATAACGATTTAATAGATTTTGAAGCTTCGTGTAAAGACACTTATAAAAATAGATGATGCAGACTGATGACAGAGATAAAATATCTTGAGATCAGAGAAAGATTAGATGTAATTCATTTCATATTCGTAGTTGTACTGGTTATGGAGATAATGATAAAAATAGATGATAAAGATACATGATGAAGATAGATGATAAAGACGGATGATAAAAAAGATGATAAATATAGATTATAAAAAAATAAAATAAAGATATGGATCTCAAAGGTTCGAGGAAAGACGAAGATCTGGTCAGAATAATCGAATAATCGATATCGATAAAAAAAAAAAAAAAAAAAAAAGTAACATACAGACCTACACAGGGAGAGACACGGACAAACGGATGAATGGTTTAATTGACGTAATGATCTCTGGATGGATGGATGGATGGATGGTTGGATATAAACATTTAATAATTGTGTAAGAAAATAAAGTATTTGTTTCCTGTCGAACGAATTGCTATTCATTAATAATACCATAAATAAATAAATAAATAAATAAATAAATAAATATATTTTTATTTTATTTTTGTTTTATTTTATTTTATTATTTTTATAAATTCGGTACGCCTGTCCTTGGAGTTCGAACTTCTAGAACATTCTCTCTTTAACGACTGCTCCCCTAGCAGACGTACATCCGTGCAATTATCTCAGCTGATCCGTGGAAATAGGTCACGTGATTTATTGTTTTGTCTATCGTGTGGCGTATTGATTTGGCGGAAGTTCCGTGTTAATTTTTAATACGGTCGGATTA
>CM022677.1:21920630-21923130 GCA_012295275.1 Chrysomallon squamiferum
GCTGATATCCTTTTATCTGGTCCTTATATCTGAACTATCTCAGGTTACTCCAACTGGTTAACAGGTTAGGGTCATGACCTTTTCCAGGTAAGCGTTACACCGAGGTAAGCCGGCATGTCGTGTTTCCCGATTTGTCTTCGTGACTTTGAAAAAATAAATTAAATAATCCGGCCACGTAGCAAGTTCGTGTGTTTCCGTTGGTGATCGTTTTGTTTCGTACTCGTTCGTAATTTCCGTCAGTGATCTTTTTTTTCGTTGTGCTTGTTCGGAAACCGGACGTTTGTTGACATTTTTAACGTGTTTCGCAGTGCGTGTAGATTTTATTTTATTTTTTAAAAAATTTTATTTTTATTTTCTTGCTTACTTAATGGATAATACTTTAACAACAACAGTTAATTAATTAATTAATTAATTTCGTAATTGTCATCAAAATATACTGATCGCCATAATTAAGGCAGTAGGTATAATATGGTACGATATATGATGTGATATATATAATATGTGGTATGATAAACGATATATGACACATGATACATAATAATAATATGTTTTATTTTATGTTTTAAAAAAAAAAAAAAAATCTTTTTGGTATAGATTTTGGTGACAGTAGTTTTTAAACAGTAGTAGTAGCAGTTTTAATAGTATTAGTAGAAGTTTAGTTTTTTATGGTTTTTTGTAGTAGCAGTAGTAATAGAAGAGGTAATAATAATAGTAGAAGCAGTAGAAGTATTAGCATTAATAACTAGTAGTACTAGTAGTAGTACTACCTCTGCTACTACTAATAACTGTAGTATTACTAGTCTTATAAAAAATAATTTTTTTTTTTTTTTTTTTTAAATACACCAGAAATATTTACCAGTTTCACATATACTTTTTCAAAATTTATATTATTATAACTGTTGTTATTGTTCTTGTTACAGTTGTTGCTGTTGTTGTTGTTGTTCGTTTCGTATTATTTAAATTTGTATTATTTATTTTTTATTTTAAATCTTCTTCTTCTTATTATTATTATTACTATATATTTAACTCTTTTTTTTTTTCATTTTCATTTTTTTTTTTTTTTTTTTTTTTTCTTGCTAAGCCATACTGTCCTCGACGTCAGAAACAAACATTTCTAAATAAAACTCAGCTGAAAGGTTTATTAAATTTCTGACAAGACGTTTGACTGTGACGTCAAGAGGGAAACTGATTACCACTGACCGTTCTGATTTAAATAAACAACAAGAGGATTAAGCTGTCGTTATGGCAACAGACGTTTAGAAAGTGTAAGACAAAAGAAACGGGTTCTAAACAGAAGTTTGTAAAAAAAATAAAAATAAAATAAAATTGTAATAATAATAAAAATATTTTTTAAAATATAAATAATTAAATAAATACTACTACTACTGCTACTTCTACTTGTACTATCACTGCTGCTGCTGCTGCTACTACTACTACTACTACTACTACTACTACTACTGCTAATATAATAATAATAATAAAATACTGTAAAAAGTCATATACTGAATCAATCATACAATCAGTAAAACACTTAAACGGTCGTTTAATAAATCAATCAATGAATCAAACGTTCAGTCGATCAGTCAATGAATCAATCATGTAATCAATCAGTCAGTCAGTCAGTACGTATGCACGGACAAACTCACTTGGTAAGTTGTTCACTTTCTGTGGGAGTTAGTCTTTCAGCTGTAACTGAAAAGTAATTAATGTAAATTTTTTTTTTTTTTTTTTTTTTTTTTTCTTCTCATTGTTATTGTGCTTATAAAGTTTAATCGTATTTAACAAAGGTGTCGTTTTTAATTAAGTTCGGTTTGCAGCTGTTGGTTTCTGTTTTCTTTCTTTTATTATTTTTATTATTTTTTGTTGAATATGTTAAGAAAATATTGCTGAATCTATATTTTTGGGTGATTACGTGTGCATGGCGTATAATGCGTGTGGGCGTGTGCGTGTGTGTGTGAATGTGAGTGTATTTGTCTCTGTGTGTGTATGTGTGGAAGTGTATGTGTGAGAGTGCGTGTGTGTGTGTGTGTGTGAGAGAGAGAGAGAGAGAGAGAGAGAGAGAGAGAGAGAGAGAGAGAGAGAGAGAGAGAGAGAGAGAGAGAGAGAGAGAGAGTTTAAAATCATCAAGAATAAGATACTGCTATTGTTTATAAATATTCATGAAGTAAGGATAAATATATACAAAACATGTGTTTGAATATGTATTTAAAAATGACATTTTTGAATTTATGAATATTAAATGATTAAAGATATAAATTTAGAGTTGCTCTATGCATCTTTAGTAAACCAAAAATAGATGCATAGCAGGGAAACTTCAGTTCACGTATGGTTCAGTTTTATATTTTATTGTTGTTGGTGTTGTTGTTGTTGTTATCATTGTCGTTGTCTTTTTGTTGTAGTTGTATTAGTAGTAATAACTGTACACTTGTAGCCGTAGTAATAGTATTAGTAGCAGTAGAGGTAGAAACAGTGGTAGTAGTAGTTGTAGTAAAAGTAATTG
>CM022677.1:21928130-21942080 GCA_012295275.1 Chrysomallon squamiferum
AGGGGTGCGGTCGGTGTACTCCATCAGTTATTTATAGTAACAGGGATTCTCCTATCACAGATTATGGGCTTTCCCGAAATCCTCGGCAACTGTAACTACTGGGATGTGTTGCTTGGTAACCACAGTTTAAAAACTGATTAATATTTATAAATTTACATCTGTACATTTTTTTTTTTTTTTTTTTCTTTTCTTTTTATTTCTTTTGTTTTCTTATGTTGATTTATTTTTAATGCAAAAGTATTTATTTATTTATTATTATTTTTTTAATTTTATTTATTTACTTATTTATTTATTGATCATTTATTTATTTATATATTTATTTATTTATTATTTAGTTTTTAATTTTATTTGTTTACTTATTTATTTATTTATCATTTTTTTATTTATATATTTATTTATATATTTATGTATTTATTTATGTATTTATATATTTATGTATGTATTTATGTATTTATTTATGTATTTATATATTTATTTATTTATTTACTATTTTCAGGTCTCACTGTTGTTCCGTGTTTTGTTCAGCTTATTGTGATGCCGTGGACTCCTGAAAGTCCAAGATTTTTACTTCTCACCAAACAGCAGACAGAAGCAGCAAGAAAAGGTACGTTATCTCCCGTTCTAACCGTCAGAAAGCGCCATTGGAATCAATCAGAATTAACACCCATTTCGAACCATTGGCTCGTGTCAAAATTTGCCTTCCTTTGAATTTGAATAAAAAAAAAAAATGGACAGTTATTTATTTTATTTATCTGTTTCTTTATTTTTATTTGTTTATCCTTTAATATTTTATTAATTTTGTATATAAATGTGTGTGTGTTTGTATATGTGTGTGTGTGTGTGTGTGTTTTAAGTACTATTTATCAGTGATTTTAGAGAAAAGATTTTCTTTTTATTTTCTTTTTTTAGCTAAATATGTTGATGATAAAAGGATCTGAAGGAAATGGATATATGATATATCATATATCATATTTGATATATATATTAATTATGGAATGTAGTTATGTTGATTAATGTTCAGCTTTGCAGAGACTGAGGTCAAAGTCAGATGTAGAGTTGGACATGAAGGAAATGGATATGGGATATACGATAGATGATATATGATATATGATATATGATATGTGATATGTGATATATGATATTTTATAAAATATGTATTAGTTATGTTGATTAATGTTCAGCTTTGCAGAGACTGAGGTCAAAGTCAGATGTGGAGCTGGACATGAAGGAAATGGATATATGATATATGATATGTGATATGTGATATATGATATTTTATAAAATATGTTTTAGTTATGTTGATTACTGTTCAGCTTTGCAGAGACTGAGGTCAAAGTCAGATGTGGAGCTGGACATGAAGGAAATGAAAAGAGAAGAAGAAAGAAACTCACAGGAGAGAAAGGTCTGTACATCTGTCTGTAGATGTGTCTGTATGTCTGTGTACATCTGTCTGTGTGTCTGTTTACATCTGTCTGTTTGTCTACATCTGTCTGTGTCTGTTTAAATTAGTGTTTATTATTGTTTTTTGGTTTTTGTTGCTGTTATTATTATCATTTATTTGTTATTATTGTTATTGTTATTTATTGTTATTTGTTATTATTGTTATTGTTATTTATTGTTAGTTGTTGTTATTACAGATAAACATCTGGCAGCTGTTGACATCGAAGTCGCTACGTTCTCCTCTCATTATCAGCATCGTGATGCAGCTGTCACAACAGCTGTCTGGAATTAATGCTGTGAGTTACTTAGTAACATGTGAGAGAGAGAGAGAGAGAGAGAGAGAGAGAGAGAGAGAGAGAGAGAGAGAGAGAGAGAGAGAGAGAGAGAGAGAGAGACAGAGAGACAGAGAGAGAGAGAGAGAGAGAGAGAGAGAGAGAGAGAGAGAGAGAGAGAGAGAGAGAGAGAGAGAGAGAGAGAGAGAGAGAGAGAGAGAGAGAGAGAGAGAGAGAGAGAGAGAAACACAGAGAGAGAGAGAGAGAGAGAGAGAGAGAGAGAGAGAGAGAGAGAGAGAGAGAGAGAGAGAGAGAGAGAGAGAGACAGAGAGAGAGAGAGAGAGAGAGAGAGAGAGAGAGAGAGAGAGAGAGAGAGAGAGAGAGAGAAACACAGAGAGAGAGAGAGAGAGAAACACACACAGAAAGAGAGATTGTTTCAAAACTACATTACAATCTCGTTTCTCACAGATTTTCTACTACTCTGCCAATCTGTTCAAAGAGGCGGGGCTGACTGAAGCCGTTGCTATGCACGCGACCAGTGGCGTTGGCGCCATCATGGTTGTCATGACGCTGGTCACCCTGCCGCTGATGGACCGAGTTGGTCGGAGGACGCTTCACCTGGTTGGACTGGGAGGAATGTTCTTCTTCAGCATTCTCATCACTGTCTGCCTCACACTGAAGGTAAGGATGATGATGTTGATGATGATGATGATGATGATAATCGTGTTGATGATGATAACAGTAATAATAATAACTAACAGTGATGATGATGATAATAAGTTTAGTAATAATAATAATAACAATACAAACAACAGTAATGATAATAGCAATAATAACAGTAACTACAATAAAAATAATGACAATAACAATAATAATAATAATAATAATAATAATAACAATGACGAAAATATCACTGATTATAAATAACAACAACAATAATAATAATAATAATAATAATAATAATAATAATAATAACAATAGCAGCAATAATAATGACAGGAATATCACTAATTATAATAACAATAATAATAAGAAGAAGAATAACAATAGCAATAATAATGACAAAAATATCACTAATTATAATAAAAATAATAATAATAATAATAATAATAATAATAATAACGATAACAGTATCAGCACCTATAATAACGATAGTAAGAATGTGTTTGTGTTTCAGGACTCTGTGGCGTGGTTCAACATGGCCAGTGTGGTTGTCTCGCTGCTGTACGTTGTGTTCTTCGCTGTTGGGCCGGGCTCCGTGCCGTGGCTCATCGTGTCGGAGTTGTTCTCACAGGGTCCTCGTCCCGCGGCCGTCAGCGTCGCCGTCCTCGTCAACTGGGTCGCCAACTTCCTCGTCGGATTCACATTCCCTCACATGCAGGTGAGATGTAGTAGCTGCAGTTGTGGTCGTAGTAGTAGTAGTAGTTGTAATGTCTTTAGGTCTGTATGTTTGTATGTCTGCTTTTTGTTATTTCAGTTATTATTATTAGAAGTGGTAGTAGTAGTAGTTGTTGTTGTTTTAAGAGTAGTAGTAGTAGTATTAGTAGTAGTAGTCGTAATTTCTTTAGGTCTGTGTCTTTATATGTCTGTTTTTTGTTATTTCAGTTATTATTATTAGAAGTGGTAGTAGTAGCAGTAGTAGTGATAGCAGTAGTGGTAATAGTAGTGGTAATGGTAGTACTGCTACTACTACTACTACTACTACTACTACTACATTATTATAATTACTTCTATTGTTTTTATTTTTATTACTCTTATTATTATTATTATTATTATAGTAGTACAGTATTATGTTACTATTATTATTAACACTATGATTATTGTTGTTATTATTATTACTATTATATTATTATTATTATTATTATATATCATTATTATTTTTTTTATTAATATTATTATTATTACTACTACTATTATTAGTATTATTTTTATTTTTATTATTATTACTTTTGTTATTATTACTTTTATTATTATTGTTGTTGTTGTTATTAATGTTATTATTGTTATTATTGTTATTGTTATTGTTATTATTGTTATTATTGTTATTACAGAAAGGACTACAGAACTACTCCTTTGTTCCATTCACTGTTCTCCTTGCTGTGTTGTTATTGTTATTATTGTTATTATTGTTATTACAGAAAGGACTACAGAACTACTCCTTTGTTCCATTCACTGTTCTCCTTGCTGTGTTCTGGGTTTTCACTTTCT
Source organism: Chrysomallon squamiferum (assembly GCA_012295275.1). NCBI lineage: Eukaryota > Metazoa > Mollusca > Gastropoda > Neomphalida > Peltospiridae > Chrysomallon > Chrysomallon squamiferum. The sequence continues at coordinate 21,932,051 of CM022677.1, forward strand.
TCTTCCTTCCCGAAACGAAGAACAAGACGTTTGACGAGATTTCTGCAATTTGGCGAAAACAGCGAAAACCAAAAATATCTCTTAAACACGATTCATACCACACAGCCTCCGAGCTGAAACCTGACTACAGCAACTGAAATCAAAATAATCTCATATTCTGTGTGTCTGTCTGTCTGTCTGTGTCTGTGTCTGGTGTTTGAAGTAGTAAAGGTGTAAAGGTGTGGGTAGATGTATATTTGTTGTTGTTGTTTTTTGTTTTGTTTTTATAATGTCGACAAATTCCTTATAATTGACCAAGAAGATATTATGAAAATGTTTTTAGAAGAAGAAATATATATATATATATATATATTTTTTTTTTTTTGGAAATTTAATTTAGATAGTGATTGTTATTGGTAATTGTGTGTGTGTGTTGTGTGTGTTGTGTGTTTGTAAGTGTGTATGTTATAGTGTTTGTATATTTGTGAGTGTGTGGTGTGTCTGTGTGACTGTGTATGTAGGTACATGTATCTGTGTGTGCGTGTCTGTCTTTCTGTGTTTCTGTCTCATGATAACGATACTCTGATTCTTTACAGCAACAAATCTCTTTACATACAATTTGTTTTGATGAAATCTGTGACTATGTTAATTTTCACACCACATTCTATTTTATGTTCTCAAAAATAAAAATAAAACTGTCCCATTACACACAAAGCACAAAAAAAATGATTTTTTTAAAATTATTATTATTACTTTTTTTTTTTTTTTTTTTTTTTTACATGAATGATGTTTAATTATACTGAACAGTAACGGGGGGATGTAGGATATCCCCCCAGCTCTGTTACAGCACTTTGTTATGTAAGTGAACCTTTATCTTACTTTTGTTTGTGTTTCGCAGGATTTAATGCAGAGGTTATGGACATTATTGAAAGATACAATTAACTTTTTTGTTTTCGTAATTATTATTATTATTTTTTTAATAGAATTTCATCACTTTTGTGTATCATTTGTTTACAGTTGAAGAGTTTATGGTCCAAATTTATATATGTAAGATAAAAAAAAAAGTGTACAGACACACACATATACACACACAGACATACAAATATACACACAGAGAAAACACAAGACTCTTACACACAGACATACATATACACAAACTCACAGACACAATGACATACATAATCATATATTTAAAGTGGTAATTAAAAATTGTCTGTACACAATTTCTATATACATATATATATTTTTATAAATATATATTTTTGAATAATTTAATAAATCTATTTGTAATAATCAAAATATTTGTAAAATACTTTATATACAGAATACCAAAAAAAATCCCCAAAGATTCCAAATATATTTTTGACACTTTACAACAGTCATTCTTAACATAATTTTTTTTTTTGTTGTTGTTTTTTTTTTTTGTTTCAACATTCATAATTTTTGAGGTTTGCTATTTTTAGGTTAAACGCTATATAATAGAAATATGACAAATTATATAACACTGTCATCGGGATTTGTACCTTTTGTTGTTGTAAATACAATTTTAGCTTTTACTGTTGCACTGTAATCACACTGTGTCACTAGAGGGCGCTACTGCCAGAGTTGACAATCCCTGGCTTCAAGGATGACCTAGGTTTTTAGAATTATAGGATAATTTTGGGTTTATAAAATTTTACTACGGAATATTTTATATATATATAGATATAGATATAGATAGATAGATAGATAGGTAGGTAGATATAGATAGATATTCTTATTTAACCTAATTAATAAATTAATCATTATTTTACATATAAGTAAATAGAACAGGTAGAATTATAAATGAAATATAGATGTTACGTTGTTTTTTCTTATTATAAACCAATTATATATTATCGTCATGATCATCATTTTTGTTGTTGTTGTTATTATTTTATTATTATTATTATTATTATTATTATTATTATTATTATTATTATTATTATTATTATTATTGCATTTCATTTTATTACAAAAGTATTATTATTATTAATTGAAAGGCAGGCATCAACTGTTTAAAATGACGACATTTTGGAAAATATTAATAATCATGTAATTTATACCAGACACTGAAACAATGTATACAAATAGCATATAAACTGATATGAATGATTATATTAATGTGGTATAGGATCAATAGAAATATATGAAATATATATATATATATATATATATAGAGAGAGAGAGAGAGAGAGAGAGAGAGAGAGAGAGAGAGAGAGAGAGAGAGAGAGAGAGAGAGAGAGAGAGAGAGAGAGAGAGAGAGAGAGAGAGAGAGAGTGTGTGTGTGTGTGTGTGTGTGTGTGTGTGTTACTGGTTACTATTTTAAGATATCAGCTATGTTTGTCTGTGTGTATGTGTGTGTGTTTAACTGTTGTTTTTGACAATTGACTGGTAATCACAAAAGTTCTCCACATTTTACTTGATAACATGATCAGTCTATTCATTAGACAAAAAGAAAAAGGAGAGAGAAATAAAATTGTTAAAATAAAAATATTATTCCTTGATTTCTTTTGTTTTATTTGTGTTACAAAAATTGTAGTATATGACCAGTATTAACAAAGGTTAGATTGGGAAAACAAGATTGATGAGCTCCTTTTAGAAATATTGCTAAGAAATGGGATTATTTAAATAATGATGTAGTATTTTAGTATCTGTTTTGTTTGCTTATTAATTTATTTATTTATTTAGTTATTTATTTATTTAAGAATTAAATAATTTATTTAACTATTTATTTATTTTAAAATTTTACTTTGTATGATATATAATTTATAAAAAATGTACACAAAAGTGGTGATGAGGGAAAACAACAGATACTTATATCACTGACTTTATTGTTAGAAAAGATTTGGATCTCTAATAATAATTTAATAAAAAAAGAAGAAGAAGAAACAGAAGAACGCACAATAATAATAATAATAATAATAATAATAATAATAATAATAATAATAATAATAATAATAATAATAATAATAATAATAATAATAATAATAATAATAATAATAATAATGGCAATAATAATAATAACATCGTCTACAGCAATAACAATAATAATTAATAAAGCGATATATTAAAAAAAAAAAAAAAAAATTATATTAAAAAAGTTATTTTGAAACTAAAACCAATACGGCAATAGAGTTACTCGAGTACGCAACGAAACCGGACTAATAAACACACGTAAATCACATAATCCTCACCGCAAGAGAAGATTAAAAATTTCAAATGATATTTTCCTTTCACTAAAATGGCAACTGAAGATTATTTCCACTGCGTCGAAAAGTTGATTCGAAACTTGTAAAAGGTTGGTGTACAATTCCAGCAAAGATGGCGCCCGTAATCTTTAATCCTATCTCGAACTGAGAAGAGTTCCAATTAAAATTCTGCAACTTGCTTTTATAATTTTTCGTTGCTATTTTTACCTCGAGCAGTGATTCTAAATAAGCAGACTATTACATGGAGATTTCTTCTTGTGTTTTTTTTTTTTTTGGGGGGGGGAGATATTTAATTTTTATTTCTTTCTTTCTTTCCGGACATTATTTGGCTGAGAGACTAATTATAAAGCAGGAACAAAAATAGAAATTTCGTAAACCCTCTTTCCCCGTATTAACGTATTTTGTACGTTTCATGTTTGCCCCCGAACTAGTAGGATATGACGTCACTGCCATTGTGACGTAGCGAATAGTCAGTGACAAACTAATGGACAGCGGTAAGAAGTAAGAATTATTTTAATTATTATAATCAAGTGAATGTGTGTGTGTGCGTAAGAGTGCGCGTGCGTGTGTGTGTTAGACGATCACTTGCAATGTCTGAGAAAGAACGTGCTTCATTATTTACTGTTTATATATTACATATGTTTTTTTGCTTAGAACTACTTCATTTTGATTGGTTGTTGTGGCTGTTGCTGCTGTCGTTCTTTAAATAAAGAAAGAAAGAAGAAAGAAGGAAAGCTAAAGAGTAAAATGTATAAGCAATAATCATGTGATAATTACAAAAAGGAAGAAGAAAGAAGCCCACTAACTTGAGTTTCATTAAAAACCTTTTCAAAACCAAACAACACCAATTTATGTACTGAACATCTTCATCAATAACAAATTACATCTTCTTTTAGCTTATCTGACACGAGTTACCTACCTTTGATCCATCAAAGACATTCACTTTCAAACGTAATTAAAATGTTCGTCGTTGATATATTTTATTAATTATAAAAGTATTATGTATCGAAAGAAGCATTAGTCTGAATTTGTGTGGAGTTATTTTCAATCTACAGATTCTGCTTACGTCATCGTTTGATTTTTCTCTTTCTTACGTCATTATTCGTTACATACAACATTGTTAATTTAATATATTAAATATTTTTGTTTGACATTTCTCTCTTTCCCTCTCTCTCTCTCTCTCTCTCTCTCTATATATATATATATATATATATATATATACACACACACACACACACACACACACACACACATATATAAATACATCTTTGTATGTACCAGCGTTTCTTTCAATCTTTCTGTATAATCTGCTTGTCTCTGTACCTTGTTATCTTTCTGTCTCTTTCTCTAACTATATTTCTATCTTTATATCGTTCTTTCTATGTATGTCTGTCTTTCTATGTCTTTCTGTCTATCTTTCTCTCTATATTTCTGTGTCTTTCTCTTTATTTTTCTGTGTTATTTTCTCTAATACTAATAAAATAGATAGATAGATAGGTAGGTAGTTAGATAGATATATATATATAGATGGTTAGTTAGATAATTAGATAGATAGATAGATAATAGATAGATCGATAGATAGATAGATAGACAGACAGATAGATAGATAGATAGATAGATAGACATATAGTCAGATAGATAGATAGTTAGATAGACAGACAGATAGATAGATAGATAGATAGATAGATAGATAGATAGATAGATAGATAGATAGATAGATAGACAGATTGATAGATAGATAGATAGATAGATAGACAGATTGATAGATAGATAGATATGTGTCTTTCTTTGTCTTTCTATATGTATCTACCAATGTTTTAACCTCTCTCTTTCTTTCTTCGACATCAATGTCTTTTTCTAACACTGTCTCTGTGTCTGTATATTTGCCTGCAGGAATAAATATCGTTACAAATTCATACGCCTAATGCACACAAACAAATACATAAATACGCAAACGTACACACATACCCACGCGTACACAAACACACGTTTATAAATAGAACGTGCTAAAAATACAACTTACACCTCTTGCAAGCGAGACGCAGATCGCTGTGACGTCATTTGTAAAGTGCTCCAGACGTGATGACAATGTCGCGTGCATCTGACTTGGCTCAGTCTGTACAATACGTCCTCTGTCGTTTCTGAAAGCAGTCGTAAATAATTTATTGTTAATAGCCGTATTAAGTGGAAATGCGCATTAAAAACCTAAAAAAACAAAACATAAAAAAACAAACAATGTACGTAGAGAGAAACAGAGAGACAGAGAGACAGACAGATATATATCGAGAGAAATATGGACTCAGAGAGCGAAAGACAGAGACAGAAACAGAGATACAAATAGAAAGAAACAGAGAGAGAGACAGAGATAAGGAAGAGACAGAAACAGAACAGAAACAGAGATACGTATATACAGAGAGAGAGAGAGAGAGAGAGAGAGAGAGAGAGAGAGAGAGAGAGAGAGAGAGAGAGAGAGAGGGAGTCAGAATGAGAGACAGGCAGACAGACAGACAGACAGAGGTGTATCACACTATCAAACACACAGAAACCCTACACTCACGGAGGAGAAAGAAATTTATTTGGCTTCTTAAACGTAAAAGTCTTCAATCACTGAAACTGGTATCACTATAATCCATGTCTCTTCAAAGGTCAGCAAGAAAAAAATGTAAAGGAATAGAAGGGGTTGGGGGTGGGGTAAGGGAAGGTCGAAAATATTATAAGAGGGGGGAGAGGTAAGGGATGATGAATTCATGACTCCAAAATGTTATATTGTGAGAAAGAAAGTAATAGGCGCCAATCCAGTATATTTTTCGGGAAGTAAGGAAGACATTCAAGGGTAAGATCCAAAATATTATAAGGGAAGAAAGGAGGTAATGGGCGAATCCAAAATATTATTAGGGTAGAAAGGTTGTGAGATGAAGGTTAAAAACAAAAATATTATAAGTAGTGATCGTAATGGTGGAGGGAGGGTAGGGTAGGAGGGGAAAGGGTAGAAAAGGAAGATAAACCACCAAATGTTTTATTAAATCACTGTAAACAAATTAATAATTATTTGTTCTGATATTTTCTAACCGAGACATGATACATGTGGCTTGTTACAGTGTAGACATTTTTGATTACAGAGTCGTCTGGTGACCTCATCGTAATAACAGACTCCAGTGAAAAAAAATCGTATTACTCCGCGAAATTCTTGTCTACTTCTTCGTCTTCATTGTTTTTTTTTTTTTTTTTTTTTTCTTCTATGTATTGTTCTCTTTTTTTTTTTTTTTTTTTTTTTGTCTTTGATTTCTTGTCATTTTTTTTAGATTTTTTTATTAAATTTTTCTTCAGATTCCTTTCTTCATCATAATCTTCATCTTCTTTTTTGTTGTTTTTTATCTTCATCATGCTCTTCGTTTTCTTCCTTTTCTTCATCATCATTTTATTCCATTTATGTTTTTCTTTTTTCTTTTTCTTTTTCATGATGATCATATCCTTTTTCTTCCACTTTTCTTCTTCTTCTTCTTCTTCTTATCTATCCTTTACTTTTTATTCATCATGATCTTCCTCTTCGATTCTGTTTTTCTTCTACCTCGTCATCATTTTATTCGATATATATATTCTTCATTTTCTTTATCATCAGTTTCTTCTTCTTCTGATTTCTTCCACCTTCTTCTTCTTCTTCTTCTTCTTCTTCTTCTTCTTCTTCTTCTTTGTTTTTTCTTCGACTTCTTCTAAATCTTCAACAATAAAGTAACTCTACAAACTGTTCTAGAGTGGGCGTTGCGTATCATACTAACTACTAAAGTTACTTTAGAATATATTTTTTTTTATTATTATTATTTATTTTTTTAATAACGTCGATATAAAAATGTAGGCGTGTTAGCAATCAGCATTAAGGACATCGGCCAATTTGGCCCAAACAAAAAAAAAACAAACAAAAAAATGGCCTCAAACAACTATAATGGTTTCTCATTCCCGTAACAATAACGCTACTTCCAAATAAGATTCTGCCAATTTGTTATCCTAATACTGGACGAAACGATACGAGCCCACTGAAATCTCTATCCTCACTTTTTTATTTTTTAAGCATTATTATTATTATTATTATCATCATCATCATTATTATTATTATTATATTGTAGTAACAGACGAATGAGTAGATTTCATAATTATCGATTTGCCCGGTCGACGTATAAGAAGGCGCGGTTTATCGTCTGCTACACGACCACGTAGAAGGAAAGCACGCCGGCACGCGACAAGGAAATATATCCACAGTCGATCGTCTGCCATCAGGAAAACGGGGGCCAAAGCGAAAAGTTGTTAAACTGCGGGACGAACGAACGTGACTTTGTGAACTGTTTTTCCAAGATGAAACTCGCTGTACACATCCTCCTCTTTTTTGTGACGTCATTTTGGCAAGGTACGTTTATACAATGTGTTTGTTTTGTTGTAGTTATTATTATTATTATTATTATTATTATTATTATTATTATTATTATTATTATTATGTGGGGTTTTTTGAAATATCGCTGAGGAAAAAATTTCGTAAATGTTTTTAAAATAATAATTATCATATGATACGAAACCGACTAGTTTTTTTTTATTGTACATTTATAATGTTATTTAGGAAAATTATAAATTTTTATGAGAGAGAGAGAGAGATCTGCAATCTCGCTCTATCTATCTATCTATCTATCTATCAATCTAGCATTTAAATTTTAGAATTTGGCTAAATATTTTTTAAATGCGACAAAACTGAATGGACAGACAAATACACGGATGTTTGTACGTTCGTTTTTATTAGCATGGATAAACGGACAGGATAAAACGGACGGAGGTATGGCCTGAGTTAACGAATAATTTATATAAGTAAATGAAGGCTGAAAGAAAGAAAGAAAGAAAGAAATAAAGAAAGAATTAAAAGTTCTAAAAATGTTCAGTCATCTTTTTTAGTATTTATTTATTTATTTATTTTGGTTTCATTAATTTTTCTAATATATTTAAATAGATTTCCATTTTAATGATAAAAAATATTTATATATATTTAAATAGATTTCCATTTTAATGATAAAAAATGCTGTCAAAGATAATTTTAAACAAACATAAAAAAAATACAGCAGAGATAAGGAAATATAAAAACAAAAAAAGAAAATGATATAAGAAAGAAATTTAAAAAGATGATTTCAACTTTATTCTTTATTTTAATAATAACTAATTCTGTCATGATCTGAGAGAGAGAGAGAGAGAGAGAGAGAGAGAGAGAGAGAGAGAGAGAGAGAGAGAGAGAGAGAGAGAGAGAGAGAGAGAGAGAGAGAGAGAGAGAGGTTTAAAATATTATTTTTTATTTTTGTATTACCTCTTCAAAACCATATATGTTTTGCTCGACATTGGGGTTTTTTTTTCGTCTTTTTTCGTTAAGTGTGCACGTGTGTGTGAGTTTTTCATTATTTTTTTCATTGCATTTGCAGCCCACACAAAAACACTGAAATAAACCAAGCAATTAGTTAAAGACGATAATCATGTTACATTAGCAAACCAAAAGAAAAATATTAAACGACTGCCTAAACGAAACATTTTTGAAACTTGTGGACCACTTCTGGCTCTTTAGCAGTTCAGTTTATTATTAAATCAACTCTGACAGAAAACAAATGTTATTTTGAAAGAGAAAACAGAAATTTAAAAATTTATAATAATTAATCCTTTGTGAACGATGATTTCTTTTTTTACTTTTTTCATTTTTTTTTTTTTTTTTTTGCCACGAAATAACAAGCCTGGATCAATAAACCACGAAAGTTTTCTGACAAAATAATTATTTAAATTATTTACAATTGACTTTATCGTTAATTTTAAACGGTTTTGAAGAAAAAAAACTATGGGGAAAGAAAGCAAGAAAGATACAAAAAAAAAAAAAAAAAAAAAATGCCAGTTATACGAGATTAAACGATGATAGCCGAAGATAGCTGTAAAATAACCGAAAATAATCGAATAAAACGTTTTCATTTTACGGAGAATGTTTCTTTCTTTCTTTATTTCTTTCTTTCTTTGACTGTTTTCTAACTTACGTATTTATTCTGATTAATTTAGGTGTTAATTCGCTAACTTATTTACATATTTACATATTTTCTTAAATCAGTTAAATACTTGATCACAACTATAAACAATTATTTGCGAGTCAGAATATCATAAATATCATCGTAAACGTAATTTTTACGTAATAATTACTTAACGCAATGACAACTGAACGACGTCACAATAGTTATGACGTTTTTAAAATGTCGAGGTCCGCTCAACAGTGGGTGTTAGTTTCAGGGTATGTAAGTATGTTAGATTGAGAAAAAAAAGCTTCATCTAACTGAACATTGAAGGTATCTATTCAGCGCATGCGTAGCCTCGTTTTCATTGTGTTGGGAATGTCAGAAAGTTTCAGCTTATTCAAAATCAAGTTATTTTCATGTCTTCGTCAACACAGATTATAACCTACATTTTCATTCCATTCCTCTTTTTCATTTTCATCGTTTTACTTATTATTATCCCAGTATTATCCTAGTAATAGTAGTGGTTTTAGAAGTAGTAGTAGCAGTAATAGTTGTAGTAGCAATAGCAGTAATAGCAGTAATAATACTAATAATCATCATCATCATTATCATTATTATATCATTCTTAATATTATTATTATTATTATTATACACTATTGTATTATATTATTTAATTATTCATTCATTTATTCATTCGTTCGTTCGTTCATTTTTTATTTTATTATAATTTTATTAATTTCTTATTTTGGATTTTCTGGTTATCCCAAAATTTGGTAAGTTTACAAAACTGTTGGTTTACTCCAGAAT
>CM022677.1:21942280-21969780 GCA_012295275.1 Chrysomallon squamiferum
TGTGGAGCTGGACATGAAGAAAATATGAAAAGAGAAGAAGAAAAGAAACTCACAGGAGAAAGGTCTGTACATCTGTCTGTAGATGTGTCTGTATGTCTGTGTACATCTGTCTCTGTGTCTGTTTACATCTGTCTGTTTGTCTACATCTGTCTGTGTCTGTTTAAATTAGTGTTTATTATTTTTTTGGTTTTGTTGCTGTTATTATTATCATTTATTTGTTATTATTGTTATTTATTTGTTATTTATTGTTATTTGTTATTTATTGTTATTTATTGTTATTTGTTGTTATTACAGATAAACATCTGGCAGCTGTTGACATCAGAAGTCGCTACGTTCTCCTCTCATTATCAGCATCATTGATGCAGCTGTCTAACCATGTCTGGAATTAATGCTGTGAGTTATAGTAACATGTGAGAGAGACAGAGAGAGAGAGAGAGAGAGAGAGAGAGAGAGAGAGAGAGAGAGACAGAGAGAGAGACAGAGAGAGAGAGAGAGAGAGAGAGACAGAGAGAGAGAGAGAGAGAGAGAGAGAGAGAGAGAGAGAGAGAGAGAGAGAGAGACAGAGAGAGAAACACAGAGAGAGAGAAAAACACACAGAAAAGAGATTGTTTCAAAAACTACAAGACACAATCTCGTTTCTCACAGATTTTCTACTACTCTGCCAATCTGTTCAAAGAGGCGGGGCTGACTGAAGCCGTTGCTATGCACGCGACCAGTGGCGTTGGCGCCATCATGGTTGTCATGACGCTGGTCACCCTGCCGCTGATGGACCGAGTTGGTCGGAGGACGCTTCACCTGGTTGGACTGGGAGGAATGTTTTCTTCAGCATTCTCATCACTGTCTGCCTCACACTGAAGGTAAGGATGATGATGTTGATGATGATGATGATGATGATAATCGTGTTGATGATGATAACAGTAATAATAATAACTAACAGTGATGATGATGATAATAAGTTTAGTAATAATAATAATAACAATACAAAACAACAGTAATGATAATAGCAATAATAACAGTAACTACAATAAAAAATAATAATAATAATAATAATAAAAATAATGACAATAACAATAATAATAATAATAATAATAATAATAATAATAATAATAATAACAATAGCAGCAATAATAATGACAGGAATATCACTAATTATAATAACAATAATAATAGAAGAAGAATAACAATAGCAATAATAATGACAAAAATATCACTAATTATAATAAAAATAATAATAATAATAATAATAATAATAATAATAATAACGATAACAGTATCAGCACCTATAATAACGATAGTAAGAATGTGTTTGTGTTTCAGGACTCTGTGGCGTGGTTCAACATGGCCAGTGTGGTTGTCTCGCTGCTGTACGTTGTGTTCTTCGCTGTTGGGCCGGGCTCCGTGCCGTGGCTCATCGTGTCGGAGTTGTTCTCACAGGGTCCTCGTCCCGCGGCCGTCAGCGTCGCCGTCCTCGTCAACTGGGTCGCCAACTTCCTCGTCGGATTCACATTCCCTCACATGCAGGTGAGATGTAGTAGCTGCAGTTGTGGTCGTAGTAGTAGTAGTAGTTGTAATGTCTTTAGGTCTGTATGTTTGTATGTCTGCTTTTTGTTATTTCAGTTATTATTATTAGAAGTGGTAGTAGTAGTAGTTGTTGTTGTTTTAAGAGTAGTAGTAGTAGTATTAGTAGTAGTAGTCGTAATTTCTTTAGGTCTGTGTCTTTATATGTCTGTTTTTTGTTATTTCAGTTATTATTATTAGAAGTGGTAGTAGTAGCAGTAGTAGTGATAGCAGTAGTGGTAATAGTAGTGGTAATGGTAGTACTGCTACTACTACTACTACTACTACTACTACATTATTATAATTACTTCTATTGTTTTTATTTTTATTACTCTTATTATTATTATTATTATTATAGTAGTACAGTATTATGTTACTATTATTATTAACACTATGATTATTGTTGTTATTATTATTACTATTATATTATTATTATTATTATTATATATCATTATTATTTTTTATTAATATTATTATTATTACTACTACTATTTATTATTATTGTTATTATTAGTATTATTTTTATTTTTATTATTATTACTTTTGTTATTATTACTTTTATTATTATTGTTGTTGTTGTTATTAATGTTATTATTGTTATTATTGTTATTGTTATTGTTATTATTGTTATTATTGTTATTACAGAAAGGACTACAGAACTACTCCTTTGTTCCATTCACTGTTCTTCTTGCTGTGTTCTGGATTTTCACTTTCTTCTTCCTTCCCGAAACGAAGAACAAGACGTTTGACGAGATTTCTGCAATTTGGCGAAAACAGCGAAAACCAAAAATATCTCTTAAACACGATGCATACCACACAGCCTCCGAGCTGAAACCTGACTACAGCAACTGAAATCAAAATAATCTCATCTTCTGTGTGTCTGTCTCTCTGTCTGTGTGTGTGTGTGTCTGGTGTTTGAAGTAGTAAAGGTGTAAAGGTGTGGGTAGATGTATATTTGTTGTTGTTTTCTGTTTTGTTTTTATAATGTCGACAAATTCCTTATAATTGACCAAGAAGATATTATGAAAATGTTTTTAGAAAAAGAATTATATATATATATATATGGAAATTTAATTTAGATAGTGGTTGTTATTGGTAATTGTGTGTGTGTGTGTTGTGTTGTGTGTGTGTGTTGTGTTGTGTGTGTGTGTTGTGTGTTTGTAAGTGTGTATGTTATAGTGTTTGTATATTTGTGAGTGTGTGGTGTGTGTATGTGACTGTGTATGTAGGTACATGTATCTGTGTGTGCGTGTCTGTCTTTCTGTGTTTCTGTCTCATGATAACGATACTCTGATTCTTTACAGCAACAAGTCTCTTTACATACAATTTGTTTTTATGAAATCTGTGACTATGTTAATTTTCACACCACATTCTATTTCATGTTCTCAAAAATAAAAATAAAACAGTCCCATTACACACAAAGCACAAAAAAATTATTATTATTACTTTTTTTTTTTTTTTTTTTACATGAATGATGTTTAATTATACTGAACAGTAACGGGGGGATGTAGGATATCCCCCCCAGCTCTGTTACAGCACTTTGTTATGTAAGTGAACCTTTATCTTACTTTTGTTTGTGTTTCACAGGGTTTAATGCAGAGGTTATGGACATTACTGAAAGATACAATTAACTTTTTTTTTTTTTTTTTTTTTATTAATTATTATTATTTTTTTTTTTAATAGAATTTCATCACTTTTGTGTATCATTTGTTTACAGTTGAAGAGTTTATGGTTAAAATTTATATATGTAAGATAAAAAAAAAGTATGCAGACACACACATATACACACACAGACATACATATACACAAACTCACAGACACAATGACACAATCACATAATCATATATTTAAAGTGGTAATTAAAAATTGTCTGTAACAATTTCTATATACATATATATATTTTTATAAATATATATTTTTGAATAATTTAATAAATCTATTTGTAATAATCAAAATATTTTTAAAATACTTTATATACAGAATACCAAAAAAAAACCCCAAAGATTCCAAATATATTTTTGACACTTTACAACAGTCATTCTTAACATATTTTTTTTTTTTTGTTGTTTTTTTTTTTTTGTTTCAACATTCATAATTTTTGAGGTTTGCTATTTTTAGGTTAAACGTTATATAATAGAAATATGACAAATTATATAACACTGTCATCGGGATTTGTACCTTTTGTTGTTGTAAATACAATTTTAGCTTTTACTGTTGCACTGTAATCACACTGTGTCACTAGAGGGCGCTACTGCCAGAGTTGACAATCCCTGGCTTCAAGGATGACCTAGGTTTTTAGAATTATAGGATAATTTTGGGTTTACAAAATTTTACTACGGAATATTTTATATATATATAGATATAGATATAGATAGATAGATAGATAGATAGATAGGTAGATATAGATAGATATTCTTATTTAACCTAATTAATAAATTAATCATTATTTTACATATAAGTAAATAGAACAGGTAGAATTATAAATGAAATATAGATGTCACGTTGTTTTTTCTTATTATAAACCAATTATATATTATCGTCATGATCATCATTTTTGTTGTTGTTGTTATTTTATTATTATTATTATTATTATTATTATTATTATTATTATTATTATTATTATTATTATTATTATTGCATTTCATTTTATTACAAAAGTATTATTATTATTAATTGAAAGGCAGGCATCAACTGTTTAAAATGACGACATTTTGGAAAATATTAATAATCATGTAATTTATACCAGACACTGAAACAATGTATACAAATAGCATATAAACTGATATGAATGATTATATTAATGTGGTATAGGATCAATAGAAATATATGAAATAGAGAGAGAGAGAGAGAGAGAGAGAGAGAGAGAGAGAGAGAGAGAGAGAGAGAGAGAGAGAGAGAGAGAGAGAGAGAGAGAGAGAGAGAGAGAGAGAGAGAGAGAGAGAGAGAGAGAGAGAGAGTGTGTGTGTGTGTGTGTGTGTGTGTGTTTATTACTGGTTACTATTTTAAGATATCAGCTATGTTTGTATGTGTGTGTGTGTGTTTAACTGTTGTTTTTGACAATTGACTGGTAATCACAAAAGTTCTCCACATTTTACTTGATAACATGATCAGTCTATTCATTAGACAAAAAGAAAAAGGAGAGAGAAATAAAATTGTTAAAATAAAAATATTATTCCTTGATTTCTTTTGTTTTATTTGTGTTACAAAAATTGTAGTATATGACCAGTATTAACAAAGGTTAGATTGGGAAAACAAGATTGATGAGCTCCTTTTAGAAATATTGCTAAGAAATGGGATTATTTAAATAATGATGTAGTATTTTAGTGTCTGTTTTGTTTGCTTATTAATTTATTAATTTATTTAGTTATTTATTTATTTAAGAATTAATTAATTTATTTAACTATTTATTTATTTTAAAATTTTACATTGTATGATATATAATTTATAAAAAAATGTACACAAAAGTGGTGATGAGGGAAAACAACAGATACTTATATCACTGACTTTATTGTTAGAAAAGATTTGGATCTCTAATAATAATTTTAAAAAAGGAAGAAGAAGAAACAGAAGAACGCACAATAATAATAATAATAATAATAATAATAATAATAATAATAATGATAATAATGGCAATAATAATAATAACATCGTCGACACCAATAACAATAATAATTAATAAAGCGATATATTAAAAAAAAAAAAAAAAAAGAATTGTATTAAAAAAGTTATTTTGAAACTAAAACCAATACGGCAATAGTGTTACTCGAGTACGCAACGAAACCGGACTAATAAACACACGTAAATCACATAATCCTCACCGCAAGAGAAGATTAAAAATTTCAAATGATATTTTCCTTTCACTAAAATGGCAACTGAAGATTATTTCCACTGCGTCGAAAAGTTGATTCGAAACTTGTAAAAGGTTGGTGTACAATTCCAGCAAAGATGGCGCCCGTAATCTTTAATCCTATCTCGAACTGAGAAGAGTTCCAATTAAAATTCTGCAACTTGCTTTTATAATTTTTCGTTGCTATTTTTACCTCGAGCAGTGATTCTAAATAAGCAGACGATTACATGGAGATTTCTTCTTGTGTTTTTTGTTTTTTTTGGGGGGGGAGATATTTAATTTTTCTTTCTTTCTTTCTTTCCGAACATTATTTGGCTGAGAGACTAATTATAAAGCAGGAACAAAAATAGAAATTTCGTAAACCCTCTTTCCCCGTATTAACGTATTTTGTACGTTTCATGTTTGCCCCCGAACTAGTAGGATATGACGTCACTGTCATTGTGACGTAGCGAATAGTCAGTGACAAACTATTGGACAGCGGTAAGAAGTAAGAATTATTTTAATTATTATAATCAAGTGAATGTGTGTGTGTGCGAAAGAGCGTGCGTGCGTGCGCGCGTGCGTGTGTGTGTTTTAGACGATCACTTGCAATGTCTGGGAAAGAACGTGCTTCATTATTTACTGTTTATATATTACATATGTTTTTTTGGTTAGAATTACTTCATTTTGATTGGTTGTTGTGGCTGTTGCTGCTGTCGTTCTTTAAACAAAGAAAGAAAGAAGAAAGAAGGAAAGCTAAAGAGTAAAATGTATAAGCAATAATCATGTGATAATTACAAAAAGGAAGAAGAAAGAAGCCCACTAACTTGAGTTTCATTAAAAACCTTTTCAAAACCAAACAACACCAATTTATGTACTGAACCTCTTCATCAATAACAAATTACATCTTCTTTTAGCATATCTGACACGAGTTACCTACCTTTGATCCATCAAAGACATTCACTTTCAAACGTAATTAAAATGTTCGTCGTTGATATATTTTATTAATTATAAAAGTATTATGTATCGAAAGAAGCATTAGTCTGAATTTGCGTGGAGTTATTTTCAATCTACAGATTCTGCTTACGTCATCGTTTGATTTTTCTCTTTCTTACGTCATTATTCGTTACATACAACATTGTTAATTTAATATATTAAATATTTTTGTTTGACATTTCTCTCTCTCTCTCTCTCTCTCTCTCTCTCTCTATATATATATATATATATATATATATATATATATATATTTAAACACATACACACATGCACATATATAAATACATCTTTGTATGTACCAGCATTTCTTTCTATTTTTCTGTATAATCTGCTTGTCTCTGTATCTTTTTATCTTTCTGTCTCTTTCTCTAACTATATTTCTATCTTTATATCGTTCTTTCTATGCATTTTTGTCTTTCTGTGTCTTTCCGTCTTTCTTTCTCTTTATTTTTACTAATAAAATAGATAGATAGATAGATAGATAGATAGATAGATAGATAGGTAGTTAGATATATATATATAGATGGATAGTTAGATAGATAGATAATATATAGATAGATAGATAGATAGATAGATAGATAGATAGATAGATAGATAGTTAGATAGATAGACAGACAGATAGACAGACAGACAGATATATAGATAGATAGATAGACAGACAGACAGATAGATAGATAGATAGATAGACATATAGTCAGATAGATAGATAGACAGATAGACAGATAGATAGATAGACAGACAGACAGACAGACAGACAGATAGATAGATAGATAGATAGATAGATAGATAGATAGATAGATAAATAGATAAATAGACAGATAGACAGATAGATAGATAGATAGATAGATAGATAGATAGATAGAGATAGATAGATAGATAGATATGTGTCTTACTTTGTCTTTCTATATCTATCTACCAATGTTTTAGCCTCTCTCTTCCTTTCTTCGACATCAGTGTCTTTTTCTAACACTGTCTCTGTGTCTGTATATTTGCCTGCAGGAATAAATATCGTTACAAATTCATACGCCTAATGCACACAAACAAATACATAAATACACAAACGTACACACATACCCACGCGTACACAAACACACGTTTATAAATAGAACGTGCTAAAAATACAACTTACACCTCTTGCAAGCGAGACGCAGATCGCTGTGACGTCATTTGTAAAGCGTTCCAGACGTGATGACAATGTCGCGTGCATCTGACTTGGCTCAGTCTGTACAATACGTCCTCTGTCGTTTCTGAAAGCAGTCGTAAATAATTTATTGTTAATAGCCGTATTAAGTGGAAATGCCTATTAAAAACGTAAAAAAACAACAACAAAAAAAACCAATGTACGTAGAGAGAAACAGAGAGACAGAGAGACAGACAGATATATATCGAGAGAAATATGGACTCAGAGAGCGAAAGACAGAGACAGAAACAGAGATACAAATAGAAAGAAACAGAGAGAGAGACAGAGATAAGGAAGAGACAGAAACAGAACAGAAACAGATTGAGAGAGACAGAGAGACACCGACAGAAACAAAAACAGAACAAAAACAGATAAATCCAAAGTGAGACACATATATACAGAGAGAGAGAGAGAGAGAGAGAGAGAGAGAGAGAGAGAGAGAGAGAGAGAGAGAGAGAGAGAGAGAGAGAGAGAGTCAGAATGAGAGACAGGCAGACAGACAGACAGACAGAGGTGTATCACACTACTATCAAACACACAGAAGCCCTACTCACGGAGGAGAAAGAAATTTATTTGGCTTCTTAAACGTAAAAGTCTTCAATCACTGAAACTGGTATCACTATAATCCATGTCTCTTCAAAGGTCAGCAAGAAAAAAATTGTAAAGGAATAGAAGGGGTTGGGGGTGGGGTAAGGGAAGGTCCAAAATATGATAAGAGGGTGGAGAGGTAAGGGATGATGAATTCATGACTCCAAAATGTTATATTGTGAGAAAGAAAGTAATAGGCGCCAATCCAGTATATTTTACGGGAAGTAAGGAAGACATTCAAAGGTAAGATCCAAAATATTATAAGGGAAGAAAGGATGTAATGGGCGAATCCAAAATGTTATTAGGGTAGAACGGTTGTGAGATGAAGGTTAAAAACGAAAATATTATAAGTAGTGATCGTAATGGTGGAGGGAGGGGAAAGGGTTGAAAAGGAAGATAAACCACCAAGTGTTTTATTAAATCACTGTAAACAAATTAATAATTATTTGTTCTGATATTTTCTAACCGAGACATGATACATGTGGCTTGTTACAGTGTAGACATGTCTGATTACAGAGTCGTCTGGTGACCTCATCGTAATAACAGACTCCAGTGAAAAAAATTCGTATTACTCCGCGATATTCTTGTCTACTTCTTCGTCTTCATTGTTTTTTTTGTTTTTTGTTTTTTTCTTCCATGTATTGTTCTTTTTTTTCTTTTCTTTTCTTTTTTTTTTTCTTTTTTTTTTTCTTTTTTTTTTGTCTTTGATTTCTTGTCATTTTTTTTAGATTTTTTTATTAAATTTTTCTTCAGATTCCTTTCTTCATCATAATCTTCTTCATCTTCTTTTTTGTTGTTTTTTTATCTTCATCATGCTCTTCTTTTTCTTCCTTTTCTTCATCATCATTTTATTCCATTTATATTTTTCTTTTTTCTTTTTCATGATTATCATATCCTTTTTGCTTCCAATTATCTTCTTCTTTTTCTTCTTCTTCTTCTTTTTATCTATCCTTTACTTTTTATTCATCATGATCTTCCTCTTCGATTCTGTTTTTCTACTACTTCGTCATCATTTTATTCGATATATATATTCTTCATTTTCTTTATCATCAGTTTCTTCTTCTTCTGATTTCTTCCACCTTTTTCTCTTCTTTTTTCTTCTTACCTTTCTTCTTCTTCTTCTTCTACTTCTTCTTCTTTGTTTTTTCTTCGACTTCTTCTAAATCTTCAACAATAAAGTAACTCTACAAACTGTTCTAGAGTGGGCGTTGCGTATCATACTAACTACTAAAGTTACTTTAGAATATATATTTTATTATCATTATTATTTTTTAATAACGTCGATATAAAACTGTAGGCGTGTTAGCAATCAGCATTAACGACATCGCCCAATTTGGCCCAAAAAAAAAAAAAAAAAAAAAAAAAATGGCCTCAAACAACTATAATGGTTTCTCATTCCCGTAACAATAACGCTACTTCCAAATAAGATTCTGCCAATTTGTTATCCTAATACTGGACGAAACGATACGAGCCCACTGAAATCTCTATCCTCACTTTTATTTTTTTAAGCATTATTATTATTATTATTATCATCATCATCATTATTATTATTATTATATTGTAGTAACAGACGAATGAGTAGATTTCATAATTATCGATTTGCCCGGTCGACGTATAAGAAGGCGCGGTTTATCGTCTGCTACACGACCACGTAGAAGGAAAGCACGCCGGCACGCGACAAGGAAATATATCCACAGTCGATCGTCTGCCATCAGGAAAACGGGGGCCAAAGCGAAAAGTTGTTAAACTGCGGGACGAACGAACGTGACTTTGTGAACTGTTTTTCCAAGATGAAACTCGCTGTACACATCCTCCTCTTTTTTGTGACGTCATTTTGGCAAGGTACGTTTATACAATGTGTTTGTTTTGTTGTAGTTATTATTATTATTATTATTATTATTATTATTATTATTATTATTATTATTATTATTATATGTGGGTTTTTTTTAAATATCGCTGAGGAAAAAATTTCGTAAATGTTTTTAAAATAATAATTATCATATGATACGAAATCGACTAGTTTTTTTTTATTGTACATTTATAATGTTATTTAGGAAAATTATAAATTTTTATGAGAGAGAAAGAGAGAGAGAGAGATCTGCAATCTCGCTCTATCTATCTATCTATCTATCTATCAATCTAGCATTTAAATTTTAGAATTTGGCTAAATATTTTTTAAATGCGACAAAACTGAATGGACAGACAAATACACGGATGTTTGTACGTTCGTTTTTATTAGCAAGGATAAAACGGACGGAGGTATGGCCTGAGTTAACGAATAATTTATATAAGTAAATGAAGGCCGAAAGAAAGAAAGAAAGAAAGAAATAAAGAAAGAATTAAAAGTTCTAAAATGTTCAGTCATCTTTTTTAGTATTTATTTATTTATTTATTTTGGTTTCATTAATTTTTCTAATATATTTAAATAGATTTCCATTTTAATGATAAAAAATATTTATATATATTTAAATAGATTTCCATTTTAATGATAAAAAATGCTGTCAAAGATAATTTTAAACAAACATAAAAAAAATACAGCAGAGATAAGGAAATATAAAAACAAAAAAAGAAAATGATATAAGAAAGAAATTTAAAAAGATGATTTCAACTTTATTCTTTATTTTAATAATAACTAATTCTGTCATGATCTGAGAGAGAGAGAGAGAGAGAGAGAGAGAGAGAGAGAGAGAGAGAGAGAGAGAGAGAGAGAGAGAGAGAGAGAGAGAGAGAGAGAGAGAGAGAGGTTTAAAATATTATTTTTTTATTTTGTATTACGTCTTCAAAACCATATATGTTTTTGCTCGACATTGCGGGGTTGTTTTTTTTTCGTCTCTTTTTTCGTTAAGTGTGCACGTGTGTGTGAGTTTTCATTATTTTTCATTGCATTTGCAGCCCACACAAAAACACTGAAATAAACCAAGCAATTAGTTAAAGACGATAATCATGTTACATTAGCAAACCAAAAGAAAAATATTAAACGACTGCCTAAACGAAACATTTTTGAAACTTGTGGACCACTTCTGGCTCTTTAGCAGTTCAGTTTATTATTAAATCAACTCTGACAGAAAACAAATGTTATTTTGAAAGAGAAAACAGAAATTTAAAAATTTATAATAATTAATCCTTTGTGAACGATGATTTTTTTTTTTTTTTTTTTTTTTTTTTTTTTTTTTTTTTTTTTTTGCCACGAAATAACAAGCGTGGATCAATAAACCACGAAAGTTTTCTGACAAAAATAATTATTTAAATTAGTTTACAATTGACTTTATCGTTAATTTTAAACGGTTTTGAAAAAAAAAAAATGGGGAAAGAAAGCAAGAAAGATACAAAAAACAAAAAAAACATTAACCAAAAAAAATTCCAGTTATACGAGATTAAACGATGATAGCCGAAGATAGCTGAAAATAACCGAAAATAATCGAATAAAACGTTTTCATTTTACGGAGAATGTTTCTTTCTTTCTTTATTTCTTTCTTTCTTGACTGTTTTCTAACTTACGTATTTATTCTGATTAATTTAGGTGTTAATTCGCTAACTTATTTACATATTTACATATTTTCTTAAATCAGTTAAATACTTGATCACAACTATAAACAATTATTTGCGAGTCAGAATATCATAAATATCATCGTAAACGTAATTTTTACGTAATAATTACTTAACGCAATGACAACTGAACGACGTCACAATAGTTATGACGTTTTTAAAAATGTCGAGGTCCGCTCAACAGTGTGTTAGTTTGTAAGTATGTAAGTATGTTAGATTGTTAGAGAAAAGAAAGCTTCATTCAACTGAACATTGAAGGTATCTATTCAGCGCATGCGTAGCCTCGTTTTTCATTGTGTTAGAATGTCAGAAAGTTTCAGCTTATTCAAAAATCAAGTTATTTTCATGTCTTCGTCAACACAGATTATAACCTACATTTTCATTCCATTCCTCTTTTTTCATTTTCATCGTTTTTACTTATTATTATCCTAGTATTATCCTAGTAATAGTAGTGGTTTTAGAAGTAGTAGTAGCAGTAATAGTTGTAGTAGCAATAGCAGTAATAGCAGTAATAATACTAATAATCATCATCATCATTATCATTATTATTATCATTCTTAATATTATTATTATTATTGTTGTTAATTATTGTATTATATTATTTAATTATTCATTCATTCATTCATTCGTTCGTTCGTTCATTTTATTTTATTATAATTTTATTAATTTCTTATTTTGGATTTTCTGGTTGACATCCCAAAATTTGTAAGTTTACAAAACTGTTAGTTTACTCAGAATAGACACATTTGTGTGTTATTTCGAGTATTTCGAGTATTTCCAGTAAGTTCTGACTATAAACAGCAAACACCGAGCTGTGCTATCTGGGAATCGTAATTCGAAATAATTAACAAATATTTTCCGCCAAAGCTGTTTCTGTTGTAGCTTACGAAAACTTACAAGGGAAAGAAAATCTTCGAGAAAAGATGGCGGATTGTGTTTCTGCGGCGAAAAGTTCAGCAGAATGTCTCTTTCACTGACACGTGTCAGAATTTTTTTTTTTTTTTTATTTTTTATTTTTATTTTTATCCTTCTTTTTTTTTTTTTTTTCTTTTTTTTTTGTTCTCTGACTTTTAGTCAGGCGAGGTTTGTCAGTTTCAGTAATATGTGTTTTATTTGTATTTTATTTTATTGCGTTTCGTTTCGTTTTGTTTTTGTTTTTGTTTCTTTTCGTTCCAGTTTTATTTTATTTTACATAAATTCATTTTATTTATTTATTTATTTATTTATTTATTTATTTATTTATGTATTTCATATTATTTATATCGTAGTATTTATTTTATTTTTTTTTTTTTTTATTATTTTATTTTATTTTTTCTTCATTTTATTATGAATTTTATTTTATTATTTTTTTTTTTTATTATTATTATTATTATTTTTTTTATAAGACACACTTAATTTCTGTACCACACTTTCAATTTTTCACCAACCGTTAAATAGTTCTCGTCAAAGCACGCCTTTCGTGAACCGTACCACTGGGAGCATAATCTATGAATCACGATAAAAAAAAAAAAATGCGACTGGAACCCGCGTAGGTGGCGCTGCACGGACCCGACGATATCCCATCCTTCACTTTGATCGATTGCTTATTGTTCGAGTGGTCCGTCGCCATTTTGAAACGACAATAATCCGCTTTTTATGGGGAAGAACGTTATCGAACGACCGCGTCTGTTTCCTTTAATTAGGTCAGCTTTGTTTTATTTATTTGGTCAGTTAGTTGGAGTTTTCAGTTAATTAATTGCTTAGTTCTCTTGTGGTTGTCACTCGATTTGTCTGTCGCAAGCAATTCTGTCTGTTTGTCTGTCTGTCAGTCGTTTGTTCATTCAGTCAGTCAGTCAATAAGTCAGTCAGTCATTTAGTCAGTCATTCAGTTAGTTAATAAGTCAGTCAGTCAGTCAGTCAGTCAGTTAATAAGTCAGTCAGTCAATAAGTCAGTCAGTCAGTCAGTTATTCAGTTAGTCAATAAGTCAGTCAGTCATTCAGTCAGTCAATAAGTCAGTCAGTCATTCAGTCAGTTATCAGTCAGTCATTCAGTCAGTCAATAAGTCAATAAGTCAGTCAGTCATTCAGTCAGTCAATAAGTCAGTCAGTCATTCAGTCAGTCAGTCAGTCAGTCAGTCAATAAGTCAGTCAGTCAGTCAGTCAATCAGTCAATAAGTCAGTCAATAAGTCAGTCAATCAGTCAGTCAGTCAGTCAGTCAGTCAATAAGTCAGTCAGTCATTCAGTCAGGCTGAGAATCCTCTATTCGACCTCTTTGCGACCTGAAGTGTTTCAGATTTTTGGAATATAAAGAAACAGACTGAGACTAACAAGCATCCACTTTTATTTTCATTTTTCAGAGTTACGCAAAATATTTCACACATTTTCAATCATGCATAAAATGAAAGTCACGAGTCCAGAAAACTGTGACACATCACATAAATTCTTCTGCTTTCTCGGGAAAAAAACATAAAAAAAAAAAAAAAAAAAAGTTTTTTTCGCATTATCGGAACTTTTCGCTCTATTTCGATTTTTTTTTTTTTCGGACAAAACTACTTTCAAACTTCCGTCTCCAGTCAAGCTTTGGTGATCTTACGGTCTCTCTGTGTATTATTCAGTATTATTCAGTATTATTCAGTATTATTCAGTATTATTCTCCGAGGCAAAAATTAACGTGTACGAATACGCCAGGTGAAGACTTAGAGAGAAGAGAATCTTCGACACCCCGCTCTACCCGCCGCCCCCCCACCCCCTGCTTCCTCTGCTTCCTCAGCGAGCACGCGCGGGTCTGTTGTTAATTAAAACAGTAGACATGTCTGTGCTCGTGGAGTTTGCTTGACTGGTGAATTACGCAGACGAAAACGAGTTTTTTTTCTCGACCTCGACCCTGTCGTTGTTATGACGTAACGTCGTCGTGTATCGATGTTTTGATTACAGGTTGGTTGCAGGTTAATTCAGACTGGGTAAAAAATTAGTCTTAATTATATCATCAGGTTCTGTTGTTTTCCGTTTCACACACAGGCACGCACGCACGCACGCACACGCATACATACACAAACGCTCAAAGAGGTTCGCACGCACACGTGAGCAATTTACCTCTCTCCATATCTCACTTTTTTTTTTCTTTTTCTTTCTTCCTCTGTTTCTCATTCTTACTTTCTGCCTATCTGTCTTGTCTTTCTATCCGTCTATCTGTCTGTCTATCCGTCTGCCTGTCTGTCTGTTTGTCCAACTACTTAACCATCCATTTATCTACCTTGCCATTCCACAATCCGTCCATCTGTCTGTCTAGCTATCTGTCTGTCTGTCTGTATAATCTATCCGTCTAATTTCCCTATTTTCATATACTCTTGCTCTGTCTCTCTGTCTCTCTTTCTGTGTTTCCGTCTCCCTCTCTTCCGCACACACACTCTTTCACTCTACCCTTTAACTTTAAAAAAAAAAAAAAAAATTAGTGAAATTTTCGCAGAGGCTCTAATTGGGTATCAACTGTTGTCTGTACAGTCCAAATTGTACTAACTAGCTGAAGCAAAACATTACTGTTATTAATTAGCGAACCGAAAAGAAAAAGAAACAGGAAAAAAAGGAGATGTATTAATTACGTCTAGATTCGCATTTTAATTAAAAAGGAAAGGCTCAGGATGTGCGACGTAAAAGTAATGTTCGTTATTATCCGTAAATGCTCGTTATTATCCGCATGTACTCGTTAGTATTCCTTATTATTCGTAAAAAGTGAGGAAACAAACCTGAGATATTATTTTTTCGAGAAAGTCTTATTTCGTTCTGTTTTTGAATAGATTTTATTTATTTTATTTTATTTTTTTTATATATATATATATAATTTATTATTTTATCGTTTGTTTCTTTCATCCTTTCTTTCTTTTTTCTTTCTTTCTTTCTTTATTTATTTATTCAATTAGTTACTTAGTTTTTTGTTCATATGTCTGTCTTCTATGTATCTAAAGATGATCATGTAGATAAGAATTTGTTTACGATCAAAGACATCACTTAATTAATAATAATTAGAAATTCTTCGAGAAAGATAGTATTTGTTCGGACATCTGTTCGTAACATTTCGGATTTATTCGCCGAAAGACGACCACAAAAACTGAAACAGTCTCTCTCTCTCTCTCTCTCTCTCTCTCTCTCTCTCTCTCTCTCTCTCTCTCTCTCTCTCTCTCTCTCTCTCTCTCTCTCTCTCGTGAATATTACAAAGAAATTTATGTATGCGTGTGTGAGTGCGTTCGAGTGTGTTGAATAGTTATGTGCGTATATGTGTGTGTGTATATATATATATATATAAGTGAGTATGTATGTGAATATGTATACGTATGAGCGCGTGTATGTGTGACTGTGCGAGTATGTGTTTGTATGTGTATATCAACATATATATATATATATATATATATATATATATATATAAGATCAGGTGTGACTTGTTGATTAATGACAACTAATTATAAATAATAAGGTGTAAATTTCAGCCAGGTGTGTGTTTGCTAATTACACTCAATCAGCAGGTAACAAATAATAAAAGGTTTCAAATATCCTGATCATACTTAATTATGCTTAATTGTTCATGTGTGTGTGTGTGTTTCTAAATATAGACACACACACACACATACGAACAAAACCAAAATCCATACCAACCTGTAGACAATAAAACAAGTAGATCGATAATCAGGCATAGAGTAAGTAAGAAAGATGGAAAGAAGGTGAAAGAAAGATGGCCGTTAAATAATATAAAAAGATAGAAAGAAAGTAAGAACGAAAGAAAAATAATGGAAATAAAGTAATAATTTAATTATATATATATATATAAAACCATAGAAAGGGGAATAGAAAATTAATAATAATAATAAAAAAATAAACAAGAAAAAAAAAAAAAATAAGAAGAAAATTAAGAAAATAAAAATAAAAATATCAAAAAATAAAAAATTATCAACTTCTTTCTTTATATGCAGTTTTATTATTTTGTCTTGTTAACAAAGTCGTAGTTGCTGCTGTTGTCGTCATCTAACTTCACTGATGTACTCATAGAAACTAAAATTAAAATTATTTTTATACTTCAAAGATATTTACAAATATTTTTGGAAGGAAAAAAAAAAAAAAAAAAAAAACCAGATGAATTTAAATATATTGCGCCATGTAAATGACGTTGCTATGATATATGACGTCATAATTAACAATGACGTTGATATACGTAATTTTGTTTTATTACTAAAATGGGAAAGAAATTAGGTGAATACATGGAGTATGGGGGAGGAACAATATATATATATATATATATTTAAAATTCATTTCAAAGCTAAAAGGTTACATCTGAAATCATTGCTTTAAACATTACTGGAATTAGTTTAAAAATCAACCGATCAAAGGAAGTCATAATTGCCAACCAATTCAACGATTATTATTACATTTTCAACGAAGTCTGTCTTCTTCACTCATTAGTTTTCGAAATGACTTTGTTAAACACTGCAAAACGAGCCCTTCATTTTGGTCTGCTGCTCTGGTCAGCGAGAATTTATTCCTCAAAAGAACTTTCCACTAACGAAGCGTTGACAGCGTCAGAACTCTGCAACAATGGATCTGACAACGTGCACGACGTTTTCCGTGTGGTCTCGACTGAGGCACGGATTTCTTCCAGTAATGGAAGATTTACGTTTCTTTAGAAGACCTGTAAACAATCAGTTTTGTTTTGTCATTCAGTTTGGTTAGTTAGCTTCGCTCTGTCGTCGGAGCTGTCCTTTGAGATACATGGGCGGGATGGGTGGGTGGGGTGGGGTGGGTTGAGGAGGGGGGGACGGGACAGATGGAAAGAGCAATGGTGGGCGGTATTGAAAGGAGGCTAATGGAACGAAGGATGGATTGACGGAAGGATGGATGGATGGATGGATGGATGAATAAGTAAGATAGATAGTTTGGAATGTTGGTAGATAGGCAGGCACACAAACACATCGGTATCTTTATTAGAAAATTTAGAAATTTTAAAACATAAATTCAAATTATCTGCTAAAACATAATATAAGCGTGCATCGTCGTCACCATCTTTATTATTGTCATCATCATTTTCATTATCATTGTTATCATCATGACCATCATTATTTTTTATTATCATTGTCATCATCATCATCATCATTATTGTCGTCATCATTATCATTATCATCATCGTCATACTTATTTTTACCATCATCATCTTTATCATTATTATTATTATTATCATTATTATTATTATCATAATCATTATTATTATTATTATTATCATAATCATCATCATCATCATCATCATTATTATTATTATCATAATCATCATCATCATTTTCATCATCATCATCATTATTATTATTATTATTACTTAATCCCACCTACACTCGTCACCGCCCCCCCCCCACACACCCACACACACACCCACCCCGTTGATATGGAAACAGAAACGTGGAGGAGATGAAACTGATCTGTTGAGTGGTGTAAAACAAAACTGCACGGTACCGGATATTTAGCCACCATAAAAAAACAACGCAGCGCATCGCTTACGGGCCGTTTTAACAGCCATTCGCATATCGAGCACGCTATCGTAACAACTGCCACAATAAACATGGCGGCATGATCGCCCATTTCCACGACGTTATTATCCGAGTCCCGTCGAGCGATTTCGGATTTGTTTTCAGTTTATGATGTGCTCGGAGCCAGCAGATAAAGTCATTTTAGAAATTTTACAACGATTCATTTTAATAATTGATGTGTTTTTTTTTTTTTTTTTCTGTCAACACATCAAGAAAAACAGACAATATTATTACGGTTATAGTAGTTAATCGTTAACTATAATTTTAATATACATTTGTTTAAATATTCATGCCATTTATTATTAGCAGCAGCAGTGGTGGTAGTAGTAGTAGTAGTAGTAGTAGTAGTAGTAGTAGTTGTTGTTGTTGTTGTTGTTGTTGTAGATGTAGTAATAATACCAAAAGTTGCAGTCGTAGCAGTAGTGGTTGCAGTAGTAGTAGTAGTAATAACAGCAGTAGCAGAGTTGTAGCATTAACTTTTGCGGTAGTAGTAGTAGTAGTAGTAGAAGTTGCAGTGGTTGTAGTAGAATTGTTGTTGATGTTATTATTATTACTTTGCCGTTGCTGCTGTTGCTGATAAATGTTAGAAAAAGAATAATCAGAAAAAAAAAAAAAAAAAAAAAAAAAAAGAAAGTCCTAAATTCGTATCATAATTGATGTGTTGTTTTTAACACAAAATAAAACTAATTTGAAACGCAGAATAATAATAATAACGAAACACATCAATATTAACACGAAAATTAATAACTTTTATAGAGAAACCTTCAAGAAGTATTTTTGTATTTCCGGATCGACAACTTCTTCACAAACACATCCATTTCCTCCTCCTCATTTCAACAACAGAAACAGCAACAGCAACAGCAATAATAACAATAATAATAATAATAATAATAATAATAATAATAATAATAATAATAATAAAAATTATATCAAAATAAACAATGGTTTTAAAAAATGAAATAAACGATTATTCTATTAATATTCCGTTAAACGATTCGATTAATAATGATTAAAAAAAAAAAAAAAAAAAAAAAAAAAATTAGCCGCTCCCGGGTCACGTGACTCGCGACACGCGCGCGTCACCCGCGAGACCTCACTTCTGCGACGAGTAGGTCTCGGGGCGCCTCGAGATCTCGGCTGATTAAATCTGTTTCGTTAATTGCGCGCGATAACGCTTGTTAAAAGTAAATTATTCTCTCTGACTGTTTCCCCGCGACACGTTACGCGTCGCTGTTCTCGGACTAGCAGAAGTCGCTTGTGTAGTTAAAAAATAATAATAACAATAATAATAATAATAGTAATTATTAATATTATCTCCCTTAGATGACGGTGTCGCTTATGTATCAAATAATGGGTTTTCTTCTTTCTGTTGTTAAATTTGTTTCGTCTATTTTTTTTGTATATGGAATAAATAAATTGAATACCATACTCTGGAACGTATTGTGTGTGTGTGTGTGTGTGTGTGTGTGTGTGTGTCTGTCTGTCTGTCTGTCTGACTGTTTGTGTGGGTGTGGTGTGTGGGTGTGGATAAATGTGTTTGGTTATAGGAATTAAATATGCTCTGACTTATCTTCGACTGATTAGACTCTGGACTTAGACAATACTCGGGAACTAACTGACACAGGAGGACAAAGTCCAATCACGACCTAACAAACCCCGTCAGATGCCGCTGACGAGACTCGAACGAAACGACACCCATTCACCCGCACTCCGACGTTACTGTTCACCCCCCCCGATGAAGACAACGCTACGTATGTCTGTCTGAATATACGTGTGTTTTCACATCTGCATGTCGTCATTCTTCTCTATTCTTCTAATCCTAAAAGTTCATCAAGTTCCATTTTTAATTAGTTCGGGAACTGAAAAGAAAATTTTGACGTCTGTTTTTAACTTTTTTTATTTTTTTTTTTCCCCTCCACTCTGTGACTTTATAATATCTTAACGTCTTAACCTATAATATGTGGTATTAATTTTGGAATAAGACAAAGCCTGGATTAACGTCACGTGACACTGGTATACACAGGTGTGTGATAAATGTGTATAGCAAACAGTCTTAATACGAATACAAATCTCGCGGGAGATTTAAACTTTAATTAATTTTCTCGCCTTAGGATAAGTTCAGGATCAGCAGACGAGAGAGAGATCAGTTCATATTTTTTATTTTTGTTTTTGTTGTTTTTTTTCCCTCCCTTCTGCTTTGTTTGTTTGTTTGTATGTTTAGCTGCTGTTTCTTTGTTTTAGTTTTGTTTATTTTATTTTATTTTATTTATTTTATTTATTTTATTTATTTTATTTTATTTAAATATTTAAATATTTATTTATTTGTTTGTTTGTTTGTTTCTCTTTTGCTACGGCTACTAGAACTATTATTGCAACAACAACAGCTAATACTACCACTACTACTATGCTACTAGTACAACTATTACTACAACAGCTACTACTGCTGCTGTTACAACTTGTATTACTAGTACTGCTATTGCTACTACTACTACTACCAAATTTAGTATTACTACTACTCCTATTATCATTACTACTACTGCCACTATTATTATTATTGCTTCTGCTACTACAACTACTACTACTACTACTACTATCGCTACTATTTCTACTTCTACTACTAGCATCAGCCAAATCATTATCTGAGACAAACAAAATTAGCGTGCCGTACAAAATATAATATTACAAGTTTACAAATACGTGACGACCCATGCGTTACAAAAAGCGTGATTAAACCGCACAAGTGTGGGCCACTTAATTTTTCAATTTTTATTAACATCATCTTCGTTAATCTCCGCCGTTTATCGGTTAATTATCCGCTGGATTGACGTCGGTAAACTCCGTCTGGAGTGCCGTACAAACAGTCCCACAGTTCGCTGCGGCGCGCTGACCTCGTCATCAAAGAAACGTTATTGCTTCTTGTTCAGTTTTATTACGTCATAAATTGACGCGATGAAGTCTAAGCAGTGAAGCAGTCAACGTAATGAACAAGATGGTGGTGATTTAGGGCGGTATCTAGGCAACGGTAAAGAGGTGAAAAAAACGAGACTGATATAGAGAGAGAGAGAGAGAGAGAGAGAGAGAGAGAGAGAGAGAGAGAGAGAGAGAGAGAGAAGAAGAAGAAGAAGAGAAAATGGAAACACCTAATTAATTAAGATGTTGGAGTATAACGTGCACTATTATATTCTTGTTTGACAGAAATGTATCTAATATCGATATTAACAGAAGGTCACGTGGTATTAGTTCTTAAGAGCTGCTGATTAAATAAACCTCTACGACAAAGCCATAGAGACACACACGCAGACACAGACACGCACACACACACACACACAGATTTTATTACGAATATTGTTTATCACTTTATTTTTTACTCATTCTACTACTGATAATAAAAACAACTACGTCGACTACTACTACTACTACTACTACTACGGTTATTATTATTATTATTATTATTATTATTATTATTATTATTATTATTAACAAGCAGAAAAATCAGGAAATCCGTTTTCTTTATCGTCAGTTCCAACGCAGATACAAAGAGCATCTCTCTGGAGTTTTCTTAATAATGATTAACTGTCTGCCAAGACGAATTTCTCCGGTTTCCTTAAGCACGTGCGCACGAGCTCTTTCCCGCGTCTTATGTAATAATGTAACGAAGGGAACGAAGCATGTGGTTGTAAAATAAACATCTGTAAAAATTATGGTAGTTCAGGGCACAATGTCATTTGAATAGGAGCAGACGAAACTATCGCTATAATTGTTGTCATTATTTTAGGTCAAAGGTAATTAATATTAATTGCAGTCGTCGTTAATTACTGATGTATTTTTGACTTTTGGTTTGGCGAAGAAAGAAACAAAGCAGACGATATTTTCAAAAGACGTATTGCTTCTCCAAATGTGGAGTATAATCTAGAAAGATTTGATGACGTAGGCATGTGACGTTGACGTGAATCGGATTAGTAATTCCAGAGGAATCCATACTTTTTTCTTTTCCTTCTTTGACACCCCCCCACGCCATGTGTTTTTTTTTTTTTTTTTTTTTTTCTTTAAGTTGTTTTCTTATTAATTAATTCATTTATTAAATTATTAATTAACTAATTTGTTTGTGTGTTTGAATATCTTTTTTTTATGTCATATTTAATATTTTATTTAGTTGTAGTTATGTGTTTATTCCATTCTATTTATTTATTTATTTTTGTTCTGTTTTACCTTTTTTTTTTTTTTTTCCTGTTTGTTTATTTATCATTTGCTTATTTATTTATTTACTTACTTACTTATCGTCTGTTTATTTGTCTTTATTTTTTTGTCTGTTTATCTATTTCGTGTATGTATGTATATATGTATGTACGTGAGTGTGTGTATGCGTGTGTATATATATAAAGGTATATGTGTGTGTTTGCCTGCATGTATGTGTGTATATATGATGTGTGTGTAAATATATATTTTACTAATGTCATTTTTTATTTATTTAAGCATTTGTGTAGCTGTATATATTTAAGTATTTATATATCTGTATATTTATTTGTATATTTACTAGTGTGTTTGTGTATTCACAAGAGTGTGTTTTTACTAGTGTGTTTGTGTATTTACTAGTGTTTGTGTATTCACTAGAGTGTTTTTGTATTCACTAGTGTGTTTGTGTATTTACTAGAGTGTTTGTGTATTCACTAGTGTGTTTGTGTATTTACTAGAGTGTTTTTGTATTCACTAGTGTGTTTGTGTATTTACTAGTGTGTTTGTGTATTCACTAGTGTGTTTGTGTATTTACTAGTGTTTTGTGTATTCACTAGTGTGTTTGTGTATTTACTAGTGTTTTGTGTATTCACTAGTGTGTTTGTGTATTTACTAGAGTGTTTTTGTATTCACTAGTGTGTTTGTGTATTTACTAGAGTGTTTGTGTATTCACTAGTGTGTTTGTGTATTTACTAGAGTGTTTGTGTATTCACTAGTGTGTTTGTGTATTTACTAGAGTGTTTGTGTATTCACTAATTTGTGTATTTGCTGTGTATTTGCTGTGTATTTGCTGTGTATTTGCTGTGTATTTACTGTGTATTTGCTGTGTATTTACTGTGTATTTGCTGTGTATTTGCTGTGCATTTACTGTGCCTTTACTGTGTATTTACTGTGTATTTACTGTGTATTTGCTGTGTATTTGCTGTGTATTTGCTGTGTATTTGCTGTGTCTTTACTGTGTATTCGCTGTGTATTTACTGTGTATTTGCTGTGTATTGACTGTGTATTCGCTGTGTATTTACTGTGTATTTGCTGTGTATTTGCTGTGTAGTTACTGTGTATTTGCTGTGTATTCGCTGTGTATTCGCTGTGTATTTGCTGTGTATTTGTGTATTTACTGTGTATTTGTTGTGTATTCGCTGTGTATTCACTGTGTATTTGCTGTGTATTTGCTGTGTATTTGCTGTGTATTTACTGTGTACTTACTGTGTATTCGCTGTGTATTTCAGGCTCAGTCAGTGAGAGTGTCGCGGAAGGAGACAAACCCAGCCTGCTGCTCAGAGCGATCTGCACGTTGAACGGAAAACTAGCAGACGACTGCATCTCCGGTAACGTCGTCGTCGTCGTCGTTTTAATTCTCTTCTTCTTCTTTCTTCTTCTTCTTCTTCTTCTTCTTCTTCTTCTTCTTACTACTACTACTATCACTACTGTTACCACCACAAGCACTACTACTGCTACTACAACTAAAACTACAACTACGATTTAGAAATAACATTACAGTTCTACTATTCTGTCATTTCTACTACTACTACTACAACTACAATTTACAAATAACATTACTGTTCTATTTTTCAATCATTTCTACTACTACTACTACTACTACAACTAAAACTACAACTACAATTTACAAATAACATAACTATTCTACTATTCTATCATTTCTACTACTACTACTACTACTACTACTACAACTACAATTTACAAATAACATTACTATTCTACTATTCTATCATTTCTACTACTGCTACTACTACAACTACTTACTATTACGGGTATATCAGCACTATCAAAACTACTGCTGCTACTACTGTATCATCATCATTATTGTCTTTAGTAGTGGTAGTAGTAGTAGAAGTAATAGTAGAAGCAGTAGTAGTAGTAGTAGTAATAGTAGTAGTGGAAATGGTAGTAGTAGTAATAGCAGTAGTAGTAGTTGTAGCTGTAATAGTTGTAGGAGTTGTAGGAGTTGTAGTAGTGGTAGTAAGTATATCACATAACATAATATAATTTAATATAATATAATATAACATAACATAACATAACATAATATAACATAATATAACACAATACAATATAATACATAATTATATAATACAATACAGTAAAACTTTGTTTTAATATCTTTATTTCTTCAACTTTTCTTTCTCTTAGTTCAATTTTTCTTTTATCTTTTCTTTTCTTTTTTCTTTCTTTGTTGCTTTTTTCTCCATTTTCTCAGTTTAACGCTATTTATATATCATTATTTAGCACCTTGATCGTTAAAACAACATAAACGTCTCCCTTTATTTGACAAGTATACAATGACTGCTCCCCAGAGGTTTTATTTACGTTGCTATATACGGCTTCCTCTTTCAATGTTATTTAGTGATAAGCTATTTTCGATTCGAATCGATTATCGATTTAAGCGAAATCTAATTGAATTAAAGTGACGTAGACATGAGAAGTCGTAGTTTCGGTTGTGTACGACGTGACGTCATCGCATTAACAGATTAATCCTTTGATTAGAGACTCTCTCTCTCTCTCTCTCTCTCTCTCTCTCTCTCTCTCTCTCTCTCTCTCTCTCTCTCTCTCTCTCTCTTTCAGTCTATCCAATGTTAATTTTTCGTTTGTTTTGTTTTTCTTGTATCCGTCCGAACATCATGTGTTTGTTTGTTTGTTTGTTTGTTTATTTACTTTCCTATTTATTTATTTATTTATTTATTTATTTATTTCAGATCTGCAGTCGAAAATGATGCTAAAGTTATATTCAAATGAAGACTATCGCAAAAGGTAAATAAATAAATAAATCAAATAAATAAATCAAATAAATAAAAAGAAAGAAAGAAAGAAAGAAAGAAAGAAAGAAAGAAAGAAAGAAAGAAAGAAAGAAAGCAAATAAATAAATTAATTAATTAATTAGATTAGATTAGATTCTGCACATAGACAATAATTATTCGGAACGAATGAATGTTTAACCACACCCGAGCACGAATATTTATTTAATACCGGAAAATCAGAAGAAGACAAAATCCAAACACGACCTCAATAACGTCAGAAGACGCTGACGAGATTCGAACTTGTGTCATCCTCTGTCCGCATTGCAGGAGTGGTCGATAATAGCAGACGACAACTGAGACAAATTCCTTTTTTCATTTTTTCTTCGTTTTATTTATTTATTTATTAATTTATTTATTTATTAATTTATTTATTAAGGTATTTAAGTGAAATGAAATGGAATGAATTGAAATAAAATTGTAAATTAAATTAAATTAAATTAAATTAAATTGGTAATTTGATTAGTTACTTACCGATCCAAGACATAAGACGCTTAAAATGATTTCAAAAAAAGAAAGAAAAAAAAAAACAAAAGAAAAGAAAAAAAAAAAAGAAGAAGGAAAAAAGATATATACATTATCTTAAGTAATGTTTCGTCATGAGGTTTTAGCGAAAATGTTGATCACGTGACTTCCATGGCAACCAAACAGAATGTAATCAACGTTTATTAACAGCAGAAAATTACGTATAATAATAACAATAAGAAGAAGAAGAAGAAGAAGAAGAAGAAGAGTTATAAATGAATATATATAAAGATATATATAATTTTCAATGTTGGGATATATGTAACGAACAGGGAAAACTAACTTAGTTTTAAAAACCCCATTTAATCAGACTTTTCGAGTTCACGCCACATATATTTTTTTATTTACTTATTAACTTTTTCTTTCTTTCCTTAATCATTTTATTTTTTTTTATATATATATATATTTTTTTTAAACATAATATTTATGATGAAACACCCACACCTTTAAAAAAAAAAAAAAAAAAAAAAAAAAAAATGAAAGAAAAAAGCAGACTAATAATAGCTTTTAAAAATAGTTCAAAGGAATTATCTGCCCAAACAACAGCGCCCCCAGAAATACTGACATGTATTTTAACTTATTATTATTAATTTTTTTTATTTTTTATTTTTATTTTTTTTTTTTTTGACGATTGAGTTTCATTTCGCGTGCACCAAATACAACAATGTTACAACTATGCTTTCGTACATTTGGTGAAAAAAAAAAAAAAAAAAATGAACAAGAAGAAGAAGAAAAAACAGAGAGTGAAATACGATACACTGGGGATTATACGTCACAGCGCGTGCGATGCAAAAGCGCGCGTTAATTGATTATTCGTCCCACTCGAGAAATGTCGTACACTGCGTTAATTGACCGTCTCCCGGGGTTACAAGTTTGACTACATGTCACAACGACAATGTCTTCACCTCGAGTGTTTCTTTAAAATGCCGAGCTTAAATCTAGACTTGTTAATTGTACGATTAACGTGAATATCCCCTTGTATGGTCTCAAATGCAGTAATTACCATAGCAATATACACATCGCCTGCAACAGGCCGTATCCTAGAGTTATGTCCCTTGGCACTTTTTTTAAAAATTGTTTTTGTTGTTGTTTTGTTGTTGTTGTTATTACTACTACTACTTTTATAAAGTTGTTGTTTATTTATTTTTATTTGTTTACTGAATAATTAAACTCATGAAGTTCAGATTAAATTTTTTATTATTATGACTACGAACGAAAGTATATTTATCTTCATTGTCATAATTATTTTCGTCATTGTTATTATTGTTGTTGTTGTCATTATTACTTACTTATTTATTTATTAATTTACTTGCTTAGTTACTTTATACCTGTTTACTTATTTACTTATTTATTTATTTACTGACTTATTTAATTATTTACTATTTACTACTTATATATTTACTTAATATTCACTTACTTACTTGTTTACTTATTTATTTACTGATGTATTTACATATTTCCTTATGTACTTATTTACTTATACATACCTACTTACTTATTTACTTGCTTACTTTCAGAATATCGGCGAGGAATGACAATTCTGTGAACTTACAAATACCAAACAAACGACGAACTGAAGAAAATGTAGGTTTCTATAGCAACTGGTGACGTAGCAGCGTCGTCACGTGACATCTGTACGCCCAGACTTTGAAAAAGACTGAGGGAAAATTAATAAAAATCGGATATTTTCTGTGCC
>CM022677.1:21972280-22004780 GCA_012295275.1 Chrysomallon squamiferum
ATACTTTTTTGTTTCAATTATTATTTTCTGTTTTACGAACGTATTCTTACATCAGTTCACATCTCACCAAACATTGTAATACACGCACAGATATTAAGACAAATTATATATACAAATATATATTAACACACATACGTTACGAACAACACACACACACACACACACACACACACACACATATATACACACACACACACACACACACACAATGTAACATATGTAACAAGATACCCAAACACACATACACAATGAGAAACACACACAAACTTCCACTCATGAATATTCAAAAATATGTACACAGAAACACTTTCAGGCACAAATACCATGATAAAAAAAAAATACCAAACCCACACACACACACCATAAAATCCATTAAAACACACATAAAACACACCCTCATTCTCTCTCTCTCACACACACACACTCTCTCTCACACACACAAACACACATTCACCCATAATAAATAAATGAACACACACAACCATCAATCTTTGACACAAACCCCTCCACACAAAACCCACAAAAACACACTGACACACACACACAACACAGACACATACAGTCACACACCACACATTTATATACACATGACAATGTCACATAATATCTTGAACACCTTCAATTTATTTCTGCGCCTTACATGTTACAAGCAAATCAAAGTTTTAAAAATACTTGTACGAAAAAAAGAAGAAGAAAAAAAAAAAAAATAGTTAACAATAAAAGGACAGAGAATATGTTATTATTATTATTATTATTTACAAAATATTTCTGAACTGTAAACATATAACCTGATCTCTGAAAGAGCAATATTA
Source organism: Chrysomallon squamiferum (assembly GCA_012295275.1). Lineage (NCBI taxonomy): Eukaryota > Metazoa > Mollusca > Gastropoda > Neomphalida > Peltospiridae > Chrysomallon > Chrysomallon squamiferum. The sequence goes on from CM022677.1 coordinate 21,973,093, forward strand.
TCATCAAAGTGAATGAACTGAAGTGTAGGACAAAATGAGAGAGAGAGAGAGAGAGAGAGAGAGAGAGAGAGAGAGAGAGAGAGAGAGAGAGAGAGAGAGAGAGAGAGAGAGAGAGAATGTACCCATTTATGAATGTGTGTGTTTGTTCTATATATATAATACACACACATACATAAACTGGTATATTAAACTAATATCACTCTTACTTTGCGTACTGTTTTACTAATAAATTAAATTTCTAATTAATATTTAGCGAGACACTGTCTGACTCAGTCTGTATGGATAGTTTGATTTGGTTTGTGCTTTGGAGGTATCTCTATGTTAATTAAATAGATGGGGAAAAAAAATCATAATAACACCTATAATAACACCAATAATAACACCAATAACAATATATATATATATATATATATATAGATAGATAGATAGATAGATAGATATAAAGATAGGTGTGTGTGTGTGTGTGTGTGTGTGTGTCTATAAATTGTATGTTTCAGTGTGTCTGTATGTGTGTATTTTATATATGTAGAAATCTAATTAATTTGACTGGGAAGACAATCTATATATCTAAAAAGCTGCCAAACTTTGGGAAAATTTAAACAAAATAAATTTTTAAAAAGTCAGATACATTGGAAATCCTCAATGAAGACATTTTGAAAAAAAAAAAAAAAAAAAAAGAAAGAAAGAAAGATAGAAAGAAAGAAAAAGAAAAGATACAAAGAAAGAATAAGATATAAATATGCAAAACATTATGTAAATAGGTATGCAGATACAGATAATAAAAACGATTAGAAATTTACAATAATAAACCATTTTAAAATTAATTTAAAGAATAACTAAGATAAATTACTGGACTAGACATCAAAATTGTCAACAGTTGTAGAAAAAAAATTTACACAACAATATTTAGTGTTTTATATATATATATATATTCTTAATTCTGAGTACAAACTATATTTAAAAAATAAATAAATAAATAAATAAAATCAACAAAAATTAGGAAGAACAGGGTTAAGATATTTAGTAAAGGGAAATAACTCCATGTGACATGGACTTGTTAAAAAATGTGGTTTATGATGCCAAGAAGAATGTACATAAATTTTTTTTAAAAATTAGCCATCAAAACAAGATCAGTAATATCAAAAAAAAAAAAACACCACCACCATTCTACAAGTTCATATTTATACAGGTACAATGGATTTAATAATCTGTACATGTAAATTTGGATGTGTGTGTATCTATGTATAATTGTGCATGTGTATTTATATATTTATGTATGTATGTAGGTATGTGTGTGTGTGTGTCTGGTATGTACATATGTAAGCAAGTGTACACAAATGGACTATTTAATTATACTAGCGAGTAACTGACAATACTAAAACTGATCAATGTTCTCTAGCAGTGTGAAGGAAAAAAAAGAAAAAACGTATGTACAGGCAATGAAGAACAAGAAAACTCTACACACTATTTATTTTATTTTAGCACTAACCAAAGACCTGTGAACATTAAAAATATCAACATATTCTAAACGTTTGCTGTCTACAGGAGAAGAAAAAGAAAGCACACACTTCATCTACATCATCAATTACAACTACGACAACGACAATGTTACTGATGTTATCATCACACACCACATCACCAATGTCATAGATAACTATAGCAAAATCATCTACAAATTCACCAACAACAGCTACAACGTCATCACTGTTGTCGACAACGTTTCTAAAGAATATTTCTGATGTCCTCACAATCATTACAAACAACATGAATGACATTATCATCAACTATCACAGCATCAATGATATCATCATCATTGTCAGTGATATTATCATCAACTACAACAATAATATCAGTGACATCATTATCATCATCTACAACATCAGACACATTATCGTCATCATCATCATCATCGTCAGTGACATTATCATCAACTACAACAATAATATCAGTGACGTCGTCATCATCATCTACAACATCAGTGACATCGTCGTCATCAACTTCAACACCACACATCTTCTTCGTCATCAACTACAACATCGACAACGACAAAACCACCATCAACTACAACATCAGTGACATCGTCATCGTCGACCACAACAGCCTCGGTGACAACAACAACAGCATCGTCTATGTCTCGACGTCAGCGCGGATGTGGGAGAGTTGTGCGAACGACCTCTGCTTCTCCGACTGCCCCACGGTGATGGTGCGCACGGTGTTGGTGGAGCCTGTTCCAGGCATCCACCCGGTCACCAGTACTGCGATGTTGCCGGGCTTAACGATCTTCATTTGCTTGGCAACGACCAGACCTTTGTGGAAACGGTTGTCAACGTCCTCGGCCCAGTCTTCGCATTTCTCCTCTTGAAAGTTTTGAAAAAAAAAAAAAAAAAAAAGAGTTTAATAATTTGGTTGTGTGTGTTTGTTTGTGTGTGTGTGTGTGAAAGTGTGATTTGTGTATTTGTGTATATTTTTGTGTGTGTGTATGTGAGTCTGTGTGTACGAGTGTGCACATATGTTCATTTTACATGTACATGTGTGTGTGTGTGTGTGTGTGTGTGTATGTTTTATTATGTGTGTGTATATATACAATGTGTGTTTTGTGTCAAATTATCATTGTATATATTTTTACAATCTTTTTTTTTCAAAACATATTCATATTTTTTCTCCTTTTTCCTTTCATTCTCTCTCTCTCTCTCTCTCTCTCTCTCTCTCTCTCACCAACAGTGTATTTGTGTGTGTGTGTGTGTGTGTGTGTGTGTGTGTGTGTGTTTACTTGCAAGAAACCAATTAATACTAATGAAGAGACAATAAAATTTGGCCGTATTAGCATCAGTGCAATTAATATATATATTAAAATTAATAATAATAATAATAATAATTTTTAGTTTTGAAAGAAACATCCTGTCAAATGAACAGATTAAAAACAACAACAATTAAAACAAAATAAATAAATAAAAAAAGTAAAAATTGTTTGAAAAAGGAAGCTAGTTAACAAGATTTGGTAAAAAGATTTTGTCAAAGTTTCACTGTCAACTGACAGTTTTGGATTTTGGTCGACATGTAGCAGTATTCTGTACATTTTTTTAAATTTATTTAATATTTTTTCATTATTTTTCTTGTCTTATTTTCTTTTAATACAATCTTTTTAATGAAGCTTTTCTTCTTCTTAGAGAGAAATCATAAAAATATTAAAACTATCAAGTTCGAGGCTAATAAAAATCTTAAAAGGAGCTCGTTAAAACGGTTTTAAAATTTTTATAAACAATGGAATCTTTCCTGTTTCTTACTTTGTTAAGGTCAATGAACTTGTGACAAAATTTATTTCTTGTTATTTTTTTTTGTGTGATTCATTGAAACTGTTTTGAAATTTTTGTAACCAAAAGAGTCCTTCACATTTAATGAAGACAATGAACACCTGACCAAATTTATTTTTTTCTTAAATTCATAAAATTTGCTATCAAAAAATAAAATATGTGAAAATAAATATCCATGTAGCAGTAATAATTAAAAATGATATTGATGATATATATATATATATATTTATACTTTAATTTAGATTGATGGAGGTATGATTTAAATGTTTTAGTAAATGCAATAGCATTATTTGGAAATGATTAATTTATAACATTAATTTTTTTGTGTGTGTGTGTGTGTGTGTGTGTGTGTGTGTGTGTCTCTGTCTGTTTAGTATTTTATTTTCTCACCTTCATAAAGAATTGGATAAATTCCACGATGAAGGTGCAGAGACTTAGCAACATGTGGCGACCTGGTTACCGCGACGATAGAACAGTGTGGACGATACATAGCAACCAAAGCAGCTGATCTGAAGAAACAAACAAATAAATAAATAAATAAACAAATAAATAAATAAATAAATAAATAAAAATAAAATAAATAAAATTAAATAAATAAGTAAGTAAGTAAAGCAAATAAATAGCAGATAAATAAATATGTAAATAAAAATTAAAGATAAACATAATAAAATAAATAAATAAATAAATAGAAATGAAAAATAAATAAAACTAAATTAATTAAAATAAAGGTACATATTACACACACACCCTCCCCCATTACCCACAACACATACACACACAGTCATGACATCACAAACTGAAATACACACACAGACTGATAAAACAGATACAACAACACACAAACTGAAAAAAAAAATAACAAAAAAAAAAAAAAAAAAAATAAAAATAAAAAATTAAAATAAAAGGACCACACCTACCTGCCTGACGTTGTTATGACGAGGATGGCGGAGGCGTGACACCTCATAGCAGCTTCGACAGCGGCAATGGCTATTGTCTGAGTGCCATCACAGGGTGTCACTGTGAGTGCGCGAAGCTGTCTGAACAGATTGTCACTGAACACAGCGGCTTCTGCTTCATGACAGATCTGAGAAAACACAAACAGACACACGTACAGAGAGACATACAGAGAGACATACAGATATATGTACAGATACACAAAACAGACACATGTACTGAGAGACATAAACTGACAGACAAGAAGACATAACATGGACACACAGACATACAGATTGACATTTTTTTATAGGTGTGAGTTTCAATGACAAACAGACACTGTGAGTTTTATGAGCAGGTGTGAGTGACTCACAGATGACAGTCATATAAGTTTTTTAGGTGTGAGTTACACACAGACAACAGTCATACAGAGTTTTTGACATATTTTCAGTGAGTTTTATGAGCAGGTGTGAGTTACTCACAGAGACAAGACAGTCACTGTGAGAGTTTTATGAGTAGGTGTGAGTTACTCACAGAGACAGACAATCACTGTGAGAGTTTTATGAGTAGGTGTGAGTTACTCACAGAGACAGACAGTCACTGTGAGAGTTTGATGAGTAGGTGTGAGTTACTCACAGAGACAGACAATCACTGTGAGAGTTTTATGAGTAGGTGTGAGTTACTCACAGAGACAGACAGTCACTGTGAGAGGTTTGTGAGTAGGTGTGAGTTACTCACAGAGACAATGGTTTCCAGAGACTTGACTGGATGTTTGCCGGCCGCCGTCTCCTTCGACAGCAGCACGCAGTCAGCACCATCCAGGATTGCGTTAGCAACATCGCTGGCTTCAGCGCGAGTAGGTCGTGGATGAAACTCCATACTGTCCAACATCTACGAGACAAACGTGGTAGAATGTAATGATGATCATCATCATGACAGTAATAATAATAGTAACAATGAGAAAAAGAAGAATAATGATAATAATAGTAATAGTAGTAATGAAAATACTAATAATAATCATAATATTGATGATAATGAAAATGATGATGATAGTAATAGTAATAATAATAATAATAATGAAGATAATAATAATCAAACAGTGATGATAAAATAAAATAATAATAATGACAATGATAATAATGATAATAATAATAATAATAATAATGACAAAAGTTATGATAACAACAATAATAATTTGATAAAAATAACTCAAATGCATATACATACACAGAACAAATGACAAAATAATTCTGGGTCTATAATAAATTCTAAAATGTTTTGTTGTTAAACATTCACGCACACACACACACACAGACACACACACACCCACACACACACACACACACACACACACACACACACACACACACACACACACACACACACACACACACACACACACACACACACACACACACACACCACACACCACACACAACCCAAAAATACTTCTACACAGATACTACTAAAATGTCTGTTACACACACTCACCACACACACACAGACACACACACACACACACACACAGACACACACACACACACACACACACACATGACACTAAAATTTTGTTACAGATGACACTTCCACACACACACCACACACACAGACACAGACACAGACACACACACACACACACACACACACACACACACACACACACACACACACACAGAGACACACACACAGACACACACACACACAGACACACACACACACACAGACACACACACATAGACACAGACACAGACACACACACACACACACACAGACACACCCACACACACATGCAGACACACACAGACACACACACACACAAACACACACACACACACAGACAGACACAACACACACACACACCCACCCACACCCACACACACAGACTCACCCACACACACACACACTCACCCACCCACACACAGACACAGACACACTCACCCCACACACACACACACACACACACACACACACACACACAGACACAGACAAACACACACACACAACAGACACACAAACACACACACACAGACACACACTCACAAACCTAAAAACAAACCTGTGCAGCACAGATGATGGGCTTCCCGTGTCTGTTCGCCAAAGCGATGAGATTCTTCTGAGCGAGGAAGACTTTCTCTGGAGGCAGATCTATCCCAAGATCCCCTCTGGCAACCATGGCGCCATCAGACACGTGGAGGATTTCTTGAAATCTAATGTGGAACAAGAAAAATCAGAAACCTGTTTCAACACTCTGCCATCACAACAAGTTCAATAACACAACACAAACGGGTGCTGTATGTATTTATTTATGCAGACTTCTGCTTTCGAAACTAAATGACTGAATTATTTCAAGCATCAACAAACACTTATCTTGTTCATCCTGCTGGATATGCTAATTACATGAAGCTGGCATCACTGTTTATTAAGCCTTCAAAAAGCAAAAAACTGTCATCATTGTTTAAGAAGAGAATGTGTTTGCAAAACTGTGCTGACAAAATTCAATACTATATAAATAGTTTTTTTGTTCTGAAGTTTATAGCCAGAATCCTGAGAGAGAGAGAGAGAGAGAGAGAGAGAGAGAGAGAGAGAGAGAGAGAGAGAGAGAGAGAACTTGAAAACTCAACAGGAGGACTATGAAGACAAAATATATTCTGCTTCATTTAGTATCAAAATGGCATAATAATCATTGATATCTGAAAACAGATGATCAGATTGTAACTACAAGTTCTCTAACTTATCTTGAATCCTAACTAGATAAAATAAATTTGAGAAAGTAAAAAGGATTTGAAAGAAAAACCAGAATTTTTTTTTTTTTTTTTTTTTACCTTTTTATGCCTTCATAGTTTTCAATCTTGGCAATGACTTTGATCTGGTCAGCTTTAGTTCCAAGTTCAAGTCTGATGTGTTTGATTGTGACAGGATCATAGACAAATGATGCAAATATCATATCACACTGAAATGTAATATATATTAATATACAACACCTGTAATGTAATATATATTAATATACAACACCTGTAATGTAATATATATTAATATACAACACCTGTAATGTAATATATATTAACATACAACACCTGTAATGTAATATATATTAATATACAGCACCTGTAATGTAATATATATTAATATACAACACCTGTATGGTAATATATATTAACATACAACACCTGTAATGTAATATATATTAACATAAAATATATTAACATTCACCTGTAATGTAATATATATTAATATCCAACACCTGTAATGTAATATATATTAACATGCAACACCTGTAATGTAATATATATTAACTTACAACACCTGTAATGTAATATATATTAACATGCAGCACCTGTAATGTAATATATATTAACATGCAGCACCTGTAATGTAATATATATTAACATGCAGCACCTGTAATGTAATATATATTAACATGCAGCACCTGTAATGTAATATATATTAACATATGTAAAAATATATATGAATATCTGTAATGTAATATATCTTGAATACAACAACTGTAATGTAATATATATTAATATGCAACATGTGTAATGTAATATATATTAATATACAACACCTGTAATGTAATATATATTAATATACAACACCTGTAATGTAATATATATTAATATGCAACATGTGTAATGTAATATATATTAATATGCAACATGTGAAATGTAATATATATTAATATACAACACCTGTAATGTAATATATAAACATGTGTAATGTAACAATTAACAACAACATCTAGTAATAAAATGAAAATACAACATCATTATTCAGAACAAAATGAATACATGTATTATAAAATGTTATGTATATCATTATCTAGAATAAACTGAATTATGACTGAGAGAGAGAGAGAGAGAGAGAGAGAGAGAGAGAGAGAGAGAGAGAGAGAGAGATATTTTCTTTATTATAAAACTATTTATCACAATAATAAATAAAGACAAATACATCAAGAACAACCTGAATTAAACCAATGCAATTAAAAAAGTCTAGAAAAATGAAAATCTACATCATTATTCATCACAAAATGAATTACTGCTTTATCAATTATTTATAGGTTAAATAAATATTTATCATAATAAAAAACATCTAGATAAATGAAAACTTGGAAACATCATTATCTAGAACAAATTTAATTATTTCTTTGTCATAATAAAAAACGTCTAGATAAGTGAAAACTTACATCGTTGTCTAGAACAAATTTAATTATTTCTTTGTCTTAATTAAAAACAAGGCTAGATAAGTGAAAACTTACATCGTTGTCTAGAACAAATTTAATTATTTCTTTGTCTTTCTTTGAAAGATCTTTGCCAGGAAGAGACATCGGAACGTGGACCTGTTCGTGACTACCCATAATTCCACTGGAGTTCACTGTGCACATCAGAAAATTATCACCTATAGAAAAAAAAAAAAAAAAAAATTAAAAAAATTAATTTAACTATACCTTTTTTTACTATGATAGCTGAGGGTTCCATCTTAAATATAATTTTAATCTCCAACAAGTTTTCTGTACATAAAATTAGAATTAATAATTAATGTAATTTTTATTCTCAATGCAAAATATTTTACTGTGAGTGTTTTCCTTCCACAGTAACTTGGAAAGCGGCATTTTTGAATATAAACATAATCTTTATCTCGAGTTATTACAATAAACTTGGGTTTATTAATGAACATGGTATGATGTCTTTTTCCTTAATATAAAACTATTTTAAGTATGTATCTAAATATACTGAATTAATACTTCTTTAAATATATCTTTATTCTGTACTCTTTTCATCTATTTCAACATAATGAGGACCATCTTGAATATAAATTTGAACGCCACCTTCTGTTTATTAAAACTTTTTTTTTTCTTTTTTGACCTGATCTATTTCTCTTTCCTATCAAATATATATCGCATTAATATTTCTTCAAATCAATCTTCATCTTTACCTTTCTCCACTACCACAACTCAGAGAAGGCCATCTTGATTATAAATCTGATCTGCGACTTGAAAAATTCTTGTTTACTTGCAAACATGTGATCCCAGTTTCCTTCTCCGTGACTATGTTAATCATACTGTGTTAATATTTCTTCAAATCAAATTTTTATCTTTACCTTTCTCATCTACTACAACTCTAAGAGGGCCATCTTGAATGTAAATCTGATCTCCGACTTGGGTTGTCTTGAAGAATTATTATCATTATCATTTTGTTTACAAACATTGTGATTGTTATTGTTCTCCTTTGTCTTTCATGTTATAACTGTTTATATTTTATTAAACTTGACCTTTTCACCCACCTCCAGTTTTATCCTATTTGACAAGTCCTGAAATTTTTAGTTTTTAATAGCAGTTTTTATTATTATTATTATTATTTATTATTTATTGTTATTAATTATTATTATTGTTTTGTTATTATTATTATTATTATTATTATCATTATCATTATTGTTGTTATTATTATTGTTATTGTTATTGTTAACATTATTGTTATTATTGTTGTTATAATTGTTTATATTTTTATTATTACTGTTTGTAATGATAGTGGTAGTAGTAATATTTGACTACAGTTGTTTTAGTTAATATTTTAATAGTGGCTTTTATCATTATTATTATTATTATTATCAAATTATTTATTGCTGTTGTTGTTTATAACTGTTGTTCTTATAATCTCTGCTGCTGTATCTATTGTTCTTGTTACTATTATTATTATTTTCATCATCATCATTATTCTTTTTAACTACTTTATAAAACCAACGAATACCTATACTTTTTCAAACATTAATAATAATAACAATAATAATAATAATAATAACAATAACAATAATAATAATGATAAAAATAATAATAAACATAATACCAACAACAGCTACAACATACATATTTAAAATAGAAACTGACAAAAGGTATTTCTTGGTGCTAAACCTATCTTTAAAAATACTCTCACATGCTGACTAACACATTGCTGGAAAGACAGACAGACAGCCAGCCAGACAGACAGACAGACAGACAGACAGAGACAGACATCTTACCGGTTTGTATGATCCTACTCTTGCCCTGGGACCGAGGGTGTCGACTGCTATAGCCACAGTTCTTGGTATTTTTGCGTTGACCCTGGCTGCAGCCTCTTTGATGTTTTGTATGGCTTTCTGGTTATACTGCACAAAAAAAGTTTATTACTGTTAATTTTTTTTTTTTTTTTTTTTTTTTACCTTTTTCTATCTTAAAAAATCATCTCCTCCATTTCTGTTTTTAAATTGTTTTTTTGTAATTTACATCATTTAATTATGTCATAATGTAATCTTTAAATATTACAGTTGTTTCCCTTCCTTCATTAATACCCACCCAATGTAATTTCTAAATGCTAAATATTTCTGTATCTGACAAAAGATAATAACAAACATATTAAATATTTTTGCATTTAACTAAAAATTTAAACAAATAATAAAAATATTTCTCTTTCATAAATAATTCGAAATCTAATTTGTAAATATAAAAATATTTCTGCATTCTAACTAAAAATTCTATGCAAATGTACTAAAATGTTTCTCATTCATTAATTATCTAATTCTAAATGTAAATATTTTGGCACCTAAATAAAAAAAAATCCAATCAAACACATTAACAATTCAAATCTAATTACTAAACGCTACAAATTTCAGCATCTGTCTAAAAATTCTAAACAAATATATCAAATGTTTCCCATACATCAATAATACTAGAAATTTCAGCATCTAAAATTTTTTTTTATAAACAAATACATTAAATTTTATAATGAAAATATTTTCTTGCAGATATCTTGTTGTTTCAAAATGACATGTATAATACACATATTTATTGCACATACCTCATATGAGCCGTATGCCATGTTAATTCGGACAATGTCCATTCCCTTCTCTATCATCTGTTCTAACTGGTCAACAGTGTTGCATGCTGGACCTGAAGGATACAACATGATGATAATGATGATGATTATTATGATTCTGATGATGATGATATTGATGATGATTATAATAATGATAATAATAATAAAATAATAGTAACAATAACTATAATAATAATATAATAATAATGATAATATAATATACAATGAATAATAATATTAACAACAACTACAAGAACAGCAAAAAAGGGATTATAATAATAATCATAATGTTAACAACAACAAAATTAATTGGAAAAAAAAACTGACAAAAACAGCTAAAAAGGGATTTAATAAAAATAACATTAAAAAAAAAAAATAATGATAATAACAACGACAAAATTAATTGGAAAAATTTTCTGTTTATTGCTGCTTGTATCAAATGAATCAGCCAGAATGTTATTTAATTCCAGGTCTGATATGATGAGTCATATAATGTAAAAATATTTATATATTCAGACGACTCTAAATATTGTTATTAAATTACTTTTCAAATGTTGTTTTTTTGTGATTCACACACATGTATTTTATATGTAGCTTGTACAGACACTGTCTGCAGGTTTATTTATAAAATATTAGCAATAAATTTATTTGTGGAATAAGGTTTGTTAAGGCTACATTTATCAGAAAACTGTAACATTATAAAATATATCACAGTCTCAGTTGGTGAAGAAAGTTTCAGATTTTAGAGTTCTGGATAATCAATTCTCAACTCACACACATTTTCTGTGGTATATTCTTTTTTTGTAAACAAAACTTGGATGAAAGATGAATATACTTAAAATAATTTTTCTTACTATCACCAAAATTATCACTTTCAAACAAGATGGTCAGTAAGAAAAAAACCCAAATAAAACAATACTTGGACGACAGCAGAATTAATTTATAATTGTTTTTCTTAATTTTTCTTTTGTTTCCTAAAGTTGACCTTTGACCTCTTTCTTACCAATCGTTCCTATGACGCCAGTTCTTTTGCAGGTGTGAGCAACAGCGTCAATGTCCAGTTCGCAGATGTGTTCCAGTCGGGTGAACGCCATCTTGCTGGGCAAGACCTGCCCCCCAATGGCAGCCGCATCCCCCATGTTTAAACGTCCTTCATCAGAAGCGACATTCAGTAATACTGTCGGTTCTCCAGAACTCATCTGTAAAAATAAATAAAATTCTAAATTAAAATTTTATGTGATATGTACCATGAAATTATATACATAGATAGACAGATAGATAGATAGAAAATGAAAGAAAACAATGGAAAATGAAAGACAAAAATAAAGAAAAAAAAAATGGATTAAGGAAAAAGATTATGTGTATGTTTTATGTTCTTTTTTTTCTTTTCAGGAAAAGATACATGTTTTTCTTTATGGAAAATGAAAGTCAATGGAAAAGAAAAAAAATATGTTCTTTTTTTTCTTTAGGAAGTCAGGAAAAGATACATAGACATGCATATGAGAGAGAGAGAGAGAGAGAGAGAGAGAGAGAGAGAGAGAGAGAGAGAGAGAGAGAGAGATATTATTGTTAGAGATTGTGCACAAAAAATGTTATATTTAGTTTTAATTCTTTTGATTTTAATCAATTATCTTTTATTTCAGTTTTATTATTTTTAGAAACTGTTTTAAATTTTATTATTTTTTTTATTTTTATTTGGATTACCTGTCACACTGTTAATTTTAACAGACGTTATAAAGCCAAAGCATTAATAAAAAAATATACTAGTAAAAATAATAATTACTATTTATACAAAAAGCTGAAAACTATATGCGCAAAAAGTAATATATATATATATATTCAAAAACAAAAAGTAAATTCGATTCCTCCAGCTATATGTAAGAGGCCAAGGTCATTTTTATGTTGCCGGTTTATCGACATCTTGTTATGACTGCCATTTTTCATACTATTTCTATCTTTATTCAGTTTATATCGATCGTTTCGGTGCCCAGTTTTTTCAACAGATATGCAAAAACATATAATACGTATATATTTTGATAAATAAATATATAAATCCTAGTAAATATATTAAACAACAGTGCCTTTTCAACCTTGACTAGCAGATATATTACACACAAGTTATTTCCCCTCCCCCTGCTCACGTCTGCTTTTGTTCGATTCTTGAATCTCTGTAAGAACTCACAAAAATAGTACTCACATTGAATGTTTAGATGTAACAACGATGAAGACAATTCCTATCTTAACAAAATAACTGTTGCAAGAATTTAATCAGAATAAACAAAAGAATGTTACAGTTGCACTACATGGACATCTTTGTCGGAAGTGAAACCGATCCTAGGTTAAGGTCGTTCGATTGGGCAATTCGAAACTAAACTGGGATTGTCTTGGTAAATTTATACTGGGGGTGAAGGTTAGAATATGATGTTTCGTAATGGGTCATTTGTCCAGTATTGTGTGTTTGATTACCCCAGTCAAATTTGAAATAGGAGTAAGTATTGCTGAAAAAAAAGAATATAAATAAATAAATTAAGAAATATCAGTGCCTTCCAGGGTTAAACTTGCAATTTAAATAATAATTTGAAAAAAAAAAAAAAAAAAAATTGTTGAACATAATTTTAGTTCTTCTTGCGTAATATAAAATGCGAGATAAAGTTTAGCTTGTCAGACACATCCAAAAAACAACAAACAAACAAACAAACGAATCAAAATAAATCGCACTAACACTGATAGGATGAATTATATTTAAGGATGAAAGGTGTTGAAGAGAAATGGAGGTATGAATAATAAGAAAAAATATAAAATAAAACAACACAAACAACAACAGGAAACTAACAAACACAAATCCCCAAAGACAACATAATACATAAATAAATAAATAAATAAAAAGTAAGAAAGAGAAAGAAAAAAGTACTTTAGAGGACTGATTATAAGTGTTTGATTTGGTAAAGAGATAAAAAATGCAGTGATGTGGACATGTCTTTCCTCTCCTTCTTCATGTCTGACTCAAACCATCTTGTAAGACACGGTGAGAGGTGTGAAAAGATGAGACAGACGAAAAAAATAGCCGAGAAGACAACATCAGACCCGGAGGGCTGTGGAGCGTAGGGAACAAAATGGAGGAAACTAGTTGTAAAATCGTTCGTCGTGCCCCAGCGACCCTCGTCGTTAAGTGATAAGTGAAATGAAACGGACTGAATTTGTCCGCTCTGTTTTCGGGACAGTAAACATTATGTTTATTTATTTAAATAGAATTATACAGGTATACAATCGATTTTCCGGATTGTCAGTTTTTCCGTTCCAACAGAGGTTTCATTATAATAAAATAACAAAACACCTCTAGCAACTCAGTAACTTATGTACTCTCAAAGTCTCTAACCGTGAATTTCTGAAGCTTACACAAATATTAAAATTAAATTATTAAGTGAAATACATTAATATAAATGGTATTAGCATCGGCTGAACCAGTAAAACCAATAATAATAATAATAATAATAATAATAATAATAATAATAATAATAATAAGAAAAAAAAAAAATATATATAAATAAATAAAATTAATTTAATTCCAAGACATTTTTATTAAAGGATAACGTTTATCTGAGGTTAGCATTGGTCATTAATGTGATAGATATGCGCACAGACAGAAAGAAGCATGATGTTTGATACACTTTATAAACAACAAAAACAAAAAATTATTTTTATTTTTAGGAGTATATGATACCAATAATAATTAAAAAAAAAAAAAAAAAAGACAGCAATAAAATTTTAATAATTAATATATATATTGTAATTTAGAAAAAAAAAAAATCATATAATTATCCTTAATAATAATCTCTCTCTCTCTCTCTCTCTCTCTCTCTCTCTCTCTCTCTCTCTCTCTCTCTCTCTCTCTCTCTCTCAATCATAACTTATCGTCCCCCGCATTATCTTTAGGAAAGGCTTCATTTAATGTTTGACGACTGGATCGACCAAAGGTGTTAAAAGATTCACCGGCTTGTCCCTTAAATATTGATACGGAGTATAGTCACGTGATCTGCGGTTATGACTGCCAGAAAGGAAGTTGCATGGTGAGTACATCTTATGTCTTGTTCAATGGTTTAGTTATGTCGTAATAAGCATGAAGTGTCGTAACTATTCTTCGTTAAAGGGGAAAAAATAATCTGCCATGTTTTAAAGCCTTACCATGATATCGGATCATGGCAACTGTTTGCAGCTCCGCGTCGTCTGGTCCCAGGCTGAAATTGATAGGATGCATAGACTTTCTTCTAGGCTCTTATTTGCTCATGACTGTTGCATTTAAGCATTTAGTTTTATGTATTTAAAAAAACAAAACAAACAGCAACATTTCTTTAAATCGTATTTACAGTCAGTTTATTTCTATGTATTTTATTAACGATCTGGCACTTTTAAATATTATCCTGTTAAAGTTAGAACTGACCGTAAAATAAACGTCTGCAATGTCATGACAGGTATTGTCCATTGTACGTGTTCCCGTACATCACCTATGACTAAGAATGAGACATTGTTGTTTTGATTAATTATTTATTGAAGCTAATAATAACGAGAGTCCTATTTTTAACCTTTGTCTTTGTTTCGTGTGATTTTTTAAATTTATGTATTGTAAAGAAGTTTATGAATGACACCTATTTTCGTAACTTAAATTTGTTCAGACATTTTTTTTTTAGCAATATTTGTTCCCTCTCTCTCTCTCTCTCTCTCTCTCTCTCTCTCTCTCTCTCTCTCTCTCTCTCTCTCTCTCTCTCTCTCTCTCTCTCTCTCATTATTTCCTTCTTTTCGTTTTTCTCTCATCATTTTTTTTACCCTGCAGTATCTTTATCATAAAACATCATGTTACAACAACTTGGACAGTGGCAATCTGACTAATAATCTAATATTCCATGGCTCAGCACCACACTGGTCCTCAGTAGGCGAATTCCTCGCCAGATAATCATAGTATTAGTTTGTGTTTTTATCATCTGGAATGTAACTTTATCGACAGAAGCTGTCTGTAAGGTATCAGCTGTTTATAAATGAACGTGTTTGTTCGTATTTGTAGTGGATGCTCCTGAAGTGGTATAGGGGAAGAGGTGGGGAGAAGGTTGAAACAAATCTTTCCAGTGATCTATAATGAACATTTTAATGAGCTGTTTATAACAATTTTTTTGTTGTTTTTTTTTAACGATTTTATATCATAACTTCTTTTTAATGAAAATAAGATAATGTAAATTCATTTACGATACTGAGGATTATAATAATAGTAGTAGTAGTAGTAGTAATAGTAGTATGGTTTTTTTTATCTATAATTCTGTGTTAATGTGACATAATGATGACAAAAGATAAACAGAGATTTTGTTTCAAGTCTGTCCAATATCTAATAACTTCTGATATCAAATGTAAACTGTATTAATGAGTAGTAGTAGATGCAGCAATACCAATAGTATAGTAATAATAACAACAACAGTAATATAATGATGATTAGTAGTTGTAGTAGTAGTAGTAATGGTAATAGTAGAAGAAGCAGCAGCAGTAGTAGAATGAAAACATTAGTAGAAGTATAATATAATAGCAGTAGTAATAGTAGCGATAATAATGTAACAATAGTAGAAGTATAATGGTAACAGTAGTAGTAGTGGTAGTGGTAATAATGATAAAAATAGTAGAAGTAGCAGTAGTAGTATTAATAGTACTAATAAAAATAATAATGCCACCAGTAGTAGTAGGAATAGTAGTAATAGTACTAGAAATAATGAGAACAATGATGATATCAACAGTAGTACTAGTAGTAGTTTTTGTTATAAAATACAAATTAAGAGCAAAATGTCATAGTAACTAAATGCAGTTTTAAATAAAATCTGTAGTTCAGTGAAAATTGAATATCAGTATTTAGCAATTTAATTGTTTAACAATTAAATTGAATAATCTATTAAATGAATATTCATCAGTGCATTGCATATTACCTGTAAAATATGTTTGTATTTTTACATAGATATTGAATAAAGAATAAAATAATATTGTAAGTACTTTTGTGTATTAAAATGTTGTTATTCAGTAGGAATTATTATGACAGGTTTGTGTGTGTGTGGTGAGAGAAATTGAAACTTTACGAGAATTCTATTTTGTTTATTCTGTTTTTATAATAATAATAATAATAATAATAATAATAATAATAATAGTGTTTTTGATGATTTAGAAAAAGAAGAAAAAAGAGAAAGCTTTTTAAATAATAGCAGAACATTTATATAAAAAAATAAATCAATAATAATAATAAAAGTACCGTAAGCAAAAACATCAATAATATTTAATAAATATTAATGACTGAAAAAAAAAAAAAAAAAAATCCTCTTCACAGCTTGTATAGTTATGTTAATGATATTTTTAAACATTTGTGGTTCTGAGTAGTTTTATGTTTTTTCTTTTATTCTCAAAATTTGTCTTGTAAAATGGACAGAAAACATTTTGTATTCACCACTAGTTTACCTATATCAGCCATTTATTAATATATATAGATATATAAATATAGATATAGATATAGATATATAGATATATCTATATATATATATATATATATATATATATGTGTGTGTGTGTGTGTGTGTGTGTGTGTGTGTGTGTGTGTCCGTCCATATAATTTAAGACATTCATTCATTTATATTCAGTTCAGTTACTGTCGGTTAATGTGATAGGAAACATCCATTCATTCATTGTGTTATTTTTTTTTTATCAGTAATTGTGTGTTTATGTGAGATATTGATAAAAAAAAAAGATAAACAAATGATTCTGTTACAAGCCTGTCCTTTGTCTAAAACACTACTTCAACATATCGGATGTCCAGTAGTAAATACAAATTGTATTAATGCGTATGCAACACACAACATACAATACTCGTCCATTGTCGTAATAAGTAAAAACTCAATAGGCAATGGCAGTGTTTATGTTCAAGTCTATTCACCTTTTGTCACCCTGTCACACTGGTGACAAATTGTGACACTGAGACCTGGGGTTATATGTGTCACCTCTCAATCGTTTTATCGAATTGGAAGGAAATTGTTACTTGTAATATACTAAACAAAATAAGTTACAACAATAAGTGACTTGTTTATATCAAACCTAAGAAAATTGTTACATGTATACTAAACAAAATGAGTTAAAACATTCAAGGACTCCATTATGTCCAGCACTAAAGGAACTGTAACAAGTATACTAAACAAAGTAAGTTATAAAATTGAGTAATATGTTTGTTTCAGATCATAAGAAAATTGTTTCATGTATACTAAAAAAAATAAGTTTTAACACTGAGGGACTCCTTTATAATCCTAAGGAAATTAACATATGTGATCTCCTTAAAACTGTACCATGTAAACTATTAAATTTTAGATTAAAAACAACCATTAGGATTTGAACCCACTACCTACAGGTTTCAAAACCAGAAGCTTAACTACATCAGAGATCTTGTAGAATATTTGCTTTGACAGAAACAACACAAACATTGGTGTCTTATTAAAAATCTAACAAGTAAAATGTTTAAATTTTTGATTAAAAACAATCATTAGAATTTGAACCCAGTACCTTCAGATTTCAAAATCAGATTCTTAACTACATCACTGATCCTGTAGACTTTTGCTTTAACAAATACAAAATAAACATCCATTAACCCTCTACCACACAAAATACTAAATTTCTGATAGGATTTGAACACAAGTACCTACAGGTTTCAAACTGAGCATGGTAAAATGCATTTGCACTGATCTGGCAGAATACCTGTGATGGAAAATACAATTGAACCTGTTTGAACATTTGCTTTGACACTGACAAGACACACATCCATGATCTCATTAAAACTGAGCTGCGGTGAGCTGTTTGAGTTGAGTTCCTCACTTGAGCACTGCGGTATTTTAAAATTGATTTTAAGGACATCGGTGGTTTGTTGTGTGCTGTTTGATAATGGTGACTTGCTTTTATTTAAAAAAGAAAAGAAGATAAAAAAAACCTGCCTAACTTGTTCGTGTTTGCCAGCTGCGTGAAAGATTTCGACAAACACACGGCCATGTTTGCTCACCTCATTATCAAAATCGGGCCTCTCTCGTAACCTTTCAGTGCCCCACACACACATTATCAGTTATTTTGTAATTGTTTGTTTGTTTGTTTAATTATTTATTTATTTTTTGTTTTATTTTTGTTTTATTTTATATTATTTATTTGTTAATTATTTATTTATTTTTATTTATTTTTGTTTTATTTTATATTATTTATTTGTTAATTATTTATTCATTTTTTTTATA
Source organism: Chrysomallon squamiferum (assembly GCA_012295275.1). Taxonomy (NCBI): domain Eukaryota; kingdom Metazoa; phylum Mollusca; class Gastropoda; order Neomphalida; family Peltospiridae; genus Chrysomallon; species Chrysomallon squamiferum. Next base: position 21,992,461 of record CM022677.1, read on the forward strand.
TTTATTTTATTTTTTTTTATTTTTTTTTTTTTTTTTTTATTTTTTTAAATTTATTTTATTTATTTATTTATTTATTTATTTATTTATTTATCTCACAGTTAGATTTCCAACATGTTTATCATGGAGTGCAAGTGGAAATACATGTGTTAATGCACAGGTGTACAATACACGATGTATCTAACTATGTCATAGCGACCCAGTCTCCTTGCATCTTTTAGATCAATATAAAGCTGTTTTGAGTAATCAGTGACTCATCATCTAGTTTGAGTATCTGTCCTCAGCAGTGTACACACAGACTGTGGAATACCATCTGTATTACATACTGTCACATACAGTTTTTATGCTGCTTAGGTTTTATTTATATTGTTATAGAACGTTTTTGAAATTAAAACAAATACAATTTTTTTATTCAATATTAAAAGGAGGTTGTATGTTGAAAGTTTAAATAAAAACAGAAGTTTATAGCATATAACTTTTCTGATATGCCAAACTTTACATGTGCATCTTCAATCATTTTCTGTTTTTTCTCTGTCTCTCTCTCTCTCATCATGTATGTGTATGTATCTTTCTTGTTGTGATTTCCTAAACATCAGCCTCACTTTCATTTACTCAGTACCCATGATAGAAAAGTTTTAGTTTTACAATTTGAAACTGAAAATCAAAATAATAAAATAAAAATAAAATTCAAAACTGAAGTAACTGAGAAGACTACTTTAGTTTAATGGCTGTCACAGCTTGCTGTTTGAGAAACCAAATCATTGAATGCTATTTCTGTTTCATTAAAATCAATATCTATACACGATATTATTTATGATTTAAAATGGAGTTTCCATTTTTTAACAACAAATCGGGAACTTTTTTTTTTTTTTTTTTTTTGATACCTGCCACAGCTTGAGATTTCAGTAAACATTTTTTACTAAAAGCTCTTTGAGTTTCATTATGATCAATATCTATATATGTTGTTATTTACAAGACACACACACACACACACACAACACACACACACACACACACATGCCAGAGATAATCTTTACTCAAGTATCTTGTTTTATAATTTAGTCAGTAAATATATAAACACACACACACACACACACACACACACACACACACACGCCAGAGATAATCTTTACTCAAGTATCTTGTTTTATGATTTATAGTCAGTAAATATAAATACACGCACACACACACACACACACACACATGCTAGAGATAATCTTTACTCAAATGTCTTGTTTTATAATTTATAGTCAGTAAATATAAATACACACACACACACACACACACACACACACACACACACATGCCAGAGATAATTTTTACTCAAGTATCTTGTTTTATAATTTATAGTCAGTAAATGTAAACACACACGCACACACACACCCACACACAAAATCTCTACTGAAGTATCTTGTATTACAATTTATTGTCAGTAAAGACAAGTTCAATTATAGACTTGAAATATTTACTGTCAGCACTAAACACTTTATTATACATACATAGGTAATCCTAGCACTTAACCTTGTTATGTTACCAAAGACATTTAGAAAACAAATTTCTATTTCTGAATCATTCTTTTGTTTTGGGTGTGGTTTAATAAATTATAGTACTTCAGGGCCGTCATTTATAAACACTTACAAAATTATTTAGTCAGCCTTATTTTCTTCATGGCTTACCCAGAGAAAATTTATAATAATGTTGTTTTAATGTAGTTTAAAAACATTTTATAAGCAGAGTAATATTAGAATATATATATATATATATAGAGAGAGAGAGAGAGAGAGAGAGAGAGAGAGAGAGAGAGAGAGAGAGAGAGAGAGAGAGAGAGAGCATATTTATGAAATTTTAAATAAAAAAATGTTTTTAATTTATATTAAATTTCAAATTTTATATTATTTTAAAGATATTTTCATTTCTTTTAACTTTACTACCAACATATCCACATTTTGGTGTGTGTGTGTGTGTGTGTGTGTGTGTGTGTGTGTGTGTGTGTGTGTGTGTGTGTGTGTGTCTGTGTTCATGGTTGAATCTTATTAACAGTTTTTAACATTTTCAAATAAAAAGCCTTGCTGATTAAAGCAGGAACATTTAAAAAATTTATTTTTGTGTGTGTGTGTGTGTGTGTGTGGAACAGAAAAGGATATACTGCTGGTATTTATATCTGTCATACTTAAGGTACCTGGAATAATAAAAAAAAAAAAAAAACCTTCCTAGAATTGATCCTTGTTATTAAGACTGCTTCTTAAAACTGAAACTGAGATACACATGTAGAGATATTGATTATAATGAAACACAAAAACACTTCCAATGATTTTTGCCTTGAAGAAATAACAAACAATGGCAGCTGATTGTGCTAAAATAAACTTCTCAATTACTTCAGGACTGCTTGTTAAAGAAATGGAAACTCGATTTTAAATCATGTATAGATATAGATTGTAATGAAACTCAAAGAGCTTTCACTAAAAAATGTTTTACTGAAATCTCAAGCTGTGGCAGCTAACAAATAATTAAAATTAAGTTCAGTATTTCTTGTTAAAAAATTAAAACTTGATTTTAAATCATAAATAATGTCGTGAATAGATATTGATCTTAATGAAACAGAAATAAGTTTCAATGATTTGGTTTCTCAAACAACAAGCTGTGACAGCCATTAAACTAAAGTAGGCTTCTCAGTTACTTCAGTTTTTATTTTGTTTTTATTTTATTGTTTTGATTTTCAATTTTAAATCTTAAAACTAATTCTTTTCTGTCACGTATACTGCGTAAATGAAATGAAAAGTAAATGATCTTCAAGATTTGATCTTCTGTTCTTTGGTTCAAGAGATATAATCTGCTACACTTACAACAGTATATTGTGTTGTTAAATATTTAACAGTGATTTTACTTGTTCATAATTGTACATATTTTATTAATTTAGTTTTTTTATTTGTACACTCTTTCTCTATGTATACAATATTTTGCTATCAACACAGTGTTATTCATACAGTATTATGTTACCATTGGATATGTGGTCAAGGATACATAAATACATCATTGTATAATTATGGATACATAGATACATTATAGGATATGCAAAATGATGCATGTATACATCAATGGATATATATAAAGATACACAGATACATCATTTGATGTATACATAACGATACATAGGTGTGTTATTGGCTATCCATAAAATACAGAGATAATCATTTGATGTACTCATAGTCATATGGATACATAGGTACATCACTGAATATCCACAAGGATACATAAATGTATCATTTGTTGTACATGTAAGGATACAGGTTCATCATTGGATATCCAGAAGGATATATAAATATATCATTGGATATTCCTAAAGTTACACAGATATGTAGATGTCTTTTGAAATGCTTAAGGATACAGTCTAGGATATAAGCTCAGAATTGAATATTTATATGGATAACTAGATACTATCACTGGACACATTCAAGAATATATTGGTGAATCTGCTACTTTCTTTAGAATATATATACATACATATTCAGACATATATATATATATATATATAAAAACACAAAAAATATGTAAATATACACTGATATACACAGATATGAAATCTGAAGGCATCATAATTCTTTGTCCGATATACACAATGCATATTTAAAACCATATGCTGTCTGCATATTATCGATAGACTTATACATTCCTATTAATGTCAAGGTCAGATGAAGATAAATATCAACGGATTATGTAAATAGGCCAGTGTTTTGCTTTAGTGCATAACAGCATGTTTAAAAATGTGTAATATCACACATTGTTTTATATTAAATATATATATATACTATGAAATACAAATGATATTCAACACATATGTGTGTCATAGTCAGAGTTGAACAAGACAGATTGAAATGTGATTTATTTGTCAAATAAATGTTCTGATGAGATCAAAACAAAAGTTTATACATTTAGTGTGTGTGTGTGTGTGTGTGTGTGTGTGTGTGTGTGTGTTTTAGAGAGATGTCTAAGTTAGATACATTGAATATAACAACATTTACTGGGGGTGGGGAATGGTGTTCAGACTGTAATCATTTAATGTTTTGCTGCAGGTAGTAATAGAATGCCTACCTCTAAAACAACTTTTTCAAATTTGTATCAATGTGTGTGTGTGTGTGTGTGTTGAAACAAATACAAATATATATATATATTATGTACATATATATAAGATTAGACGTACACTACACTATATTAAATGGTACTGTGTAATACACATGATATATAGTATTTGTGAATATAGGTCACAGTTGACAGCGTAAGATATTTAGATTATGTAAACATGATTAGTGTGTGTGTGTGTGTGTGTGTGTGTGTGTGTGCCTATTAGATATAGACAAAAAAGGGGAAAAAGCCTTTATAATTTGTGTTAAATATATGTTGATATGTTACATGTTACATATACATATGTTTTGTGTGAGGGTACATAGATCATATCAGAGTGAAAAATCACATTTATTTAGATCATGTTACTAGAACATTGATTTGCTGTGGGCAGAATATGTTAATACATCTGTCAATAAAACAACAACAACAAAAACACCATGGTTTTAAACACATTAATTACACTGTATAATACGAATGATATGTACTGTTCTGTGTTAGGGTATAGAGTAACATGCTCACATTTTGTAAACAAGATATTGTTTTGCTACAGGCAAGATGGTAGATATACCTGCCAATAAAATAATATATGTACTAAATATTCTGTGTAACTTAAAATTGTGTGTATAAATATATTTCACAGTTGACAGACTGAAAATATTATTTATTTAGATTATAAAAGTGGGGCCATTAATTAGTTGCAGGAAGAACTATACAGATACCTGTGAGGGAAAAAAATAATAAAATAAAAACAAAATCAATTTGTATTAAAAATAATAATAATAATATATATATATATATATATATATATATATAAATTGTTTTTGTGTTGGTATAGTTCATGTTAGATATCTGATAAAAAAATTATCTTTATTTACATCTTGTAAAAAGGACATTAACTTGCTACAGGCAGAATAGTAAGTGTGTGTGTGTGTGTGTGTGTGTTTGTAAACAAACATAAAAATATGACACTGATATACTTCACAACACAAAGGATGTATGAAATTGTTTTGTGAGGATACAGTTCATGTTAGATAGAGTAAAAATGACAGGTATTCAGATTTTGTAAACAGGATTTTAATTTGCCGCAGGCAGACTAGTCTCTGTTTAATCTTTTTTAAATTTTGTGTTAACTGTTATTTATGTTTTTGGTTGTGTGTGTGTGTGTGTTTATGTATATTATATGTGTATGTAAATATGTGTTGTGTATACATGTATGTGTTATGTGTGTATAAGTTTACATGTTGCTTGTGTTTGTATATTTATATTGTATATGTGTGTGTGTATATATTGTGTGTGTGTGTGTGTGTGTGTGTGTGTGTGTGTGTGTGTGTAAATATGTAAATTTAGTTGTTATATAATACATAAAAGTGGGTAAGTGCAAGTTTATATTACATACATGAAATACAACATTCGGAATGGACTGTTGTTAGAAGATAGGAACAAAGTATCATGGCTTGCAGTCTCCTACCCATAACATTAGTATGTCTGTCTGTCTGTCTGTGTGTCTGTGTATCTGTCTTTATCCATCTGTCCATCCATCTATAAACATGTATGGATGGATGGATGGATGTGAGTGTGTGTGTGTGTGCAGATGTATGTATGTTTATTGATCTGTCTACCTTTCTGTGTACTAACCAATTGCCCGTGTCTGTGATAAAAGGCTAAGTACTTAAAGTGGTATATCATTATATATATCACACCTGTGTAGTAACAGAAAATACAAAAATATTTATGTCTGCATGTATATTAAACAAGATAAAACTGCTAATATCACGTTATATATCACACTTATGTATAATCAGATACTAAGAGAACTCAGAAAAGCCCTGACTGTAACAGCTTGTATTTCATTTTACAAATCAATTCACCACGTGGAAACTGTGAACAATCAATAACATCACTTGTCTAAACATAACCAAATTATTGCTGATCATAAATGAAACAGATGATAGTTCACTGATTATCAGTGGAGTCTGTTATTGTCAGTCTGTAGTGATCAATATATTGTATGGATGTTAGTATCAGCAACATGTTCTGTGTTATCAATATTTATTACATGAAGGTTTCTTTTTTTAAAATCCGTTTTGTGTATATTTCAGTATATATCATAGAGTTTGTAATATGTGTTTTGTTACTAGAGATATGTGTATATCAGTATTCTGACTGGGAGTTGATGTATAGTTTGTTATCACAAATAAATGAAAAATAATAGAATTCAGGGAAATGAAAGTAATAAATAACTTTGTTCAGGTGTGTAGGGTTGATCCTGCTTCCCTGTACATCTGAGTCTCAGGTCATTGCCTGAACATGTAGTTTTAAAACAGATGTCAGGTAAGTATGTAAATATCAAACACACAGTGTTCACAGCCTGTCACCTTGGTGACACAGCTATGCAGGTACATGAACCTACAGAGGTAATAATACTTACAGGTGTGTACAGGTGTGCTAACGATCAGATTTACCTGTACCAGGTGTAATTAACAGATTATCTTCAGTATCAGTTTCAAACTTAAAAAAAAAAAAAAAAAAAAAAAAGGATGGAAAGGAATGCTTTACAACTGTTATCATGTTACTATGAAAGATGTGTTAGTGTATTGTATACATGTGTTAGTGTATTGTATACATGTGTTAATGTATACATGTGATTGTGTGTGAGATGTACAGAGACTGTGTGTGTATGCATGTGTGTTTGTGTTTCTGAATGTACATGTGCGTGTGTGAGAGTGAGTTTTATATGTGTGTGTTTTAATACAAAGAGAAAGCATATGCATGCACATAGGTGTGAAAAAAATACAGAGAAATTTTTATATCTCATTTGTGTATCCATGTATTATAGACATACAGTGAACATTATGCATATAGCCTGTATTGTCTCTGTGTATGTATATGTGAGTGGTTTACAAAGATTGTGTGTGTGTGTGTGTGTGTGTGTGTGTGTGTTTATCCATCATTTTTGAAATGCCTAACTTCATAAATCGGTTTTCATTCTTGTTCGTCTTTTTATTTAAAATTGCATTTTGAAAAAGACAGGTAACAGGCCATGTATTTGTGCAGAACACAAAGGCTATTTATAGAATATGAAATATACATCATAATTACTTACACCAGGAAGAAACCTCGTTCTCAGTTCAGGTGTTAAAAGTGCATGCTTTTACCTTTTTGTGTAAAGGTTTGTGATTGTCAGGTGACAATCAGGTCATTGTTAGTTAATGTTAGGTGTAAAAATACGTCTCTGTGATCATTTTGTATGTAGTTGTAGCTGATTTTTTAAAATTTGATTTGTAATGCAGAAACTTGAAAGATTGAAGACTACAATGTTGAAAACCAGTATTACTCTTCTGCTCCTTTTATTTAATTTTAAAAAAATCTTTAATTAAAAAAAAAAAAAAATCTCATTCTAATCCAAAACCTAAACCTAAACATAAACCTACATCTCAGCCTAACCCTAACATTAACCTTAATCCTGAACTCTAACCTTAAACCAAAGCTTGATCTCAAACCTAAACCTAAACTTTAAACCTAAACCAAACCTAAACTCTAACTTTAATCCAGAACTTAGCACTAACACTGATATTAACTCTAGGTGTTAAAAAAAAAAAATTCTGGATGATGATAATGATAATAATAATGATAATAATATAGTAATAATAATTACAATTTAGAAAAAAATATGTAAAAAAGTAAATGATTTTTTTTTTTTATCTCCAGTATGAATATACAGATCCATCCTCTAAAAACATTTAAAAATCAATAATTATCTTTTTAAATAATTTTTTTTAACCTTTCTTCTCCACTCACACTAAAACATTACAAAACATTTAACTTCAGATCAATGCACCTTTGTACTGCACGAACTGAAAAAAACCCACATAAAACGTTACATAAAATTTAAATCTGCTATCAATACATCTGTGTACTGCGTGAACTAAAAACACACACCACATTTCAACTCGTTATTTACACACTGCCAAACACACCCTAGTACTGGCGGCCATATTTGCTGTGACTCGCGTCGCGCCGTTGTGCATCATTCAACGACTACGCAGAGTCGGGTAGAGGAAAAGTAGATCGGTTTCAAAATTATTTCACAGTTCGCGGATGAATGACTCAGAAAATTGAAGCCTTTCCTTTTTTTTTTTTTTTTTTTTTTTTTTTTTTCTTCTAAATCTTATATTTTTATAAGTATCTATTTATTGTATCAGAAGTGATATTACTGGTGCACTGGTTATGTTATGATATATTGGGCAGATAAATGATATGTCAGTGCACTTGTTAAGTCACGATATATCAGGACACTAATTAATATATATCAAACTGACAATGATATATCATGGCTCTCTGTTTATTTATAAAGTACTGAAGTGTATTTTAGATTTTGTACATTATAATACACTAACTTGATACAGTAATTTTGTATTAAAAGATACCAATAGATATATTTTTTCTCTCTCTCTCTCTCTCTCTCTCTCTCTCTCTCTCTCTCTCTCTCTCTCTCTTCTGGTTTTCTCTTTCTGTGCCTGTCACTGTCTCCTCTTACACACAAGTACATTTGTTTTCATGGTCTGTTAACATCTTCGTATTAACCTTTAACCACAAACAGGTGTGTAAAAAAAACCCGTGAGATATCTGTTACAGGTAGAAAAATAAACCAACCTGGGGCAAGAAATACCACTACAAGTACATGCGTCTCTATGTATGTCTGTATGTATGTATGTCTGAGCATGCTGGAATTTGTGTGCAGCTTTTTATAGATGTTCACATATTATGCATATATGAGTGTATATATTGCACTTACACACACACACACACACACACACACACACACACACACACACACACACACACACACACACACACACATTCCTCATAGTCATGCACATCTACAAACAATGTTTAAAAACATAACAAATTTATAATCACTCCTATTATACCCATATTCACCCCCCACGTACACACCCACACCCACACAAACTATCTATAAAGAAACAGAAACATTACAAATTTATAATCACTCCTGTTATAGCCATAATCACACCCCCACATGCACACCCAGATATATATATATATATCTGTATACACAAGCTATCTATAAAGAAATAGCAACATTACAAATTTATAATCACTCCTATATATATATATATATATATATATATGTATACACAAGCTATCTATAAAGAAATAGCAACATTACAAATTTATAATCACTCCTGTTATAGCCATAATCACACCCCCACATCCACACCCAGATACAGATATATATATATATACGTATGTATGTATACACAAGCTATCTATAAAGAAATAGCAACATTATAAATTTCTGATGGACTTTCCCATACCTGCACACCACTGACACTGAAACTATCTGTGACTTTTACAGTTTCTATTCATATTATGAATTTCAGTCAAAACTATTCCACTCATTTAATAACATCACTGGTGATTATTAAACAAAGCTGTTGTGACTGCTGTGTCAGACCCAACATCTGCAACATCAGTTATATATATATATAAACAAAGTGTCTATCAAAGTGTCTATCAGGGATGTAGAAACATAAGTCTTCTTTTTTCTTCTTATTTTTTAATAGTTAGCACTCGTACATAATTTAATGAAAATAATTAATAAATGACAGATGAGCATTATAAAGTTTGGGTCAGTACTACCATCTCCATATATATATATATATATTGGAACATGGATGTATGTGTATGTGTATATATATATATATATGTGTGTGTGTGTTCATGTGTGTGTGTATGTGTTATGTATATATGTATGAGTGTATACATGAGTGTATGTGTATATAAGCATGTCTTTGTCTTTGTGTGTTTTTATGTGTGTGTGACTGTGTGTGTGTGTGTGTGTGTATCTGTGTGTATGTTTATATATATATATATATTTATGATTGTGTGTGTGTGTGTGTGTGTGTGTGTGGATATGTACATGCTTTGGAAACAGGATGTATGTATGTACATATATTTCATTGTATGAACACGCGCACACACACAAGCATTCATACATAAATGATTTGGAACCATTACAAATATCTAGTTGGTCTTACAAACCACTTTACCATTGAACTCCATTCTATTCAAAAATGACAAACACCATTATAAACTAGAATTGTCCATAAATGATAAAAAGACATTACATATTTGAACTGTCCATAAATAATACAGAAAAATCATAAATTTCTAGCTGGGCCTAACCCATTTGTGCTGCATAGTATAAACAAAAAGCTTTTAAAAAGGATATAGAAACACAAATTTCATAGTTGGTCACAGACAACACATAAACTGTTACAAACTTGAACAATCCGCATTGTGATAAAAAAAAAAAAACAATATAAATAGTAACACACCCAAGTATCATTACAAGTTCGAATAACCAAGAGAGAAACATCACAGATTTCTAGTTGGGCTTGACCTGCATGTTCACCATTATAAGTCTAAACCATCCTCAAATGATAAAAAAAAAAAAAAAAAAAAATAAAAATCTATTCATGGACCTTTAAATGTTTGAACAGTCAATAGCTAACATAGAGATTTTAGTCCTGGCCTGTATCTTCACCATTAGTAATCTAAAACATCTATAACTGACACAAATTTAAACTGTTTTCTCCTTTATAACCTTTTTAATTTGTATTATTATTTGTTTTATTTTTATTTATTTATTATTTTATTTATTATTTTATTTTATTTATTTATTTATTTGGATCGTAAACACACCTAAGAAGCCTGCCTGTAACAGCTGCATTGCAAGCCCTGCTAATGGACCATAAAAGTCGCTGAAGCGTGACTACATAAATATGGCTGAATTAACACTTCATGAATAAACAATTCACACAAACATCAACTGACGTCCATTTAGCTTTAACCTATTTTGATGCAAACCTGGACTATTTTCACTCAAACCTGTACTATTTTGTCCCAGATTCAGACCATTTTTGTGATGGATCCAGGTTTATTTTGGTTGATGTTTGTACCCTGCTTTAATCTGTTTTGACTTGCACCGAGGCTATTTTTGTCCAGAATCCAGTCAAATTTGACATAGATCTAGGCTGTCTTGTTCAAAATTCAGTTCATTTTGAGTTGGATCTAGTCAAATTTGTCAAACATTTAGCTCTATTTTGACACTTACCTACACTGTTTTATATAAAAGTCTGTCCATTTTCCCATGGATACAAGTTATTTTGTTCAAAATACAGTTTTGGTGATGAAATGAACAGATGCTAACCCTATGGTGTGTTTTTAAAGCTCTTCTATGAACGACTGTTTCTTTTAAACACTGATTATTTGCTGGATGCCTCATTTTATGAAAACAAAAAAATATCAGAACTACCAGGACATTTATTTTTTATCTGTAGAAAGGAAAAAAATACAGGAATAAATGAGTTATCCAAAAAAAAAAAAAAAATCTTTTGGAGTCAAGAATCAGAAAACCCCCAACTGTTTTGAATTTCAGTCAGTCTAAACAGGACATAAGACCTGTTTCAGTGTGATGGGTCACACTTCTACCCTCAGTCTTAAGTAACTTGTTGGATGATTTAATTACTGCTTGTAGTTAAATAAGATCATCCAGAAATTTCTGATGTTTCTGTATCACTTGTAATCCAGTTCACATTTGCAGTCTAAATACATTTTTTTTTAGATACACTGATTGCCTTGAAAGCATTTTACAATGTAAATGACAAGTTAGATAGAGTAATTGCTGGTTGTGGTTAAATATTTAGCATATCACAGATGGTGAAGTAATTACTGAACACCAGCTATGTGAACTGTCAAGTTAAAAACAACGCACAAACATTTACATTTTTATTATACTGCGTTCTAGATGTTTTATAATAGAAATTGATTTTCATAACTCTACTGTGATTTCTCTCTCTCTACCTTATCTCTCGTTCACTCTGTCTTTCTCTCTCTTTCTGTCTTATTCTCTCTCTTTTTTCTCTTTTTCTCATTATCTTTTTCTCTTTCTTTTTCTTTTCTTTCTCTCACTATCCCTTTCTCTTTCTTTCTCCATCTGTTTCTCTCGCTCTCTTTCTCTCTGTCTCTCACTCTCTCTGTCTCTCTCTCTCTCTGTCTCTGTCTCTCTCTCTCTGTCTGTTTTTTCATTTATATCTTCTTCTGACTATTCTTTACTTCCTTCTAGCTTATCTCTCCATCATGCCTGACATTTGATTCTTTCCTGTCCAACACAT
>CM022677.1:22014780-22019780 GCA_012295275.1 Chrysomallon squamiferum
ACGTGTAGATGAGTAATACTCATAGAAGCAAACTCATGATGAAACTCATACTCAAACACAGATACTCACACTGACAGACATTGGCACTAACTTACATATACATACAAACACACTCATATTTTCAGTGAAACATACATCCTCACAGACCTAATAACTCATACTCACAGATATATACTACCTCACTGATACATACTCACACTCATATTCACAGATACTCACACTAACTCATGCACACTAAGACATTCATACTCACATTGGCAGTCGCCAGATTCACATAAACTAACTCACAGTCTCATACTGTCTGTCTGTCTTTCCATCCATCCATCCATCTGTCTTCCATCCTTACTTCTTTCCTTCCTTCCATCCATCTTTTCTATTCATCCATCCATTGATATGACCATCCGAACATTCAGTATTGTTTTGTCTCTGAATTATCTGTCAATCAATCCTGTCATCCATCCATCCATCCAACCATCCTACCATCCTACCATCCATCCTTCCATCCATCCTTCCTTCCATCATCCTATCATCCATCCTACCATCCATCCTTCCTTCCATCCTATCATCCATCCTACCATCCATCCTTCCATCAATCCTACCATCCATCTTACAATCCTACCATCCTACCATCCATCCATCCTTCCATGCATCTTTCCATCCATCCTACCATCCTACCATCCATCCTTCCATCCTAACATCCAGCTATTATTGTTACTGTTTCTCTAATAACCTGGTTTTTCACGTTTTCAGATGGCATTTAGGATACGAACGTCCAAGTTCCGCCACGTCTACGGCAAAGCGTACAGGAAGGAGGCGTGTTACGAGAACATCCGCATCACCCGCAACGCCCACGACAGCAGCTTCTGCTGCGTCAACCCCAAGTTCCTGTCCGTGGTGACGGAGAGTGGGGGAGGGGGGTCGTTTGTCGTGCTGCCGCTCGAGAAGGTGAGTCGCAGAGCTTGCTGATGCATTGTGGGATTTTTTATTTTTTTTTAATTTTTTTTTGTGCTAATTTCCAATTCTTGATAGTGCTCCAAGGCTGATTATCAAAGCCGGTGGGAGAAAAAACAAAAATATATATATATATATAATGTTGTTAAATATTGTTAATATTGTGTGTGTGTGTGTTTGTGTGTGTGTGTGTGTGCTCATTACTAAGTTTTTTTTTTTATCATCCAGCTTTTATATTGAAATCATTGAACAGTTGTACAACACAACTGTTAGAATTAAATATGAATTTCTGTACTAAAACATGCTGCTAAAAAATGATATATTATCACGTGTGTATACATTAATTCATGAATATTCATAACCTGTGTATTTCACCACCCTGGACAGTGTGGGCGAGTGGACATAAACACACCTCGAGTATGCGGACACTCTGGGGCTATTCTGGACATCAAGTGGAATCCGTTTAACGATCACATGATCGCATCCTGTTCTGAAGACTCCACAGTGAGTAGCGTCTGGTCATCTACTTAAAATCAGTGTAGAGTGTTTATGTAGCAGACTAACTTCTGTCTGCAAATTGTAGGCTTTTAGTTTATTTATCTGTTTTATTTATGTTCTAAAAATGTTATTTGTTTTGTAATTTTATTTTGTTTTATTTTTAAAATTTTTGTGTTTTTTATTTATTTATTTATTTTATTATGTTTTTAAATTTATTTGTTTTATTTATTATTAATTTTTTTTTTAAATATTATTATTATTATTTTTTTTTTTTCATATTTATTAATACTTTACTTCACTTTACTATATTTTACTCATTTATTTATTTCCTAATAACAAATTTTATGAGAGAGAGGTAGGAAGCAAGATAAACAAGAAAGAGATAATGAAAATATAAAGAGCAAACGGAAAGAGCAAGAGAGAGGCAGTTAAAGAGAAATGAAAAAGGAAAGAGAGAAAGGGGAAGTGAAAAAAGGAGAGATAAAAAAAAAATTGAAAAAATTGCTGATTACGAGAGACAGAAAGACGAATGAGCTTTCTTTTTCTCAGAATGATTTATTAGGTTCTGTCTGTTATTTCATATATTACAACTGTTTCAAAATTTTGTAGGTGAAAATATGGCAGATACCTGAACAGGGCCTCACCACCAATCTCTCTGATTGGCTGGTTGACTTACATGGCCACCACCGAAGAATTGGCTACTTGGAATGGCACCCCACAGCAGAGAATATACTTCTGTCTGCAGGTTTTGATTATAAGGTGAGACAGGTGTTTGTATTTATAAGTGTTTCTGTGTGTGTGTGTGTTTAGGTGTATATGTGTTTGTGTGTTTGTGTTAGGTAGATGAGGTGGTGCATGTGTGTGTGTGTGTGTGTGTGTGTGTGTGTGAGTGTGTATGTGTTGTGTGTGTTTGTGTGTGTGTGTGTTTGCATGTGTTTATGTTTGTGTGTGTTTGTGAGTGTGTAGTATGTTTTAAGTATATATAACAGTTCATGTCATTATAATACCTAAGTATGTGTATCTACAAGTAATTTGTTTTGTTAAAGCATTCACACATGTTGTTCTGTTTGCAGTGTTTAATATGGAACATAGAACAGGCAGAACCAGTGAATGTGATAGACTGTCACACAGACACCATTTTCTCCATCTCCTGGAACCACGAGGGAAGTCTGTTCTCTACGACGTCCAAGGACAAGAAACTCAGAGTCATAGATCCAAGAACTGCAACCGTGGTTGCTGTAAGTACTCAGCTTGCTGTAGAGTTCTTGTGTCTGTGTGTGCATGTAATCTTCAGAATGTTAATTAGGAAGCTGTCTGTATTTGAGTCCTACCTATTCATCTGTGTTTCTCTGACTGTTTCTCTCTCTCTCTCTCTCTCTCTCTCTCTCTCTCTCTCTCTCTCTCTCTCTCTCTCTCTCTCTCTCTCCTCTCTCCTCTCTCTCCCTCTCCTAACCTCTTTATAAAACTGTTGTTTGTGATTCCAGGAAGCAGACACACACAAGGGTTCAAAGGCATCTAAAAACATTTTCATCAGCAACAACAGAATTTTCACAACTGGGTTTGCTAGAACCAGTGCCAGGCAGTACGCTCTCTGGGATATTGTGAGTCTCTTCTTAATAAGTTCACCTTCATTTGTCAAGTTTCTTAGTGAATACATTCAGACAAACACTGACATACACAGACACACACATATACTCTCACTCAGACACAGAATGACACAGATATATACCTGCCCACATATATACACACACACACACACACACATATAAACATTCTCACAGACACAGACACTGACAAACAGCCAGACAGCCAGGGAGTATGTTTTAGGAACTAGGGATATGATAAGTCTATGTGTGTGCTGAGTTTGTGAGAGATAGAGATTAATTATATGGATTAAGAATAGTTAGTGTGTGTGTGTGTGAGGCTTTCTAGAGAGAGAGAGAGAGAGAGAGAGAGAGAGAGAGAGAGAGAGAGAGAGAGAGAGAGAGAGAGAGAGAGAGAGAGAGAGAGAGAGAGAGAGAGAGAGAGAGAGAGAGAGAGAGAGAGACAGACAGACAGACAGACAGACAGACCGACCGAGACCTCTGTCTATATGTTTGTGTTTGTATTATATCTTCTTGTCTCTGTATTTGTGTCTGTATTAAACCCATATCATCTTCTTCACTATAATCAGTATCAGAATGCTGTAATTATCATTCTATATTTATTTTTTATCTATTTACAAGTTTGTTTGTTTTGTTTTGTTTTCAGAGGAACATGTCCAACCCACAGCATCAGAACGACATCGACAGCTCCAGTGGTGTCCTCATGCCTTACTACGACTACGACACCAACGTTATGTTTATTCCTGGAAAAGTGAGAAAACAGATTTATAAGTTGTTGAAATCTGCTCCAGATAAAAAAAATTCCAAGTGTTTCTTTTCTTTTTGTCTGTGTGATTTATCTGTGCATCTTTCTTTTCTTTCTTTCCTTTCATTTCTTTTCTTCAGTTCTTTCATTCTTTAATGTTTTCTTTCTTTCTTTTTTCTTTCTTTATTCTTTTTGTCTGTATTTTTGTTTGTTTCTGTCTTTATCCTCAGTCTTTCTCTCTCTTTTTCTCTTTCTTCTCTCTCTCTCTCTCTCTGTATTATATTTCTATTACAGGGAGATGGTCTCATTCAATACTAGGAAATAGTTGATGATTCTCTCTCTCTCTCTGTAACTCTTTGTTATATTTATTTATTTATTTATTTATATATTACAGGGAGACGGTAATATTCGATACTATGAAATAGTTGATGATTCTCCATATGTTCATTATCTCAGTGAATATCTCTCATCATCTCCACAAAGAGGTCTTGGTAAGTAACAAAATTTACCTTTGTTTACCTTCATGTACCTGTATTACCTGTGTTTTTATGTATTGGCTATATTTACCTGTGTTACCTGAATTACCTGAATTACCTGTTTCATCAACATTTAGCTGTATGACCTATGTTTACCTTTATTATGTATATTTATCTATGTTCAGATTTATCACCTGTTTCTTCAATAAGTAACTATATTACCTGTGTTTACCTGAATTCTCTAAGTTTACTGTTACCAAAGTTACCTGTATTTACCTGTGTTATGTAGATTTACCTACATTACCTACATTTACTTGTTATATACATTTACCTACATATACCTGTATTAATCTGTGTTGCCTTTGTTTACATGAATTACATTTGTTTACCTGTTTTGTTTATGTTTACCTATACTACCCATAATTACATTTGTTCACCTACATTACACCTGTGTTTGCAAAGATGAAAGTTTATTACATACACTGACTTCCCCAGTTATTTTTTTTGTTTGATGCCTGGTATACCATACCTGATTAAAAATATTTACACTGAAAGTTTAAAAAAAGAGTTAATTAATTTTATTTATGGTAGATAGTTTAATATATTTTTTATTTTGCAGGTGTGATGCCAAAGCGAGGCTGTGATATCAACAAATGTGAAATAGTTCGCTTTTATAAACTTCACGCTGGCAAAAACCTCGTAGAACCTATCTCCATGATAGTTCCT
>CM022677.1:22022280-22024780 GCA_012295275.1 Chrysomallon squamiferum
CTTAGCATTATCTTCTTTATTCTTTTTGTATTCCTTTTTCAGATTTTTTTCTTCATTTTAATATAATTTATTACTATAATTATTATTATTCTCATTTTTTTTTTATTATGATTATTATTATTATTATTATTCTTATTATTCTTATTTTTCTTCTTCTTATTATTATTATTTTTTCTTATTCTTATTATTATTTTTTTTTAATCTTATTATTTTTGTTTATTTCTTTCTGTGTGTTCCACTATTAGCATGTGTGTTTTTTTTCTCTCTCTTTTCGGTTCTGCTAGGATGGAAAAGTCACTAATATGCCAAAAATAACCACTTCTAGAGCTGTGCAAAAACAGGTAATTTTCAAAATACTAGCACTTTTTTTTTTTTTTTTAAATATACTTTACTTTTTACTCCTTTTTTTAACAACATACTTCTGTTAATTATTTGTTTATGTGTTTATTTATTATATTAATTTCATTTTATTCTAAATTATTTTATTTTTATTTTTATTTATTATTTTATTTTATTTTATTTTATTTTTAATTTATTTTTTTATTTCAGCATTATTATTTTTATTTATAACATTTTATTTTATTTAAAAAAAAAAATTAAATTTGTTATTTTATTTGTTTATTTATATAATTCAAAGAAATTCATTTAAAACAATTTATTTAAGAATTATATACTTGGTTTGTGCTCAAAAAAAGTTTAGCTCCTTTTAACCGAATGTTGGTTTTGTTAGACATGTTTTTACTGGATAAACCATGCCTGGTTTTCTTACAGAAGTGTTTACTGGATAAACAGTTTGCAATTTTGTTACAGGCATTCTGATTGGATAAATAACTGACTTGAGTTAAACAGATTTTGTTTGGCTGAGAAGCAATACACGTTTTGTTGTTGAACAATTTTATATTTTTCCACATTTGACAAATTCTCCTTCAGTGACATTTCTTAACAGTTATTCTTCAGTTTATTTTTTATAAAATGAAAATTTTTCTTCATTTATATTTCACACAAAAGTAGCTCAACCCCACCTCCCTCCCTCTTCCCCCTGAGTCTGACACCCCTCGCTTTTGTTGCCCTTGTTTGCTGTTGTATTGTCACATAACAGTTTTCTTTCTTTTTTCTTTTTTAAGTTTTATATTTATTAAAATTTTTGTTGTTTAGTGCTACCTCTCCCTGCTGTATTTATTAATTTAATTATTTTAAAAATACTTATTATTTATATTTGTTGTCATTTACATGCTATATCATTGCTTCAGCTTGTTTCCTTTCTGATTATTATTATTATTATTATTATTATTATTATTATTATTATTATTATTTATTATCATCATCATTGTATGCATTTTTACTAATCTATTAATATTGTTATTACTGATGTTGTTGTTGTTGCTGTTGCTGTTGTCAGGATGGACTTCTGCAACAAGCGCCGATGATCACGACGTACAAGGCGATGAATCGACCAAGAGCTTCTGGAGACTGGAGATCACATCGGTCTAAAACCATAGCAACAGAAACCGTGCCGCGAAACAACATGATGGAGGCTGTACCCGAACCAGCCTCCGTGAAAAACATAAAAAGACTCAGTTTTAATGAAGACTATGTTACTATAAGGTACGAATTTAAAATCTTATTTATTTATTTATTTATTTATTTATTTTATTTATTTACTTTTTATATTTTATTTTTTTTTTTTTTGCTTACTTTGCATGTTTATTTATTTATTTTTATTTATTTTATTATTTTATTTTATTATTTTATTTATTTATTTATTTATTTATTTATTTTATATTATTTTATTATTTTATTTATTTATATATTTTTTTTTTTATTTTATTATTTTATTTTATTTATTTATATTATTTATTTATATTCTTTCTTTCTTTATTTATCTACATATATTATGTTTTTTATTTTTATTTTTATTTTTTTAATTATTATTTATTTATTTATTTATTTACATATTTTCTTAGTTTTAATGAAGATTATGTCACAATAAGGTATGTATTTAAGTTGTTTATTTCATTTCATTATTATATTTGTTATTTTTTATTAATTAATTCATGCTAGTTCTTCATTTATTTATTATTTGTTTTTCTTTCTTTTTATATAAATATTTATTTATAATTTATCTTTGTGTATTCATTTATAATAATATTTTTTATTTAATACTATTCAATACTATATGTTATTTATTTATTAATTTTAATTATGTTTTACTACTTGTTCAAACATGATTGTGTTTGCATCAAAACTGTAATAATTAAATAAATAACATAACATAACATAACACAATGATTAACAATTATAACAATAATAAAAAGAGTAGGAAATGACAATATATGTTAATTAATACCAGAATATGAAGTAATGTAAAACAAACAAAATCAATAAATGAATAAAAATAAATAAACAGATAATTAAATAATAAACTAAGTAATAATAAAGAAAGAAAGAAAATGAAAAAAAAATTAATTAAAATAAACAAAAAAATAAACAATAAACTAAA
>CM022677.1:22027280-22029780 GCA_012295275.1 Chrysomallon squamiferum
TAATGACTAATGGTAGGAGTAATAATAATAATAATAATAATTTAATTATAGTAAAAGTAACTATTAGTAGTAAATTTAACATGAATAGAAACCCTGCATGAAATTTAGTTTATAATATTTTAGTTTTTAATCTAAATAACTTGTTATCACACACACAGACACACACACACAGACACACACACACAGAAACACATACACATATATACAAACACACATATATATCCAAACATACACACACATATATTTTTTTTAAAAATAAACTAAATAATTTTCAAATAATAAACAAAAAATAAATAATATAATAAAACACACAACACACATCACACAAACAATGGTTACAGAAAAATACACACACACACACACACACACACACACACACACACACACACACATACACACACAAATTAACTATAAAAGTTAAGTAATTTCCGTTTATATATTAAGAAGACAAAGAAATAAATCTTTTTAACTAGTGCAGTCCAATTAAATATAAATAAATAAAGAAGTAAAAACATAACAAATAAAAATAAATAAACAAGCAAACAAATATAACAACAAAGTTAAATAAATAAATAAATAAATAATAGAAAAAACATCTAACAAACCAAACCTTGTTCTACCCTCTCTCTGACCTTTAACCTTGCTAATTTACATAATATCCTCATAATACTCTGTTTCCATGCATTACACTTTAACCCTTCCTTTTCCTTTGCTTTCATGCATATACTCAAATATAATCCAATGTTCCTATTTATTTATTTATTTATTTATTTATTTATTATTTTTTATCTGTTAATTAATTAATTGTTTGTTTGTTTGTTTGTTTATTATTATTTTTATTTTTTTAATTATTTATTTTTTTATTTTTTTAATTTTTTTTTTTGTTGTTGTTACATCCTTTATTATGTTATTTTACTTTTTCAGAATTTATTTTTTATATTTTTTATTTCTTCTGGTCAAGAATGAAGTGAAAGATTTGATATCTGGGTTTTACTGTTAAATATGGTCTTTATTAAATTTATTAATTTATTTATTTATTATTATTATTATTACTATTAGTATTGTTATTATTACTATTACTATTATTATTATTATTATTATTATTATTATTATTATTATAGTTTGTCAGTGTATGTTACTTGTCTCAGTTCAGTATTGGATGGAATGAAAGTTATTTGTCCTTGACCTCTGCACGACCTTGATCTTTTCACTGACCTTGATATTGCATCCATTCTGTTACTCTGTCAATGATACTGAAAATATGTGTCCAGAGAAAGTCTTAATATAGTCTAGGATAATAACATTGCAAGACCTCACATTGGCCTTGACCCTTTTAGTACTAACCAAACATGACCTCTGACCCATGACCCATAACTCTGTCCACATTCTAAGTCATAGATTTATTTTAGTAAATATTTTTGTGTTTGCATGCAGTACCTGCTGATGTAGATTTTTTTACACTTATATATAATAATTCCTTATCCTTGCATTTGACCTTGACCTTTCTTGTGATCGTTGATGTGACCTTAACCTTTTTGTCACTGGACCTTCTCAAACCTACATTTAATGTACAGCATCTTTTCTTTTCATTTGACCTTGACCTTTGTTGTGATTGTTGATGTGACCTTATATTTGTTGTCATTAGACCTTCTCACAGCTGTTTAATTTAGAGCATCTTTTCTGTTGTTGAATCCATAGTGTTCAGTGTTTCTGTCATTAATTAAATATGATTTGACCTTGAACTTGATGTGTCCTTGACCTTGACCCTGAGCATGTCACATGTTGAACCAGTTCACAGAGCATGTTCAGTTAGATTTCACTTTGTGAATGAAGTCAGCTACAGTTCTAACAACTACTACTACTACCACTTCTTTTTGTTACATTAATGCATTTGTTGTCACTAAAATTCTAAAATTCAAATTGTTAATTGTAAACTTCCAGTTTTCATAATTAATATTCATTTGTTTATTTGTTACATTAATCTCTGTTATCATTGTACTTGTTGCATTAATCTCTGTTATCATTCATCCATCTGTCATTCTTCAGATTGTTTATTCGTTCATCTGTTTTTCTTCAATTCATTGTTTATTCTTATCTCATTTTCTGTTTGGTTATCTTGAAAGATCAGGTTTCTTCTCTGTTGTTGTTGTTGGTAATAGATTGCTTTTAAAATGTATAAAGTTTAATAAAATAATAATAAAAAGATAAAAAATAAAATAATAAATAAAAGTTAAAAAACAGTTGAAAATTGAAAAAAATAAATATTAAAATTAAAAAAATGCTAGAATGGTTGTAAATATAAATTCCATTTCCAGACCCTGTTATTAAATTTTCTTTTAGGCTATCCCAGTTCAGTATCAGTGTGTACAGGTATGAAATTTAAATTCAGTCAATCCCTTTTCACATCGGATTGTATATTACTTTATCCTTTACTTCCCTCACGTTTACAAAATACTAATTTATCTAGTCAAAATCTAATTTATATTTGGGCTGACCTGTT
>CM022677.1:22032280-22042280 GCA_012295275.1 Chrysomallon squamiferum
AAAAAAAAAAAAAAAAAAACATAAACAAGAAGAAAAACAAGGAATACAGAAGATTTCAGAAATAATGGCTGCAGTTGTCTCCCTTGTTGGAAGAGTTATTGCCCTTTATATGGAATGGATTGTGAAGTGATTTTAAGAATAATAACAAAGAGAAGTGCCATATTCATATCCATAGCTGAAGTAGCCTGTACTTTTAAACTTGCAGATATTTCTATGTTGCCTAGGAAACAAGCTCTTTGAAATGTGTTCACATCAAGAGTTACTGCCCTTTATGTTCAAACGTGTGTTGCCTTCTGTTTTCTGTTTTCCCATGTTGGGACGAATCAAATTCATTGTTCCTGATTGAAGTTTGCACAGTGGAAGGGAAATAACTATTGGTTTGATGATAGAGTAATCTCCCTTGTATATAAATGGAACAATGATGTATTTGAATAATTAATATTACGAATTTGCAATTATTATTGTTCTTGTTCTTTTTTTTGTTTTATTTATTTATTATTTTATTAGTTCTTTTCTTTTTTAATTACTTTTATTTATATTTGTTATTTTTGTTGCATTTGTGAAATAATTTTGTGGGTTTTTTTAGACAGTACAATAAAATTACATTTTTTTATGTATAAAATATATAAAACAAGCACACCTCTGAGAAAAAGGAAAATAATAATAAAGAAGGAAGTTCATATATTTAGGATTCCATGGCAACAGTTATTCTTATATAGCATGCATCACTGATGAAAAAAAATATTGTCTTTCTTTTGTGTCGTCTTGTGTTTGTAGAATAATAACTATTGTGTTTGGGAATGAATGGCAGAAACACTTAAACAAAAATAATTATTGCAATGTAACAGATAGTATGCTTTTGTCTGTTCTTTCTTTTTTGTTGGGTTTTGTTGTTCTTTTATGACCTCTGATATCCAAGATGTAGAAAATAAGTTGAGAAGTAAATAGTATTAGAGAATTTCATAGATTTTTAAACAAATTAACCAGTTGTTGAGGAATGTTACTTTTGTTTGTTTTTCAGTAAACATTTTTTTAATTATTGTCACGGTCATTTACAAAGTCTATTGGTTAATAACTTTAAAAAATGAAAGGCATTAAAATTTAAATTTGATTGTTTATGATTATTATAAAATATAAAATATTCAAATGAATACCTTAAAAAAAAAAGAATTGGCTTAATGAGTTATTAAATATTTAAATTAAATGTTGGCATGGAAACAAAAGTTCAGGGAGAGTTCAGTTATTATTATGATCTAGATCTTACTGTTTTAAACAAAATTTTAATCTTTATTTTCTTCATCTTCATCATATCATATCATCATCATTATTATTATTATTATTATTATTATTATTATTATTATTATTATTATTAACAATATATATTTATTGTAGCTATCCTGCTCATAAAATGACTGACTGAAAACATTTTGTGAATTTTTAATTTTTAATTTTATTTATTTTTTTTTTTTTAGGAATTCATTAATAACTGTTACAAAATTGTGATAGTGTTACAAACTTATTAGCCATTGGTCCAAACAAAATCTGTCTGTGATATTATTGGTCCAAAAACAAAGCTGAATATTTTATTTTAATCATACAGGGTTTCTTCTTCTTTCTTCTTCTTCTTCTTCTTCTTCTTCTTCTTCTTCTTCTTCTTCTTATTATTATTATTATTATTTTACATTGTTTCTATATTTGTTTATTATTTTTCAAAATTGCTGACATTTTATTTTTCTCTACTAAATACAAGCTTTGAGCTCATTGGTCTAACACATTATAAATGTAAACCATGTTCTCATTGGATAAAGCAACATGTTACTGATTGGTCAGTAAGATTCATTGCCATTGGTCAGCTAGAGAGTAGAAGGTTTCTTTTAATTGGTGAAAACCAGAATACACATTTACGATTAGTTAATTCTGATTATAAATGAAAGTAACGAAATAACGAAATAAGCAAAAATTGCCTTCATGTTGTTATAGAAAATCACCTCATGGTACTGTTTTTATTATTATTTATTGTTATTTGTTGTTGTTTTTATTATTGTAAACATATTGCCACATCATTTTTCTATTTTAAATCTTTATAGGTGTTGTACAATGTAAACTTTCCATGTAAATAAATGTTTAATATGCAAATTAATGCTAAGATTGTTTATTATGCAAATTAATGTTTTTTCTTTCAACATTCGTTGTTGTAGTAGTAAATTAATTGTTTTAAACAAATAATAAATAATAATAAAGAAGACAGTACTAAAACTCTCTTAAACATACAGAATATTTAAAAATGTCAGTATAAATTTTAATATCATAATTACAAATGTATATATTGTAGGAATGTTTAAATTAATTAAATAAATATATAATTGAAAATAAATAAGATAGAGAATTAAAAAAAAAATTATTTTTTAAAAATATTATAAATTAGTAAAATAGACTCAGTCTGGTATGGTTTATTTTGCAATCATCATTCATTTTTTATTCATTTTTTATTTTTCTTTAGCACTATTATACAATTATTGTATATTTACCATAATACAATACCTTTCTGTCCATCTTAAAACTGGTTTATCCTGGAAATTTTACATTTAACAAAACTTACACAAATAAGTTTTAGCATGTTGTTGTCATTGGAAGCTAGAAAATTTAGCTTGAATAGTAAAAGTTGTGTAAATTTAAAAAAAAAACATTATTGTAAATACTGTTAAAAAAAGTCTGTTCATCACAAATGTCATTCATTTATGTTTGTAGTTGTTATTTTGTTTAATTTTTTAATTTTTATCTACTGAAGGCTTTTTAATTTGTCTGTGACTGAAAAATGTAACGTAATCTGTTTTGTTTTGATTAGTGTTTTCTGTTTAAAACTATTACTACATTTTGATTTAGTATTTTGTATATGCAGGTTTTATTTTTTCAGTTTTTTTAATTTTAATTAATTAATTTTTTTCTAACCATTTTTATTGTTTTTACTATTTATTTTTATTATTACTATTACTTTATTATTATTATTATTATTATTATTATTATTATTACTTAATTTTATTATTATTACTTATTATTATTATTAGTTGTTATTATAACTGCTAGTTTCATTATCTTCATCATATCATCATCATTATTTTTATTATTTTGTTTTGTTTACCTTTCAACGACACCCAGTTTTATTTCTGTGGGTGTGTTGAAAGAAATAAGTAAACACTTTGTTTTTTTTCAATACCTGTGTTAATACATTATAGTTTATTTGTAACTGCACAGATTATTACTTTGTGTATACACATAAACAAATAATCATTTCAATATATACAATATCTGTTTGTTTGTGTAAATTTTTATTTTGTGTGTCAGTCTACATGCCAAATAATCAGTTAAATTACATTAAATTTGATTTTTTTAAACAAAATTTTATAAATTATTTAATATATATAAATTATTATTAAATTATTATTATTATTAATTTTTATTTTTCTTTCTTTAAGTTTATAAAAATAAATTTTAATTTACTCCAATCTCATTTTCAACCCCACAAAACTTTCTTCGACAAAAATCTCCATGGCAACAGACCATTTTAAGTGTATTCAGAATACTTATTCACCTCTGATTACATTAATCTGTTTCTGTTTTTTGTTTTGTTATTGTATGCTTGTATTAGCTGCTGTGATTGTAATGTGTGACTATAAGTGTAACATCCAGTTACAAGAAACGTTTTCAGTAAATATATGTATGTCAGTGCAAATTGCTTTTCATAAATCTTGTATATTCGCTTACGAAATGTTAAATAATTTTACAGTAAACAGAATGAAAGAGAAAGTTGATGTAGTAGAACATTATTAGCCTCTTTGAATGTTGTAAACCAAAAATCATTTCTGTGGGAAAATATTATTTCTCCTCTTTAAGTGTAACGTTTGTTTTTATATCAGTGATTTTTTTTTTTTTTTTTATTGTGAAATGAAAATATAAAGATTGGTGAAAACTGGTTACCACGATTTTCGTTATTAAAGATACAAATAGGTTAGAATCATCTGTTTACCCAAATTTTGGTTACTAAAAGTTCGTTCAGATAAATACATTTTAGTTACTAAATTACAGTTGGGTTCAAATATGTTACTAAAATTTTGTTTACCAAAGGCATTGTCAGATAAAAACTGCATACATAATATTTTGGTTACTAAGTTTTGGTTACTAAAGGGACAGTCAGATAAAAAAATGGTTACCTAAATTTTAGTTACTAATGGTACAGTCAGGTACAAACTGGTTGTAAAAATAGCTACAATCTGTTTACAACATTTAGGTTACTAACAGTACAACTGGGTAAAAAAAAATGTTACCAAACTTTCGATTAAAGATATAGTAGTGTTTCATTTTGAATGAAAGGAGCACTGTCATTGGTTGATTACAGATGTAATACTTATTACCATTGGTCTGTTAGAAATATAAGATTGTGTTATTTCTGTTGATCTGTTAGACATGTGATTTGCATCTAATGGATGGAGCTTATTAAATTTGTTAAAGAAGAAAAAAAAAAGAAAAAAATTATATATAAATCTTGCAGAAAAGAAAACTGAAAACTAAATGGTTATCGTTAGGTTACTTAATGCAGATTTATGACCTTTGACCTGGTTACTCATAGCAACCTAGAGGTCAAGCAGTTATTTTTTTTTAAACAGGTCACATTGAGTTTATCAGAGTACAGTTTATATTGTTCTGTTTTTATGGCCATCCATCCATTTGTCTTCATTTAATAATCTGCTCATATTATTAATTTTTATAACAATTTTCTGACGTTTTTTTGTTTTTTCCTCCAAATGGACCAATTTTATATCTTCATTTTTAAAAGAAATTTTAATTTTAATTTTTAATTTATTATAATTTTTGTATTTTGTACCTTTTTCTTTCATCTCTTTTGTTTTTTAAAATTGTTTTGTTGCTGTTTTAGTAATAAAATAAAGAAGAAAAGTTTAGAAATTAAATAATTATAACGTGCGGTTTTGCAACAAAGCTTTGTACAATGTTTATATTTTTAAAAAATCCTTTATTCACGTTTTATCAGATCTGAATTTTAAATCTTTCTGCTCAAAATTCTGTTTTGGTGTTTACAGTTGTTTCATTTTTTTTAATGTTCTTTGATTTTGTCTTCTTTTAATATAAAAAAAAAAAACCCAAAAAAACAAAACATTTCTCCTTCATCTAATTATATTGGAATCTAAAATTTTAATTTAATATTTTTATTTTTTTTATTGAAAAACCTTTTATGATCTAAACACCAAAACAAGAATTGTGTTATTATTATTATTATTATTATCATCATCTTCATAGTTTTTGTTGTTTCGTTTTTTTTACACTTTTTTCATTATTATTTTATACTGAAATTAAAACTTTAAACATCGTTTTGAAGTAGTAAATTAATTTCTGTTTACAAACAGATGTTAAATATATACATAGAAAATACAAATATATCACAGAAGTTTTCAATGAGAAGTTTTACACAAATGTGTTTATTGTACGTTCTAATGCTTAAAAAAATGAAAATAAAATGCTTTGTAAAATATATATTATTGTGGTGTTGCTTATTCTTTCAAATCTGAAATACCTGTGACACAAAAGGAAATAATAATATTTAAAAAATAATAATAAGAAGAAGAAGAAAGAAAGAAATGTTATAGAGATGTCTTACGATATTCCATCATACTGGACTGATGAAAATGTGATAATTGTATCAAAGATTATTTTACTTTTTGAGATTGGCTTAATATAATGAATAAAACACAAGATATGTACCAGCACTTTTTACTTTATTAACTTAATACATTTGTAAATATTAGTATTTGACACCTAAAATCCAAAATATATATATATATTTTTTTTTTTTTGGGATATCAAAAATAGATAATATAGCACATAAAAAATCATGTTTAAATCTATGTGAAACATTTTAAAGTAAATAAAGTCTATAATAAAATCTGTAAATAAAACAAATTTATATATCTCTCTCTATATATACTTAACCTAAATGTTTAGCAAGTTTCTGTAAAAGAAACATCCACTCAGGTTGTTTGTAGTTGTACTTAACTGCTAAACATATTTGGCACAGTGTATATATATATATATATATATATATATTGTGTGCACATGTGTGTGTGTGTGTGTGTGTGTTTTCATGGCACTTTTTATTTCAACAATAATGATGACATAATTTAATTAGAAAAATACTAATTTAAATTAAATAACATGGCACATAAATATAGAATTTTTATTTTTTTTACTATGGCACAGTTTTTCCAGTTTTTCGTTTTCTCTACTTCATTCTAAGATACGTTTGTTTCTGATTTCCAAAAATAGGAAAAAATAAACTACAAGAAACAGCTAAAGAAAGATTTACAGAAGATTATGTGAGGGGGAATGAGACAGTGACAGACACAAACACAAAATTAACAAAATAAAGTACTGTGACAGACAAACAGACAGACATTGATGTTGAGTTTTGATTGTAAACTTCATTATAAATGTTAATGGCCAATTTTAATATATTTGTGCTTTTAAAACTGTTTTTGTTTTTTTTTTTTTTTTTTTTTTCTTTTTTTCTTGTCTGCCTAAATAATCAACCTGGAAAACAAAACAAAAGCAAAAATAATAATAATAATAATAATAATAATAATAATAATAATAATAATAATAATAATAATAAAGTAATAATAATAATGATAATGATAATGATAATGATAATGAAATGATAATGATAATAATGATAATAAATAATAATAGTAAAGTAATAAAATAATAATAATAATAATAATAATAATAATAATAATAATAATGATAATGATAATGATAGCATAGTAATAGTAATAGTAATAATAATAATAATAATGATGATAATGATAATGATAACCATAATAATAATAATAATAAAGTAATAATAATAATAATAATAATGATAATGATAATGATAATGATAATGATAATGATAATAATAATAATAATGATAATGATAATGATAATGATGATGATGATAATGATAATGATAATAATAATAATAATAATAATAATAATAATAATAATAATAATAATAATAATCATAATCATATCAACAGCAGCAGCAGCAACAACAACAATAACCAGTAGTAATAAGTGTGTACAGTTTAGTTATAATAATAATATTAACAACGACAACAATAATGATGATGGTAATAATAATAATAGTAATAAAAAGAGCATTGACTTGAGAAGTAATACAAAAAAACCCTGAATACTGATATATTATCTTTAAAATCAAAATAATAACAAAACAAAATGAGAAAGTGTGCGTGTGTGTGTATGTGTGTCTGTGTATGTCTGTGTGTGTGTGTGTCTGTGTGTGTGTGTCTGTGAGTGTGTGTCTGTGTGTGTGTGTCTGTGAGTGTGTGTGTGTGTGTGTGTGTGTGTGTGTGTGTGTGTGTGTGTGTGTGTGTGTGTGTGTGTGTGTGTGTGTGTGTGTGTGTGTGAAATCAAACTACAACAGACCTGATGAAGGGATGTTTGAGTTGCACATCTTCTGGTACTGTTTCGGTTCTGTGATGAAAGGTTTGACAGCCGACAGAAACTCTTCATAGGAACACAGACTACGCGAACACCCTCGTATAACTCTCTCCTGTGTGTGTCATAACAATAACAATATCAATAACAATAACAATAACAATAACAATAACAATAATAATCATAATAATGATAACGATAACGATAGTAATGATAATGATGATGATGATAAAGACTGACAATAATGATAATAACAATAATAATGAAGATGATAATGACAATAATGTTGATGATGACAGTAATGATGATGATGATGATGATAATGACAATATGATGATAAAATAAAAATGATGATAATAGTGATGATAGCACTAATAATAACAATGACAATGAGATGATAATACAATAATAACATCAACCATAATGAAAAATAACAAATTAACATTAATTACTACATTAATATAATATTATTATCACCCCCCAAAAAAAAAACCCCCAATCATATTGATAATAGTAGAAATAATAGTAACAATAATTATTAATAGCAACACTGATAGTTACAGTAATGATGACAATGATCATAGCAATATTAATATTAAAAATGACAGTAACATAAGCATAATGATGACAATTGTAACA
This sequence comes from Chrysomallon squamiferum, assembly GCA_012295275.1. Taxonomy (NCBI): domain Eukaryota; kingdom Metazoa; phylum Mollusca; class Gastropoda; order Neomphalida; family Peltospiridae; genus Chrysomallon; species Chrysomallon squamiferum. Next base: position 22,040,426 of record CM022677.1, read on the forward strand.
ACAACAAAAATGATAATGATGATTATAACAACAATAACATTAATGATTACTATAACAATAACAACTGAATCACTGTAATCTGTTAAAGGTAAATAACAGGTGTGTTTAACAAACGCACACAAACATGAAGTGGTTTCAAGGTTTACCTGTCCCAGGTACAGAACTCTGACCCAGTGATGTCTGTGTGAGTCTTCGTACAGCTCAACTGTGATGTCTGCCGTGAACGGCGGCCACGTTTCATCGTAGAGTCCGAACGCCTCCAGCAGACAGATTATCATACTGTCGTGTGTCGAGTACAAGCACAGCTTCTTGTAGCTGCAACACAGAACAACACACAGTAAACACAGAACAAACACAGAAACAACACACAGTAAACACAGCAGACAGATTATCATACTGTCGTGTGTCGAGTACAAGCACAGCTTCTTGTAGCTGCAACACAGAAACAACACACAGTAAACACAGAAACAAACACAGAATAAACACAAAAACAACACAGAAACAAACACAATAAACACAAAAACAACACACAATAAACACAATAAATACAGAACAAACACAGCTTCTTGTAGCTGCAACACAGTAAACACACAATAAACACAGAATAAACACAGCTTCTTGTAGCTGTAACACAGAAACACACACACAATAAACGCAGAAACAACACACAATAAACACAGAACACAGAATAAACACAAAAACAACACACAATAAACAACACAGAATAAACCCCAAAACACAGAATAAACACAAAAACAACACACAATAAACACAGAATAAACACAGAAACAACACACAACAAACACAGAAACAAACACAGAATAAACACACAACACAGAAACAAACACACAATAAACACAGAAACAAACACAGAAACACATAATAAACACAGAAACAACACACAATAAACACATTATTTCTTTTACATAGACATCCTCATGACAGAACACAAACAAAACACAATAATTTGTTTTACTGATAAAGAAAAATATCTGTTAATTTTATTATTTATTATTGTTGTTATTGTTATTATTACTGTTGTCGTTGTTGTTATTATCATTATTCTTATTATGTTGTTGTTACTATTATTAGTATTATTATTATTAGTAGTAGTAGTAGTAGTAGTAGTATTGTTGTAGTTGTAGTTGTTGTCAATTACCTGGACTGTGTTACAGCTTGTTGCATGTTGTTGTTGATGTTGTTGTTGTTGTTGTTGCTGCTGTTGATGTAGTTGTAGTTGTTGTAGCTGTAGTTAATTACCTGGACTGTGTTACATCTTGTTGCATGTAGTTGTTGTAGTAATTGTTGTTGTTGTTGTTGCTGTTGTTGATGTAGTTGTAGTTAATTTCCTGGACTGGGTTACAGCTTGTTGCATGTAGTTGTTGTAGTTGTTGTTGTAGTTGTTGATGTAGTTGTTGTTGTCGTAGTTGTAGTTGTAGTTAATTACCTGGACTGTGTTACAGCTTGTTGCATGCATTTGTTGTAGTTGTTGTTGTAGTTGTTGATGTAGTTGTTGTTGTTGCTGTTGTTGATGTAGTTGTTGTTGTAGTTGTTGATGTAGTAGTTGTAGTAGTTGTAGTTAATTACCTGGACTGTGTTACAGCTTGTTGCATGCATTTGTTGTAGTTGTTGTTGTAGTTGTTTGTTGTTGTTGTTGTTGTTGTTGATGTAGTTGTTGTTAATTTCCTGGACTGGGTTACAGCTTGTTGCATGTAGTTGTTGTAGTTGTTGTTGTAGTTGTTGATGTAGTTGTTGTTGTCGTAGTTGTAGTTGTAGTTAATTACCTGGACTGTGTTACAGCTTGTTGCATGCATTTTTGTTGTTGTTGTTGTTGTAGTTGTTGATGTAGTTGTTG
>CM022677.1:22047280-22049780 GCA_012295275.1 Chrysomallon squamiferum
TCCATTATTTGTTCAAGTATTTATGAATTTTACCTGCTCTACGCCAGGTATTAACTGCAGAGGTGTCCTGGCACCGTGACGAAAATAAACCTGAACTTGTTTCAAAACTAACAACCTGTCGTCACCTGTTTTACTTTTGACTCCGCCGCCATCATTGAATTTATCATCGCCATAGTTGCACGAGACTGTTTTTGTCATGCAGGCGACACAAGTTGTTGACACAAACAGTTTCATTTTAAACCAACTCATGTCTGTCCTAGTTCAAAGATCAATTATCTAACAGGTTATATAATTCTTCTGATTAAAATAATATAATAAACGTAACTAGGTAAAGAGATTTTCGTTAATTTGCGTAAATTCCTCCTTCAAATAACGCACTCACGATAATTTCTAATAATATACTTTTTCTGAAAGAAAGTTTTATGTCTGCTTTGGTGCCAGATAGTACAGAAACTCGACCTAATTACGAGTGGATATAAGTTAAGTATGTATGTGAGTGAGCTTGCGAATTTCTTTAGGTCAGTCAGAAGTCAGTGAAAAGAAGATCGTGTTAGTGTTGATCTATTTTTAGATTGCGTCTTTAATCGGATGCTATATTTATATTGCGTAAGGCTTGATAAATGGTTCGTTTTTTTCAGTAGCATATGGCCTGGGGTTTTTTGTTGTTGTTGTTGTTGTTGTATAAACATGCTATCTTTTATAGAAAACGAAAGGTAAAACAGCAAAAAAGCAAACAAAGAAACAAATAAATAATGAATTAAAAATAAACTAAGTAATAGAAAATAACATTATACATTATTATTAAATACTTTTAGTTTAAAAAAATAATAATTAAATAACAACAGCAATAATAATAATAATAATAATAATAATAGTAGTAGTAGTAGTAGTAGTAGTTGTTGTTGTTGTTGTTGTTGTTGTTGTTGTTGTTACATTTATATCAAAATAAAAAAATTCGAAACACAAAATAAAATTGTCTAACGAAACATATTTTCTTATGTACTTAACGTTGTATGGAATGAAAATGGCGGATGACTTGAAGAAACCTATATTTAATGAGTACGTTAAACAGCTTGTTTTCATTCTGTGTAACTAGAAAAACTAATTTTTATATCAGGGGAGGTAAATGTTTGTCTAATAATTAAATAGCAGAAACTGTAAACTATGTTACTTTCATTATGACGAACTGAAGAACTGTACGATTTCCAGACAAGTGGTTTGTGACATAAATGTTTTGAGTGTAGTTATACAACAGAACTGTGTTCTCGTTCGCGAGTTGTCTACCTTACACAACTAACAGTTTATTATCGTTAAATAATAATAATAATAATAATAATAATAATAATAAATAAAATAAATAAATAAATAAATAAATAAATATGATTATTATCATCAGTTTCCCTAGCTATTCAAACTGATGGGTGCGGTTAATTCGTTTTAATAACAAACAAAAAACCCCTAATTTTATTTATTTTCTTATGAAGGGAGCTGCACCCTTTGCCACGCCTTTTGTTCCTGTATAGGTATATGTATATGTGTATAAATAAATAAACAAAACTAACAAACTTTAATGTGTATGTACTTCTTTATTCTCAAATTAAATCAGTACAAAAAGGTGTCAGGCCCGTATATTTCTAAAAAAAAAAAAAAAGCTGACAGAAATCTTACATCTGAAACAGAACATGGATGATGATGATGATGATGATGTTAGTGAGATAGTGATGATAATATTATTAAGTTCAGTTGGCAAAACGTTTATCCAAAGTGCATAGATTTCAATAAAAAACATGAAGTAACAAAATGGCTTCCACGACTGGTACCAGTTGTATGAGAAAAAGATACAGTAAGAAAACCAGTCTAATAAACAAACAAACAAAAAATCAACCCACGTATATCTCTATATTCGCGATCGTACTTTCCTGTAATGATGATGATTATGATAATACTACTAATAATAATAATAATAGAAATAAGCAAATAATGTTGATTATTGCCTTCAAACTTATTCTCTCTCTCTTTCTATCTTTCTCACTCGTTTCCCCCTCCCCACTTTCTGACGTGTTCCCACATTGAACGCATAGGCGCGCACGCACACACACACACACACACACACACACACACACACACACACACACACACACACACAGACAGACACACACACAACCACAAACAGGAATGCAAAGTTTTAAAATTCTTTTTTCTTCGTATAATTTATATATATAATTATTCATTTTGTAAATTTTTCATTTTATTTTTAATTATAAATTTTTATTACTGAAAATAATAATAATAATAATAAATATAATAATAATAATAATAAATAATAATAATAATATTAATAAAAAAAATAATTAAAAAAAACATTAAATAAAAAAAAACATAAACATAAACTCTCTCTCTCTCTCTCTCTCTCTCTCTCTCTCTCTCTCTCTCTCTCTCTCTCTCTCTCTCTCTCTCTCTCTCTCTCTCTCTCTCCGACTAATTTTTCTTTTCTTCGTCT
>CM022677.1:22057280-22069780 GCA_012295275.1 Chrysomallon squamiferum
ATAACATATATACAGTCAGACTTCTATTTAACCGACTACTATAACATATATACAGTCAGACTTCTATTTAACCGACTACTATAACATATATACAGTCAGACTTCTATTTAATGTACTCCGCTCTACTGTCACATTTCTATTTAACGTATTTCTATATACATACATACACACACACTCTCTCTCTCTCTCTCTCTCTCTCTCTCTCTCTCTCTCTCTCTCTCTCTCTCTCTCTCTCTCTCTCTCTCTCTCTCTCTCTCTCTCTCTCTCTCCATCTCCCTCCCTCCCTCCCTAAGGTAAATTACCTCCATTCTACACGTGATCAAAGCTTTCAGGTCGCTGGCCTGGAAGAGTTTCGCGAACAAAGCTTTCATCTGATCCTCCCTGCCCAGACTCAGTTCCTTCATCACCAGCTTCTCCGCCACGCCTCCCGTGAAGTCGACCAGGGCGTCGCCGACGTTGCCGAACAAACGTGATCCTCCCTCCCCCCCTCTCTCTCCTCGTAGTCGCCGTACAGTCTGCAGGATTCGTTTTCAGTACTCCGTGTTAACACTTTTGGTGTTGTTGTTGTTGTTGATGTTATTGTTTGAATTGTTGTTGTTGTTGCTGCTAGTGGTGTCTGGTGGTGTTGGTGGTTTCAGTATTGTGTGTCCATTAATGATTGTTGGTGTAATTTCATCTGATCCTCCCTGCCCAGACTCAGTTCGTTGTTGATGCTATTGTTTGAATTGTTGTTGTTGTTGCTGCTGGTAGTGTTGGTTGTGTTGTTGTTTTCGGTACTGCGTGTTAACACTGTTGTTGTTGTTGTTGTTGTTGTTGTTTGTTTTAATTGTTGTTGTTGGTGCTAGTGGTGTTGGTTTGGTGTTATTGATGTTGTTGTTGTTGCTGTTACTGCTGTTTGAGGAGAGAAAAACAGACAGAGAGACAGAGAGACAGACATACAGACATACAGAGACAGAGAGACGCATATTTGTCAGTATTTTTAAATAATAATACAGCTATCAACCAACACACAACTCGTAAACACAGACACGCTCACAAGCAGTTATTAACAAACAAACAAATAAAATAATTAAACAATCAAACAAATAAAAACAACAACAACAACAACAACAAAAAAAAAATACATCACAGAAACACCCCATCGAAAAAATAAAAATCCTACAACAAACAAACAAACAAACAAGTAAATGAAGTAGAAATAACGCGACAACTACTTTGCGTATGCTTTCTCCAGTAACGACGGCCAGTATTCGTTTCGGTTTTTCGAGTGACAGTAAATCAACTTTCCGTTGCGCGTGGGCAGTCTGTCGTCAATGACAACATCGACCCACGAGCCGTACCGCCAGAAGCTGAAATGAAAGATTCCGGCATATTTGTTTTTTTCATCCCAGTCTTGTTCCTTGTGATTTACGACAACCTGATAAAAATAAATAAATAAATAAACAAACAAATAAATAAAATAAAATAAAATAAAATAAATAATAACCTCTTAAAAAAGTTCCTGGTTGGTGCCCTCACAAAAGCTAATTCTCTCTCTCTCTCTCTCTCTCTCTCTCTCTCTCTCTCTCTCTCTCTAAATACACTCCCTATGATTATTATAGGTTCTAAAAATAACCAAAGATTTTCCAACAATATATCTTACGTCTCTATAGCATAATTAAGACTATGAAATTAAATAAAAATTACTCAGAAATACATTAGCCAGTCTAACGCTAGTCTACGCTGATAAAAGATAAATAAATTAATTAATTAATTAATAATAATAATAATAATAATAATAATAATAATAATAAATAATAATAATAAATAAATAAATAAATAAATAAACGTTTGTCTCCCCTTACCGCTCTCCAGAAATTGTTTTCTAACATCAAACTTGAACAGGCTGTGACAAACCAGACATTTCCCAGCTCACCTTGCGAGTAATCATCGCAAGAAATCTTCTCCATAAACAGCCTAGGTACCTTGCATAATTCCTGTATAATAATAATAATAATAATAATAATAATAATAATAATAATAATAATCGAAACAAATTGCAAATTTTTTTTTTCCATAAACAGCTTAAGTATCTTTAATAATTCCTGTGCATGATAATAATAATGATGATGATTATGACAACGACGACGACAACAACAACAACAACAACAACAACAACAACAATGATAATAATAATAATAAATGCATATATCATAGCAACGGAAAAGAACAATTAACCAAACTCACGTGCGGTCGTTTCCAGTCTATATTTTCAAGCACTTTACTAAAAGAAAGTGATTTTGAGTTCGCTTGGAATTCTGGGTCTTCAAACAGGACACCTTTTGCTACACAGTCCTTTTTCAGTTTGCTATAATTTTGGCCTCGGTGCGATTCGGGCATTATGCGCGGAAATGAACGAAAATAACTATGCTCCTATTTAATTTTTAAATATTCTTTTGCTTTTCCTATTTTTTTAAATATATATATATATATTTTTTCTGAAATTTAGTTTCTTACATGGGCTGTCATAATTCTATAAGCATTTCTCCTAACAGTTTTCTAGTGTGTCGAAATTGTTACATGACGTCATCATCACTTAGGCCCTTCCCACGTATTTCCGGTGTTTCGGTTTTATTTCAGTAATTGCAAATTAAATGAAAATGGAATATAATAATAATAATAATAATAATAAATAAATAAATAAATAAATAAATAGCCTGTATAAATTAACAAAAGTCGATAATGTGATGACAAAAGTAATTGTAAAACTACATAAATCGATTGTTTTCAGACGTTCAGTCTGTTTTAAGGGGAACATGAGTCCAGAGAGGTTCAACAGCACAACTTACTTTGAAAATCTTTAACACAGAATTATTTCTGATTACGTAGAAACTTACAACACACTATTTATTAATAATTATTATTTTCTAAACACATATGACTGTCGTCCTGTTTTTAAACTAGAGTTTGCGAAAGCAGGAATTAAAGAAAAAGAGAGGAGGAAAACATTATTAAGAAAAAAGATCGTCTGTTCTGTTTTATGACGTCATATTTGTCGACATGACGTCTCTTATGCTGCGATAAAAGGTAACCATTGTTGTCATAATTTATTATTATTAATTAATAATAATAATAATAATAATAATAATAATAATAATAATAATAATATCAACAACTAATAAACAAAAAACACTTATAAAATAAATCATACTGTACTAGGAAAGTAAATTTTCTGACATACTAATGAGTTTTAACATCAAGTGATTTGCTAAACAAATATTTTACTATGGTGAAATAAAGTAAAAGAAAAAGGATGATGCAGAGATAATTAAAATGAATCTGTATCAGTGTGTCAGTGTATGTGTGTATCTGTGAATTCTTAAGTTATTACGTGATCACATAACACTAAAAAATGTTATATATAAAGTAAGATATGTGTTTGTGTCTGTGTGTGTAAATGCAGAAATAAAGGGCGTTTGTTTTAAAAGCTTAATGAACTGGTAACAAATTAACATTAAAAAAAAAAAAAGAAGACGAAAAAGACCTAAAAGATAAAAAAGACATTTATACCAGCATGAGATTTATTTGTATATATTTTACCAGTTTTCTATGTCACTAAAATATAGCACACCCACACAGATGTAAGAAATTAAAAAAGAACAAAAATACGGAGTTCAAAACTTTTTAAAAAAAAAAAAAAAAAAAAAATGAGACACAGATTCAGAAAAATATTAACAAATTAGAAGTTTTATGTGAAAATACTATAACACATCCAACCCACCCATATCACAATTTTTAACACGTTATTATTATATTATTTAAACTATTACAACACTGTCAGTAGGATTTTTGATCAGATTATTTAATAAATATGTTATCAGCTGATTTGCAGATTAATGGACGTTCTATTAGTCTTTATAAACAAATTTTTAAATTTAAATAATTTATTTACAAATTAAAAAATATCTGGTTTGATTTAAGAACATATAATAAAGATAAGATTCGAATCAGAAAAAAGTTTTTAATTCAGTACAGTTACAAGATGAGAGAGAGAGAGAGAGAGAGAGAGAGAGAGAGAGAGAGAGAGAGAGAGAGAGAGAGAGAGAGAGAGAGAGAGAGAGAGAGAGAGAGATGAGGTAATTGGTTCAACTGGTGTTTTTAATATCATCATCACAGATATGCCTAAAAAAATAAAAAATAATATTAACAACAAATACAGATGACAAAATCATGGTTAGACACCTAACTTTCCCACAAACAAATTAAGTAGGTTGGAATAGGAAAATAGGTAAAATATTGAAAAGGTAAGGAACACCTATCTAATGGAATAATTTAAATTTATATATATATTCTTCTATATAATTATATTTTTAAATATTTATTTGTATTTATTTATTTATTTTCTTAAGTATGCTTTATTAATGTATTTTATCACCTTTTCAGAAGAACTGACAATGTAAATAAATAAATAAATAAAAATAAAAATTAAAACTGGCAATATTAATTTTTACAATTTCAAAAATTAAAATGCAGTACATAAAGATATGGACGGAATTCTTTTATTATTTTTATTTTTTTCAATTAATAATAAAATGGCACAAAATTCTATATTAATAATAATAAGAATAATAACAATAATTAGTATTCATAATACTGTACCAGTAATACAGTAATATTAATATTACTACTAATAATACAGACACATAACAATATTAATAATAATACACACATTTATATATAAAAATAAGCAAACTACACATCACAGTATTTTAATTAAAAAACAAAAAATTAAAATTATATAAATAAAAGAAAATTCTTTGGAAAATGTTCACGGTTTCAAATATTTCTTCACAAAACCAAATTTAGTTTCTAATGTGTTTTGTGGGGAATTGGAAAGGCCTTTTTTTTTTTGTTGTTGTTGTTGTTGCTAATTCTAGCCTCACTCACTCACCCTAGGAATCTTTCTCACTCCCTCCATTATTTCATATCTGATGCTTTCAGTTTTAAATGCAAATTTTCATAGGAATGCTTAAGAAAAAAAATCCACTAAATTTATGTTAAAAAAGAAAAAAATTACATCTAAAAAAACAAATTTATCATATTAAAAAAAAGAAACAAAATTAATACTAAAAACAAAAAATTGTTATAAAATAAAAAAAAAATAAATTAACATATTAAAAAACAAATATTTTATATTAAAAACCACCAAAGTTAACCTAGTAGAAATAGATTAACATGATAAAAACAAACAGTTATGTTTATACAAAAACATTCATATATAAATAAAATCTGTATACAGAGGATAACATTTGGATTTTTCTTAACCAGAACATAATTTAAATTATATTTGTGAGTATGTGTGTGTGTGTGTGTGTGTGTGTATGTGTGTGTGTATGTATATCTGTCTGTTTGTCAGTCTATCACAGTTCACATTTCAGGACACAAGTACATGTATCTTTTCAGCTTGAAGTACAAAACATTATAACAAATATATATTTAAATTTTATAATAATAATAATAGTAATAACAATAATAATAATGTAATAATAATAATAATAATATCAACAGTAATAATAATAATAATAGAAATTTATTAAATATTTTTCATATGATAAATTAAAATATACAAACTAATCAATCAATCAATAAATTAATCAGTCACTCAATTCACAGAGATAAATGTCTACAGAACTTCAAACGTATCAGTTTAACTTAGTTATATTGAATGTTCCAAATAAGTCAAACCAGTTTCACTGAATATTACAAATTAGTCAAAATTACAACTTGATCAGATGTTACAAATAGGTCAGACCACAACTGATTAATGTTACAAATGAAATATTGAGCTGATTTGATGTCATCACACAAGTCAAATCGTAAGATGTTAAAATGTTACAAACAAATCAAATCACATAAATCAAATTGTTTCTTGATCAGAGTTACAAACAAGTCATGTCTCGATAGGAATATGACATATCACAACTTGATCATTATTACAAACGAGTCAAATCACAACTTGATCATTATTACAAACGAGTCAAATCACAACTTGATTATTATTACAAATGAGTCAAATCACAACTTGATCATTAATACAAACAAGTCAAATCACAACTTGATCATTATTACAAACGAGTCAAATCACAACTTGATCGGATATTACAAACAAGTCAGATCACAACCTGATCGGATATTACAAATGACTGAGATGACATGTTGATCAGTGTTACAAATAAGTCAGATCGTGACTTGATCGGATGTTAACTGTCAAATGACCGGGTTTCTTCTCATCTTTCTGTTTCTTCCGCCCCCACAGGTCAAACTGTTTGGTCACGCCCTCTTCGTTACCCAGATCTTCTATTCGAGCCTCCCCTATGAAGTCATTAAGAACTGTGTTGTGATTCCAAACCTGAAAATGCATTTCAAAAATTTACATTTTTACATTAATCTAAAATGTCAGTTTTAACTAAAATCCAGATTATAAATAAATAGTGAAATATTGAATTCAAATATATGTTTATATTAATATTCAGTTATAACAGATTAATCTTATATGTTAAAATTAAATATATGTTGGGGTTTTTTGCATCAAGAGCAGATAACAAAAAAAATAAGAACTATTCAATTAAATATATATTTTATATGAAGACTAGATTGTAATAAATAAATATCATTAGATTTTTATATAAAGACTAGATTATTTTAAATACATCTGAAATACTAAATGAAATATTTGTTTTATTACAAAGACTAGATTATGTTAACTCCTATTCAAACTATTACCTCTACTAAAAATAATATAACAACTACTTCTAAAATTACAATTACTACTACTACTGTTACTACAACTACTACCACTACTTTTTTCTACCAATGTCACCACATTACAACTATAACTGCTAATACTAATATTACTGCTGCTGCTGCTGCTACTACTACTATTACAAAAACTACTACTACAACTACTACTACTACAACAAAAACTACTACTACTACTACTACTACTACAACAAAAACTACTACTACTACTACTACAACAAAAACTACTACTACTATTACTGCTATTCCTAATAATAATAACAGCAAGAATAAGATGAATGAACCATGTTTCTTTTCTAATGTTAATTTATCTGTCAGCTGATTCTGGTAACAGAATAAATAAATATAAACTAAAATATTTCTACCTCAATGAGTATGGGTTCACTGAGCTTCTTTCTGTAGAAGATAGCTTTGAGATTCCAGACAGGTGAGGTTGTGTTTGAACAATACAGTGATTTGACAGTCTCCCCCTCACACTTAACTACTACCATAGGATCACAGTCTGAAAATTAAAAAAATATATTATTTTTATTAAAGTTTTAAATACTACCATAGGATCACTGTCTGAAAATAAAACAAATATATTATTTTTACTAAAGTTTAATAGATAAACACTTTAACTACTACCATAGAATCACAGTCTGAAAATAAAACAAAAAATATTATTTATTAAAGTTTAATACATTCATAATACAATCTGAAAATGAAAACTATTATCTATTACAGTTTAATAAACTCTCACTTTGTCACAATCTGAAAACAGATATCATTTATTACAGCGCTTCATCGGAATGATCTCCCCTGTTAGGAAAGAGTTATCTCCCTTTAGTAGTAATTCTTAAAATATTATTTACTACACTTTAACCCATACTTTGTGATTACTAATCATAACCTGAAAATAAACATTATTAGGACAATATAATATCCATATTAATAATCTCCTCTGTTTATTTTAAAATATATTCTAACTAATAATTATATATATAAACTAATAATTTTAATCTGACAGCTACAATACTTTGTTATTGAAATAGAATAAGAATCAGAAAACTTAATCAATAACTATATATTTCTGAGTCCTATTTTCATGTAAATTATCTACCCTTTTCTTTAATTGTCTCCCCTTCAGTGTTAACATTTTGTTTTCTAATCTAAAAATACTGTTAATATCACCAGTAGCAATATACTACTACTGTTACTATTACTACAATTACTACTACTGCTACTTCTATTATACTACTGCTGTCACAAGTACTACTACTACTACTACTACTACTGTGCTACTACTGCTACAACAACTATTACAATACTACTACTACTACTAATAATAACAGCAACAACAACAACAACAATAATACAGATTAATTGAAATGACTTACTTCCCTTTGCTTTAGGGGGGAGTTCTAGTCCTTCTGCACTCTCCACTGTTACCGTGGTAACCATCTGATATTTAGCTACACAAGGACAGCCAACTGTTGGTCCTTCCTTGGTCAACTCCCTGTAAAATATATATATACATATATATATACACACACACACATATATATAAATTTATATATATATATATATTTATTCTTTGTGTATAGTGTGTTTTGTGTGTGTGTGTGTGTGTGTGTGTGTGTGTGTGTGTGTGGTATATATTTCATCATGTATATATATGTGTGTGTTTGTATTGATATATGTTTGTATTGATATATATTTATATATATATATATATATACATACACACACATAAATATATAAATCGTTTTTATTTGTAGTAAACAATGCATATTTATACATATTTTTATATATATATATAAACTGTATTTTGTATGTAATATATTCTCATGTTGTAAAATAAAATAGATTAAAATACATAAATCATATTCTCTAAAATAAGAAGTTGATGAATAATACTGAACACATGGAAACACATTAAAACACATTAATTGTGTGTTGCATACGCTATGTAAATGTAACAGTTTTGAAAATAAACATGCTAATATCAAAAATATATAAATGTTAATTGTAAGTAAGGTGATAAAAAATGAAACTTGAGAAGAAATAAACATGCAGATATTAAAAAGCTATGTTAATTGTTAGTTGTAAAGAGAATAATATGAAGTGGAAGATAAAGAAAAAAGCAAACATGCTGAAACACAGAAAACACAATTAAACATTTTATATAAACTGAATTTTGTACAAATATTTTTTTTTTTTTTGTACAAATATGAAAACAACAAAACATTTTGTACAAACATTTAAAAATTTTATCAAAAACATTTTTATACAAACATTAAAAACATTTTGTATAACAAAACATTTTGTAGAAACATAAAACATTAAAACATTAAAATTTTGTATCAGACATAAAACATTTTGTAAAAAAATTAAAAATTTTGTATCAGATAAAACATTTTGTACAAACTCAAGAACTCATGAACAGGGTCAAAGCAGAGGTCAAGAGCTCAGCACTCAAAGGGTTAATTGTCTTCACAATGCGATGATCAAAGCACACAAGTACAATAAGAGCACTGACAAAACAAAGTTTGTTTCATCTCATTTAAATATCTCTGTATGTTATTCAGTGTAGATATGTGTCTGATAAATGATAGGGAATCAGAGAGTCCAGGCTGTCAGGACTGAAAGGGTTAATTATTTTTATAATGCAGCAGATTTTTAAGGCAGCAGATGTCACCAATACAAATGTTAGCACTCACAAGACAAGATTTATTTATCTTATTTAAATATCTGTATACTATTTATTATGGTACCTATTTGATAACAAACTAATTTAGAACATATTTAAAAAAAATAATAATAATCTTCATGATACAGTGATAAATAAAGACTTTCCCAAAAATAAATGTTATAATTGAAATGTAAAATATTATTTAAATATTAACGTGTTATGTAATATAATATTTATTTGACAAATTCATGCATAATTATCTTTATTTTTCATTAATACAAGAGTAAGAAAATTAAATCTGTCATGAATGAAAATATCAACATTTACATGGCCCTACATATATCTGTGTGTGTGTGTGTGTGTGTGTGTGTGTGTGTGTGTGTGTGTGTCTGTGTGTGTGTGTGTTTTAGCACAAAATAATATTTGAAGACAATGTTAAAAATATAATTAATTTCTTATGAACTAATTATAAAAATAATAATAATAAAACATAATAAATAATATTAAAAATTAATGATCACATAATAATAAGTAAATAAGTAAATAAATAAATAAGAACATAGAGCATATTACTAATATTATAATTTATATACACAATGAATATTAATATTAACAAAAAATGGAAACAAACAAATAAATAAAATAAAAAAAACAAATAAGAACGTATCACATATTAACAACTGCATGTTTTAACAAAACTGATTATTTTGGCTGACAAAACAACAAGTAAAACAACAAATTAATAACAAATAACAAAACGTAAACATGGCAACATGCAGAAATAGAAAAATGGGTTTATACTTGTCTCCAAAAGGATTCTTGTGGCTTGAATGAAAAAAATTATATTTTATACAAAAAGAAGAAAGTAACATAAAAGTAAATTAAATTTAATATACTAAGAAGAGAAAAAGGTGAATAAAAGTAATTTTAATCCAATATACTAAAAGACAAAAAGGTGAATAAAAATAAATTTAATCTAATATACTAAGAAGAGAAAAAGGTGAAGAAAAGAAACAAAGAGAAAAAAAAATAAAAAGAAAAAGAAAAGAAAAAAGAGAAATGCAAAGAAATGAAAATGAAGGAAAGGATGAACAAAACACAAAAACAAGAAAAGAAAAAAGACGCAAGGGAAAAGTAAAACTAAAATAAGAAAAGAAAAAGAAGAAATTAATTTTAAAAAGATGAAGAAAAATATTAATGAAAATAAAAAAAAAAAATAAAAAAAATAAAAAATAAAAATAACCATTACAATGAAGAAGAAGAAAAGAAGCAGAAATCTATAAACGAAATCAAATCAAATCAAACACACAATGTAAAACTACAACACTGAAACTAAAAAGAAATGAAAAATACAGAAGGAAAATATATAAATAGATTAATTTGAAAATTTCTTTGAAGTGGAACAGAAATAAAACACTGTAATAAGAATGGAAATGTCACTGGTTCAATCCATGACAGAGAGGGGTGGAGTAGGTGATCCAAGCACCCAGGGGACAATAACACAGACAGTCATCTGTTGAAGGGTGGGAGCAGCAGTGACAAGCACCCTGGGGCCACATCAACTCAATCCATGCTGGTGGACACATCAAGCGTTTTCTAATTCCAACCTGTGCTCCAGCTCTTGTGTAATAAAGGCTTACATACAGTGTGTGCTATCCTGTATGTGGGATGGTTGAAGCAGAAGATTCTTTACTGCTAATTAGAAAAAGGAGTAACTCTTGAAACGTCAGACGCCAGGTTTCTCTCTCATTTATCTAAACTGTCCTTGAACCACTTACTAATAAACTACAGAAGCACAAACAAAATCTGCCGAGTGTTTCTTTATATAAAACATTTCCTTCTTTCCTTCCACCCTGAGTTTCATCCTTCTCTCTTTCTTGAACTAAAGTGTTCTCACTACCTGCTCACCACCTGTACAGGTAATTTTAAAAGTTATTTATAAAAAAACACACGTACCTTGTTGAAGAGGATCCTGATGTGTACAGCCGCAGCATGAAGTCTCCTTCCTGCCCTGTCTCCTTCGTTGTCGGGACGATGACATAGCGACCTTTCTTCAGTACACACGAACCGAAGACGCTTCGAGACGCTTTGTACACAGATGTGTAGATTTTTTCACCTACAAGGTGAACTCGGAATTTTCTGTTCTCTTCTACCTGAAATAAAAACACAAAAAAAACAGTTATTAAAAAAACTTGATAAATTTAATTCTTGATGTCTCGTTTGAAACTGAAATATATAAAGAATTAAAATTATTATTATAAATTTATCATTTTAATTTTTTTTAATTTTTAATTTTATTTTAGTTTTTTTTTATCAACTGCAATAATTAAAAAATTAAGTATTATTGCAAATGTAAAATTTTAATTTTATTTTATTTTCAAACTAGAATATATACAAAATAACTATTATTATAAATTTATAATTATTATTATTATTTTTTTTTTTTTTTATTTTTTTTTTTATTTACCTGCAATAATTTAAAAATTAAGCATTATTGCAAATGTAAAATTTTAATTTTTTTTATTTTCAAACCTGGAATATATACAAAAGAACTATTAAAATTTAATTTTGATGTTTTTTTTTATTTTCATTTTTATTTTTTATTAATCAACAGCTATAATTAAAAATGAGAGATAATTATACCTTAAATGTAAAATTTATTTTGTTCCTTCATGGAATATATACGACATTAAACAGTATTTGAAAATTTAAAACTGATGTTTGTCTTTTACCATTACCTTCATAGTATTAATAATATAACAATGAAATAATTATACTAAAAAATTTATGATCTTTTAATCCCATAAATACAAATTAAAACATTAACAATGATTTTTTTTAATTACCTTCATAACATTAATAATGATAATAAAAAATTCATGATCACATACACATCAAAAAATTAAAACCTTATTAAGATTAAATAATTTTAATAAATGTAAATTCATGATCACATAAACATCAAAAAGACTGTTAAATAAATTATAATAAATGTAAATTCATGGTCATAATTAAAACATCAAAAAGA
>CM022677.1:22072280-22077280 GCA_012295275.1 Chrysomallon squamiferum
GATACAGAAAACCAGTTTCATTCAAATCAAACATACACTCACATGGACACACACACACACACACACACTCTCAAATACAGACACAAACACTCACACATACATACAAACACACACACTCAAATAGACACACACACACACATTCAAATACAGACACAAATACTCACACATACACACACTCAAATAGACACACACACACACACACAGTCAAATACAGACACAAACACTCACACACTCTCAATACACACACACACACACACACACACACACACACACACACACACACACAAACAGAAACTACATCTTACACAACAAACATCTTACAAAGAAAAAAAGAAAAGTAGCGAGTCTGATTCAAATCAGTGTAACTACTCTACTGATTCAAATCAAAGTCTAACTACTCTACTGATTCAAATCAAAGTCTACTCTACTAATTCAAATCAAAGTCTACTCTTCTGATTGAAATCAAAGTCTACTGATTCAAAGTCTAACTACTCTACTGATTCAAAGTCTAACTACTCTACTGATTAAAAGTCTAACTACTCTACTGATTAAAAGTCTAACTACTCTACTGATTCAAATCAAAGTGTAAGTACTCTACTGATTCAGTCTAACTACTCTACTGATTCAAAGTCTAACTACTCTACTGATTCAAATCAAAGTCTAGCTTCTCTACTGATTAAAATCAAAGTCTACTCTACTGATTCAAATCAAAGTATACTCTACTGATTCAAAGTCTAGCTACTCTGCTGATTCTTCAAACACTTACGAATCAGACCAAGCCCCGGTCCACTCTGTCGTGCCCCAGGGGTTGAACAGTCGAACCAGCATCAGTTTGTCGGTGCCTACCGTACCCTGCAGCGACCTGCTGACGTTCACGAGTTTGACGTCAGTGATGTTGTATCCCTTTCCCAGGATGAGTCCCTTCTCAGTTTCCTTGCCAACCTGCTCATTGTCACACTAGATAGGAGAAAAATGTTTTATTTAATGACAGATTCGAATACTTTTTTTTTTTTACAATTATATGGAACAGGAGTAATAGTAATAGTAGTAGTTGTAGTGGTAGTAGTAGTAGTGGTAGTGGTTGTAGATGTAATAGTGGTACCATCAATATCAATAGTATTGGTACTAGACTAATATAGTAATAGTAGTGGTGATACTAGTATAATGATAGTAGTAGTAGCAGTGGTATTGGTACTAGACTAATGTAGTAATAGTAGTGGTGACACTAGTATAGTGATAATAGTAGTAGTAGTAGTAGTGGTAATAGTAGAAGTAATATTGGTACCAGACAGTAGAAGTAAAGTAGTGGTACTAGTATAGACTAAGTGGTGTAGTAATAGTAGTGGTACTAGACTAGAAGCATAGTAACAGTGGAGGTACTAGTATAAGGTACCATTTTTTATTACTTAGCAAAAAATATTTAATACATACCTTCCAAAAGATAGAAAAAATAAATCTTTTTAATATTAAAACAGGTAAATAAAGAATGGGAAAAAATATACATGAAAAAACTAAGAATGATGCAAACAAAGCTATAAATAAAGAACTAAGCAATGAAGAATGAAAGACAGAAACAATGAAGCAAACAAATATATAAAAAAAAAAAAAAATGAATGAACAAAAGAATGGATGAATGAGAAAATTAAACAAATAAAGAAAAAATCGAACTAAATAAATAAAGAAATAAAACAGAAGAAAAATAAAAAAATAAATATATAGTCAGCAAATAAGAAAATGACACCTACCGCGATGTTGCAGTTGATGAAGGCGCGAAGTTCGATGGCATCTATGAGTTTGCTGAACAAGGCTTGTCTGTTCTCATGTTGCTCCAACATCAGTTCAGACACCAGCAGCTTCTCTGCAACACCTCCAGTGAAGTCCACCAGCGCATCGGCTACAAACCCATAGTTTAGAGATTCGTAGTCTCCGTAGAGTCTGAAATACGAAAATTATTTTTAAAATTAAATATATTAAGTAATATGTAAAAAATATATTAATAATAATGTTTGCATATAATATAAACTAAATTAAGAAATACATATTTGTATAAAGTTTGAAAGAGGGATTAATAATATTCATACAATGTATGAAGAACTTAAATTAGAATAAAATACATGTAATTATTTTCAAACATGTCTTTATATTTTTACATCCCCATAAAGTCTGAAAAATGACTGTTTTTAAAAATATATCAATAATAATCTTTTTTCCATAATTTTAAATAAATTAAGAAATAAATATTTCTATAAAGTTTAAAAGATAGTTCATAATATTTATACACTGTATGAAGAAAGTAAATTAAATTAA
Source organism: Chrysomallon squamiferum (assembly GCA_012295275.1). Taxonomy (NCBI): domain Eukaryota; kingdom Metazoa; phylum Mollusca; class Gastropoda; order Neomphalida; family Peltospiridae; genus Chrysomallon; species Chrysomallon squamiferum. The sequence continues at coordinate 22,074,588 of CM022677.1, forward strand.
AATAAACATAATTATTGTCAAATATTTATTTATATTTTTACGTAGTTATAGCAGAAGTAGAATTATATTACAAAAAGTTACTAAAATATATAGTACTAGTAGTAGTAACAGAAGAGGTACTAGTACAGTAGTAGGTATTGTGGTAGTACTAGTACTAGTATAATAATAGAAGTGGTTCTAATATGTATACCTGTAAGTGTAATAGTAGTAGTAATAGTTACAGTGGCAATAGCAGTAATAGTAGTCCTGGTACTAGTGTTGGATTAGTAGTAGCAGTTACTAGTGCAGAACTAGTAGTGGTACTAGTATAAGAATAGTACTAGTAGTAGTAGTGATAACAATAGCAACATAATAGTTATAGATGAACTAGCAGTAGTTGTAGCAGTAGAAGCTGTAACTTTAATAAATAAATAAATAAATATTTACTTCGCGTATGCTTTCTCCAGCAATGCACTCCAGAATTCGTTTCTCGACTTCGAGTGGCAGTAGACAAGTTTTCCATTTTTCGTGGGCAGTCTGTCGTCAATGACAACATCGACCCACGAGCCGTACCGCCAGAAGTTGAAATGAAAAATTCCGGCATATTTGTTTTTGTCGTCCCATTCTTGTTCCTTGTGATTTACAACAACCTTGATTAAAAAAATAAATAAATATGACTTCATAAAACTTTAATAAATAATTAATAAATAATTATCCATAAATCGACAGATTAATATTTATTTCCAGTTCAAAAATAAATGAGATAAATAGAAAAAATAAATTTTAAAAATAAGCAGACGTACCAGTCTCCAAAGCTTCGGTTCCAAAGCGAGGCTAGAACATGCAGTGACAAACCACGTGTTTCCGAGTTCTCCCTGATTTAAATCGTCACAGCTGACTCCCTCGACAATTAGTTTTGGTACCTTGCACAATTCCTATAATAATAATAATTAATAATAATAATAATAATAATAAAACAAAAATCATAGCGAAGGCAGCAGCAGCAGCAGTATCAAAATCGATATTCAAAGAGAAATAATTGTTATTAGTCTGATCAAAGAATAGATATGTATATGTACGGTTGTATGTGTGTGTGTGTGTGTGTGTGTGTGTGTGTGTTATGTTAATGTAATAATAATAACAAAAGTAATATTAGTAGTAGTAATAGAAACAATAACAACAATATGTGTATGTTGCGAGGTGCATGCGCGTGTATGTGTGTGTATGAATGCGTGCGAGCGTTAACGTTTCTGTATTTGAGAAAACTATATATATGACTTCAATAACAAAACAATAAAATACCAAAAGAAACAAAAGAAGAAGAACCGGGAAAAAAAAAATAAAAGTAAAAATAATAAATAATAATTTTCAAATATTTATAATAATAATTTTCAAAAAATTAGAATAATAATTTCCAAAAAAAATTGTCCTAAGAAACATAATCCCACAAATTTTTCAGTTACTTTCAATAATAGCTTTTATCAGTTTATCATACAAATCTTTATTTTATTCACTGAATATCGTGCCGAATTAAACTCGGCTGAAATCGTCAATTAATGGACCAATCAAAAGCTGCGTTACAACTTACACTCGGTCGTTTCCATTCTATTTCGCTGTCCACGCGACTGAAGAAAAGAGATTTGTTATTGGCGGGAAATTCAGGATCTTCGAAAAGTATTCCTTTTCCAACGCAGCTGCTTTTCAATTTGCTGTAGCTCTGTCCTCGAAAATTATCTGGCATAGTGCTTTCTGTCAATAAATAAACAAACAAATAAATAACTGACTGACTGAGTAAGAGACAGAACGAATGAATCAACGAATGAATGAATGACTACATAAATGAGTAAGTGAAAGCATGAATGGACGAAAGAATGAATAAATAAATGAGTAAGTGAAAGAATGAATGAATGAATGAATGAATAAATAAATGAGTGAATGAATGAATGATGATGACATTCAGGAAAGAAACGTACTGCTTTCGATTCATACGCTCTCCTAAGTCTTGAGTATAATTTTATTAACTGATGTATTGTTTGTGTTATAGATACAACAGCCGCTGCTGCTGTTGCTGCTACTACTACTACAACTACTACTTCTACTAGTACTACTACTGCTACTACTACTACTACTATTACTTCTACTAGTACTACTACTGCTACTACTTCTGCTAGTACAACTACTACTTCGACTAGTACTACTACTGCTACTACTACTACTTCCACTAGTACTACTACTACTACTTCTACTAGTACTACTACTGCTACTACTTCTACTACTAATAGTAATGATAGTAACAACAATACTGTAAAACCTATAAAACAACAAACAAACAAACAAACAAACAAACAAATAGATAAATAATGAAATTCTAAACAAAAAAGTAAAAACATACAACTGTTGTTCCGAACTGAAAAATAAATAAAATCCACTTCGTTCTTTTCACCGCTAAACACCACCACCACTCCCACCTCACCTGGTTTGTTAATTTCGTCTGTTTAATCTAACACTTTGAAATTAACAATCACTGCTAATTATAGGTGTGACACACAGGTAAACAAAACCGTAACAAAGAGCAATTGTTTCATTGGCTTGCGTTACCGTCTGAAAATCTCGAGTTTCATACCTCACGTGGGGTCAGAAATGTGGTCGGGGGTGGGGGGGGGGGGCTACGTGGGTGCGGTTTGATTAGTTTGTCTTGTAATCTTAAGTTTATT
>CM022677.1:22082280-22112280 GCA_012295275.1 Chrysomallon squamiferum
TAGTATTTATTTATTTTATTTTATTATTTATTTATTTTTTATGAACAGTATTCTTCATGTGAAGTGTCAAATATAAAATTTAAGTAAGTATAATTTGTGAAACTGCCAGGGAAACAGACATGCACGAGTGAATGAATGAATAACTAATGTATGAAGTAGAACGTGAATGAATAAAAAAGAGCAATAACGAATGTATGAAGTAGGACGTGAATGAATAAAGAAGAGCAATAACGAATGTATGAAGTAGAACGTGAATGAATAAAAAAGAGTAATAACGAATGTATGAAGTAGGACGTGAATGAATAAAAAAGAGTAATAACGAATGTATGAAGTAGAACGTGAATGAATAAAAAAGAGTAATAACGAATGTATGAAGTAGGACGTGAATGAATAAAAAAGAGTAATAACGAATGTATGAAGTAGAACGTGAATGAATAAAAAAGAGTAATAACGAATGTATGAAGTAGGACGTGAATGAATAAAGGGCAAATGAAAAGAAACTAAGGAAAATATTTTTAATATCCAGGAAAGAAAGAACACAACAACAACATGATAATAATGATAAGAAGAAGAATTTTTATAACAATAACAACAGCTGAATATAAATTACTCTCTCTCTCTCTCTCTCTCTCTCTCTCTCTCTCTCTCTCTCTCTCTCTCTCTCTCTCTCTCTCTCTCTCTCAACTCTTTCAGGTAACAATTGGCCAGGTATTCAACAAAACACAAAAGTAACAGACAATAGTAACAATATCACCGGTGTTTCAAAATCTCGAGATTAGCAATCTGTGACGTCACGGGTTGGAGGAAAACCTTACGAGTGGGGGGGGGGTGTTTGTAACATTAGTTCTCACCTGACACCTGTAATTTCTATTATTATAATTACAAAACATGACCCGACCAATATTATAATAATAATAATAAGAGAGAGAGAGAGAGAGAGAGAGAGAGAGAGAGAGAGAGAGAGAGAGAGAGAGAGAGAGATGACGTCTGCATTATTTTCTATAATTGTCACAATTATAGAAAAAGATGCAGACGTCATACTTGACCTTTAAACTCAGCACGTCTTGAGATATAAAAGAAAAAATAAGGGAGATTACTCTGATATCGTCACTATGACAACAATAAACAAAATAATAACAGAACGTTGGATGATAACAAGGTTATCTGGGCTGTAACCACAGCAGATAGAAACAGTTGCGTTATTCCATCATGTACCGACATTAAAGGTCAAGTACGTTGTCATGGTTACAGAAAAACATGCAGACGTCAGCTTATTATCTTTCTGTCTTACACACACACACACACACACACACACACACACACACACACACACACACACACACATTATGATTATTATTATTATTAAGTTTTGTCTGACACAAATACCCACAGACAGGCTCACTGAACTTTTAATGAACATTAGCATGATGCCATCTTTGAATTTGTTCCCTTTCTTATACTGATTCAAATGGGTTAGTTAAAAACTTAATTACATTTATAATAATAATAAGAGAGAGAGAGAGAGAGAGAGAGAGAGAGAGAGAGAGAGAGAGAGAGAGAGAGAGAGAGAGAGAGAGAGAGAGAGAGAGAGAGAGAGAGAGAGAGAGAGAGAGAGAGAGAGACACAGAGAGAGAGAGAGAGAGAGAGAGAGAGAAAGATGGAGAGAGAGAGTCACAGAGAGAGAGAGACACAGAGAGAGAGAGAGAGAGACAGAGAGAGAGAGAGCCAGAGAGAGAGACACAGAGAGAGACAGAGAGAGACACAGAGAGAGAGAGCGAGAGAGAGACACACAGAGAGAGACACACACCGAGTGAGAGAGCGAGAGAGAGACAAAGAGAGACAGAGAAAGAGAGCGAGAGAGAGATAGAAAGAGGGAGAGAGAGAGTCACAGAGAGACACAGAGAGAGAGAGAGAGAGAGAGAGAGAGAGAGACAGAGAGAGAGAGAGAGAGACAGAGAGAGAGAGCGAGAGAGAGACAGAGAGAGACACACACAGAGAGAAAGACACAGAGAGAGAGAGAGAGAGAGAGAGAGAGAGAGAGAGAGAGAGAGAGAGAGAGAGAGAGAGAGAGAGAGAGAGAGAGAGAGAGAGACGCTGATGCTAGCGTTTTGTTTAGGCTGAGATTGAAATGTTTGGTTAGATTATTTTATTACGTATTAAGGCCTGACATTACTATTACGATTAGAATTAAGATTAGATTAACGTTAATGTTTTAGTCAGCGTTAGGGTTATGGTTAGGATATAAGGATTTAAGGTATCGATTAGAATTAACGTTCGAGTTAACATTATGTTTGGAAATATATAATCCAGTTATGAATAAAAAAATGATTAAATAGTTTCTAACACGAATAAATAAATCGGACAATTTAACTGCGACAATTTACGTAAGCGGAATGACGTCATCTGAGAGGTAGCAACCACCATAGCAACATGGCGAACAACTGTAGATACAAACATTTTTATTATAGCTCTTTTATATATATTTATATATATCTTTTTTATTATTCTGATAAATGGACGATGGATCAGATATGAATTTAGTTTACTTGGATTATTCAGTGATTATTTTTGTTTTTGTTCAAAGATAAATACTGTGAGACTGCACTGAATGAGTAAAAAGCAAGAAATTAAAGTTAGTAGATCATTTTCAGCTTCATTTCAGATTCCTGTAGTTGAAACCTTTATTTTATTATTCTAACACTAACACTGAATCTAACATAGACATGATTCTAACCCTAATCCGAACACTAATCCTAACTATAAACTTACACCTAACTCTGATCTTAACCGTAACAATAACCCTACCCTAGACCTAAGTCTGTCTGTACATCTGACTCCAATCCTAATGCTGAAATGCAATATAAAGCTAAGTGTTTAGACATCAACATGTAGAACACACACACACACACAGACATACACACACACATATGCACACACATGCACACACACACACACACACACACACACACAGACACACACACACATGCACCTACTAATAATGAAAGAAACAAAACAACAGGAAAAACTTTCAAACTTTATTTGAGTTAATTTGAGTTTTCTCCGTTCAGGATACAGTAATTTAATTTTTAAAATTAAAAAAAAAGAAAAAAAGAAAAACAACAACTTCATAAATAAACTCTACTAGAAACATGTTAATACACTACAAGGAAGAAGAAGAAGAAGAAGAAGAAGAAGAAGAAGAAAAGAAGAAGAAACAGAAAGTAAAAGAAAGGTGATAAGAAGAAAATACGGCAAAGTAAAGATGATGGAAGAAGGATATAAGGAAGAACAAAATGAAAGAAGAAAATTGAAGAAAGAAGAAAAATCATGAAAAACCCCCCATAAAAAATCAATTACATTAAAACATGATTACTATAAATATACTACGTGTACAAACAATACAGAATACATTTTTATTTCATTTTAAATAATTTTATCTCAGTGTAAATAAATAAATAAATAAATGTATACAACAACATCTGCATTCTTCTCACAGCAATTTTCCCCACATTTCCTTTTCTTTTTCATTTCGTTTTCGTTTTCGTTTTCTTTTTACTTTCTGACAAAGTTTAGTTTCTATGGCGACTCGTCGTCTTTTCTACGATGTTGATGGAGCTGCCGCTGCGATGCTGACTCGTACTTTTGCTCAGTGCCGTCGTGCTCTCAGACGTTGACGCGGTCGTTGTCTGCCCAGCTACCAAAGACCCGGGTTTGACTTGAAACAGAAAAAAAAAACAAAAAACAAACAAACAAAATTATGATAAAAACAAAGTATGACTAATACTGCTATTTACTGTACAGTTTATTTATTTATTTATTTATTTATTTTTGTTTGTTTGCTTCTTTATTTGTTTATTTGTTTATTTATTTATTTGTTTATTTATTTATTTGTTTAATTATTATTATTTATTATCAATATATTTATTATTTATTTAATACAGGCTTTTTTGACATTATATATACAGGCTGCCCCAAAAGTAGGTTCACTGTTATTAAACTATCGTTTATATGCTTGGAAATACTTGCTAAGTACAATTAACACAAAATATTCCTCGGATCTAACTTGGATTTACTCTTTGAGCACCTGAGAGATTAAACAGTTTCTGTTTAATGCTTGAAACATGCCTATATTTTAAAATAAATTGCCTACGTAATAAATGTAAACCTTCTTTTGGGCCACCCTGTATATATCTATATACATTCATACATGTATATATGACTAATATGATATATATATATATATACACACACACGTATATATGACTAATATGATATATATATATATATATATACATACACACACATGTATATATGACTAATATGAAATGTATATATAACTAATGTGATATGTATTCATATATATACACACACACATGTATATATAACTATATGATATATATATATACATGTATATATGACTAATATGATATGTATATATACATGTATATATAACTAATATGATATATATATGTATGTATATATGACTAATACGATATATACACAGATGTATATATAACTAATGTATATATATATATATGTGTGTGTGTGTGTATGACTGATATGAAACGTAAGACAACTAACAGATGTGACCAGCAGACTCCATGTGGCTGAGAGGCGACGTGGACGCCGTCCTCGCAGTCAAGTCGCAGCACTTCGTCTGACCGCCATCATCCCCGCCGTCGTCCTCCGCATCGGCCGCCGTCTTGGCGACCTCGGCGTCCACTTCTTTCTCGACCTCGTCCTCGACGACGTCCTCCTCCTCGTCCTCCTCCTCCTCGGCTGCCGCGTCCTGGTTGACGAACTCGTGCAGGTCGGTGACCCGCTGACAGCGGTGCAACGTCAGCCCCGTCGCGTGCCACTGCGGCACGACGTCAACCACGGCGGAGGCGGCGGCCGCCGACACGTGGCTGGCGATCTCGGTGTCGGAGGAGTTGAGCCGCGCCGACCCCGACGTGCGCTGGAAGCAGTCGCCCTTGCTGTTGGTCTGCTGGAACTTGCGGTGCAGGCGGTCGAGGTACTTCACCTTGGCGCGCTCCACAGAGCGCTGGATGCTGATCGAGATCTCCAGATACTTCTTCCTCACCTCCGTCTCCTCCAGCTGTGTGTGTCAATGTTAATTAGTTAGTTGTGTGATGTTGTCACTCTGTGTGTGTGTGACTGTCTGTCTGTTCTGTCCTGTCTGATTCTTTCTGTCTGTTTTTTTTACATAGTCGACACGCTTTATTTCTGTTTATGTTTTTGTATTTTCTCTCTCTCTCTCTCTCTCTCTCTCTCTCTCTCTCTCTCTCTCTCTCTCTCTCTCTCTCTCTCTCTCTCTCTCTCTCTCTCTCTCTCTCTCTCTCTCTCTAATTCTCTATTTAATTCCACTGATAAATTAACGTCACACGTAAAATGTTGACAAAGAAAAATAATGTCATTTGTTCACTTACAAAACTTATCCACCGTACATAACTGTATTTAATATTACACATCTGCAAACCTGGGAATATACAACAATTTTGTTCTCTTCTTCTTCTTTTTATCATCGACATCATCATCATCATCATCATCATCATCATCATCATCTTACGGTATTTTATTTACTTTGCTTTTACCAACGGATTGAAGCAAGGAATGCATTTTTATTTTACTTTCACCCTCAAAATCATCACCATCATCATCATTACCATCATTAACAGTATTATCATTCTCATTATTATCATTGTTATTGTTATCTCATGGTAATTTATTTACCTTTCTGTTACCAGTGGAAACGAACAAAGACAGACAATTAATATTTTATTTTACCTTTTCTTTGGAGTGACGATCTTTCCGACAGAGGGCGATGTAGTCCAAGGCACTCTGCGCAAGTCTCAACTGTACAGAACTTCCGTTCTTGTTTTCTGAAAATAAAGGAGTCATAATTTACCGTTCCAACCCCCAAATGCATAGGTTGGAGAGAAAGAGAACAAATCACATGTATAGGAAATGAAAATTGTGACCCCCCCCAAAAATTGTCAGTTTTGAAAAAAGAGATTACCATTTAAAATTAATTATATCTTAACTAATTACTTGTAACATAACATGTGACTAATTACCTGTAACACAACACATGCAACTAGTTACTAGTAACACAGCTTACATAACATATTACAAGTAACGATTTACGTATAACACAAAACCTGTAACTAGTTTCCTGCAAAACCTGACTTGTAACATAACACGCAAAACTATCTACTTGTAACACAGATTACGTAACACGACACACATAACTGGCTGCGTGTTACACAAATACTGTAACTGGTTACTCGTAACAAGGGATGTAACTGGCTACGCGCAACAAGGGATGTAACTGGCTACGTGTAACAAGGGAGGTAACTGGTTACGCACAACAAGGGATGTAACTGGCTACGTGTAACAAGGGATGTAACTGGCTACGTGTAACAAGGGATGTAACTGGTTACGCGTAACAAGGGATGTAACAGGTTACGCGTAACAAGGGATGTAACAGGTTACCTGCCATCCACTGCCTGAGTCGCTGCTCTTTGACTTTTTCCAGATTGCAGAGTTCGTGGATGAGAGACATCTTCGTGTCTCTGTAGATCTTGAGGTCGACTTTCAGCTCCTCCTGCAGACACACTTCATTTACTTACTTATTTATTTATTTGTTTGTTTGTTTGTTTGTTTATTTATTTATTTACTTGTTTACTTATTTATTTGTTTATTTGTTTATTTATTTATTTGTTTGTTTGTTTGTTTATTTATTTGTTTGTTTGCTTGTTTGTTTGTTTGTTTATTTATTTACATACTTATTTATTTGCTTATTTGTTTGTTTGTTTATTTATTTACTTATTTCTTTCTTTATTTATTTACTTATTTATTTATTTATTTATTTATTTATTTTTTTATTTATTTTTTTATTTGTTTGTTTGTTTATTTATTTACTTGTTTATTTATTTTTTTATTTTTTTATTTGTTTACTTATTTATTTATTTATTTGTTTTTTATTTACTTGTCTATTTATTTGTTTGTTGGTTTGCTTGCTTGTTTGTTGTCTGTGTTTGTTTGCTTATTTGTGTATTTATTTATTTATTTGTTTGTTCGTTTATTTTATATTGCGTCACTGGATTTGAGAGGGTGTATATAAGTCATTTTACTTTCATAAAATATTTCTTTCTTTCTTTATTTAGAAGAAGAAGAAAAAAAAACGAAGGAAGAAAGAAAGAGAAGAAGAAATAAAATATGCCGAAAGAAAGAAATAGAAAACTAGAAAAAGAACAAGGAAAAATCGAAGAAAGAAAGAAAAACGGAAGATAGACAGAAAGAAGAAGAAATAGAAGAGAATTACCAAAGCTTTGTACATTTTCTGTGTGTCCGTTTCTGCTCGGGTACAGGCAAGTTCAAGGTCATCTTTTATCTTGCTCATAATTTCACGACTCTGTTCTAAAAATAGATTTTTGAAGAGCCAATCAAAATAGGAGTAACAAACAGATAATACAAACACGCAGAATATAAGTGAATGTTTTTGTTATTGTTATTTTTTTTTAAGTGTACTATCTGTGATAAGAAGAAATAGTTAAAATTTATTCAAAATTCTTCCAAGTTACGTTTTTTTTTAATACTTGATGTCTAATCTTAACTAATAATGAAGTGTAGGTTTAAATATATTCTGCATTAATTAAAGTGATATTTCATTTGTAGTTTGTACTTGGTTTCTCTCTCTCTCTCTCTCTCTCTCTCTCTCTCTCTCTCTCTCTCTCTCTCTCTCTCTCTCTCTCTCTCTCTCTCTCTCAACATACCAGTCCGTAAAGCACGCGATGACGTCACGTCTTCCTAACGTGAAAGGGCAAAAAAATGGCGGCGTTGAAATATTTTTCTAACAGCATTATTGTTCTTATCATACTAATTAACGACGACAGGTTACAATAATATCTACGTAATTTAGTAACTGCGCTAACAGAATAAACCATTTCGTTTTCAGATGTTGTCATAGTAATATGTGACGTCATCGAGTAATACTAGCCGTTCAGAAATCTCGTTCCGACAAACTCGGGCAGTGCAGCGTCATCTCCTTCTTTGTTCGAACCTGACGCCTCGCTCCTGTTGCAGTATTCCGAAGACATTTCTCCTAGGTGGAAGGGGGGCGGGGAGGGGGACAAAATAAAATGAAATGAAATAAAATAAAATATATACATTATTTTTATATATAAAAAAAAAAAAAAAAAAAAATTAAACGTTTTAGAAAATAAAAATTGCCTTCAACTTGATCTAATTACAAAAATCGCTTCAGAATATTATTTGTTTCATTTGTCATATGTTTGTATGTGTGTTTATATATGTATGTGTGTATTATATAGGTAGGTAGGTAGATAGGTAGTTATTTTAGTTTTTGTAGGTATGCATGTTTGTGTGTATATGTATGTATGTATATATGTGTGTGTGTGTGTGTGTGTGTGCGTGTGTCTGTGTGTCTGTTCGTGTGCGTGAGTGATGCGTGTGACGCAGTATCCGGTTGTAGCATACTTAACAAACGTTCCAGGCTGCTTCTCTTTTCATCCAGACCGGAAATGAACTTAAACGTTTCTTCTAGAGTTTCACTTCGTGACTTTTCGTCATTTTTCGTCACCGACTCGCTGAAATGACTCGGACAGATCTTCTTCACGTGTTCCTCCAAGTTCACATCCGACTACACAAACAACAAGCGAGGCAAATCGTAATTAATGTCTGTCATTTATTCGTTAGTGTTTGTCTGTGTGTGTGTGTGCCTGTGTGTGCATATATGTCTGTGTGTGTATGTATAGTGTGTGTCGGTATATGTATGTCTGTATATATGTTCTGTCTGTGACTATGTAAAAGCGTAATTCTGTATGTATTATGTGTATGTGTCTGTCTGTCTGTCTGTCTGTATGTTTGTGTGTATGCGCACGCGTATGTATAGCGACACACTCCAACTGCACGTTCGGGTGATGTTTATGATTATTAACTATACTGATGATGATGATGACGATGACGACGATGATGATAATAATGATGGTGATGATAATAATGATGATGATGATAATGAAGACGAAGATGACAATGATGATGTTGATGATAATGACGATGACGATGATGATGATGATAATGATGATGTTGATAATGATAATAATGATGATAATAATTTATACTTCACACACGGTGTGTTCTTGAATGATTGAGGTTGATGGCTCAGAATCCTCTTGACAAGATAACTCTGTGCTTTCACTTTCCATTGTCAAATCTTGCTTCTGAAACAAACGTCACTGTAAATAATGTTTTTCTTAAAAATACATTTTAAAAGTCAAATACTGTTCACTATTCACATTTAAAGTAAAACATTTTTGAGAAAGCGCGTTTAGTTCTTAATATCCTTTTATTTTGATGTACTTGTTTTCTGCTGTCGTTTGTTTATTTAACGTACGTAGTTTGTCCAATAAATTAAACTTATATCTTAATTTCTACCTGGTTTTTTTTTTTTTTTTTTTGTGTCTCTTTTTCTTTGAAACCAAACGTTCCGCAAGAATGGCGTGACGCAATGTGACATTATAACGTCACTGACCGGTCTAAAAATAGCGAAGTATGAAATCGAGGCTGAACTAAAGTTACGAAACAATTTTGTTAGCCATGTTTGTTGGTTAGGAGAGACATCGCATTTCAGACGAATATCGCAAAATTAAAACCGCTGAATAACATTTACATTAGTGAAAGAAGATAATTTTTATACTCGTTTGCAGCCGCTGCATTTTGTTTTTAATGTCTTATTACAGAAAGTACGTAATATATATATGTAAATAATATATGTGTGTGTGTGTGTGTTTAATATATATGTATTTATGTATAAAATATTTTTTCTTGTGACCAGATTATTATTATTGTTGTTGTTGTTGTTTTTGTTGCTACGGCTGCTTCTTTTTTTCACCATGAATACTGAACTGTTTCTTTTTAAGTCGTTTCTATCTTATCCTAAAAATAATTTTAATAATAAATAAATAATTATATATTTAACGATAAAATAATAATAATAATAATAATAATAATAATAATAATAATAATAATAATAATAATAAAGTAGTAGTAGTAGTAGTAGTAGTACGTTGTAGTAATAAAAAAATAATCATAGTCATCACTGAATAATGAACAACCAAACACGATGAACTTTCAGATTTATTTCTTTAAGAAAACAAATTTCATACGAAAATGATTACTTAAATAATACACGTGGTTTTCATGTTTTTGCAAATAAACATTTGCGCGCGCACACATACAAACAAAAGAAGAAGAAGGAAAAAAAAAAAAGAGCTTCTAAACATGTAAACATTCTAAAAGTAAAATAAATTATTATTATGTACATAATGGAGCTTTTTAACAGAACACTGGAAATTTGTAACACATTGTCTACATTGCTGCTAAAACAGACAAAACAACACAGACATGTTCAGAATTTATTTTCTTTAAAAATAAATACATAAATAAATAATAATAATAATAATAATAATAATAATAATAATAATAATAATAATAATTTAAAAATAATGTCTTCGCAACACTTTTGGTAATCAGCTATGCAATTATGAATGATGTTAATGACGTAATAATACTAAATTTTAGAAATGACGTCGTACTAATATTCAGAAAAAGGTTTAATTGCACTATTCGTGTGTTTTTTTTTTTTTATCTTTTCGACAAATGACACGTGTCGTAGATTACAAGTCCAGCTAAGATAGCTTTTAAATGCAATACAAGTAAAAAAGAAAACGAACATTAAAAATAACTGAAACGATCGCAATGGGTCCTAAAAATGCGTGCTTTGATTTTAACTTTTGTAATTTCTTAAATGATATTTTTGATTCTGTTAGTGATCAAACTGAGGATAAAAAAATTAATGAAAGATAATACACTTTTTAAATATGAATATTCCGTTCCAACCTCCACAAATATGTGAATGTTTGTGTGCACGTGAAATATATTCTGTAATGAAGTTGATAAATAAAAAATAATGTTCATTAAAGCAGCTATAGTAGATGTCTGTCTGTATGTACATGCATGAATCTGTATGTATGTGTCTAGTCAGTATGTACTATATATGTATACACACAAACACTAACAACAAATTTTTCTGTGTGCGTATGTGTCTATACACATCTGTGAATGTAGCTGAATGTTCATTCGGATATGTGAAGGAGTAGAAATTGCAACAAAACCAAGCCTTATCGAAAGCTGTTACTTTTTTTTTTGGTCGCCTTTTACAAATATTCTCGAAATACCGTTGACAGGCTCTCCCACACCCTGTACCTGACTGAAAATAAACAATCAATTATTCTCAGTAAAAGACAACAAGGCTGCAAGATGACAGAACCAGACATGAGATCTAAAACAATCTAGCTCATGCTCATCTGGTACAATGCTCTACCCCTCAGGAAACGTTTATGTCTTGGTCTGCTTTAACGAAGTTAGTTTAATTTAGCAAAGACTGTGTCCAGATTAGCGTGCATTAAACATACTGTTATCGGTAAAGTTATGAAACAGTTTAAATACAAGACTTCGTACTACAGATAGATAGACAGACAGACAGACAGACACAGATATATATGGTATTTCATCGTCTGTTTGAATCAAATAAATCTTTTATATAATCCATACGCATTTTATGTTATTTCAGATGTATAGTTTATGGCATTTCAATCATAAGTCTGAATCCATATAAAACTTTGTATAAGATTTCAAATAACAAGTATAAGTCATATAAAACTAATGACTTTTCAGAGATATAACATGGTTTAACACGATGCATTTGATTTCCATATAAAATATACATCATAATATTTCAGACATGAGATATAGTTTATCATCATAACTAATGTTAAAATCAAAATAACAACTCTAGACTTAGAATATATATCACATTTGGTGTTGGTATTTTGATAGTAAGTAAACACAAAACGCGTGCTTTAAACTTTGTCTACAGAAGAATGACTGATCAGAGTTGAATATTATTTTTGAAGTTTTTGATATTCAGTAACCACGAAATACGTGCTTTAACACTGATTATTCATTAACGTAAGAATTTGTGAAGAAATTGACAATATGACCGTTATTTTTTTTTTTTTTTTGCATTAGTTGTTATAAACACAAAATACAAAAACTGAATAATGATTAAAATTCAGATGATGTTAATTTTTGATGTTCTTATTTTGAGATAAAGTAACCACGAAATGCGTGCATTTACATTAGCTATCAATACAAGAACCATGATAAAAAAAAAAGAGTTAAATTTAAATAACAACAATATTTTGGTAAAGTGAAAATATTCCTGTTATTTATTTGCTGCCGAGGAAATCCTACTTTAACCCCAAATACTAAAAATAAACTTATGGGTAAAGAAATGTTATATTTATAGCCAAATGCAAACATATGGATGCATTTGTAAATGTATGTGTGTGTGTGTGCATTACTGTTGTGTCAATGTATTTGTATAAATAGCAATATTTTGTTTTAATGGTGCATGATACGTTTTTGTCACAACAAGCGTACTTAAACCTCTTTTCGAATATTAGCAAGAGAACTGGTTGATAATGAGATGAGTATGCTATACACTATTAGAAATCCTTTTTTTTTTTTCTCAGTATTATACATTTTGTTACCAGACCGTGGTAAAGATACTTAAAAAACCCACCCAAAACAAACCTTAGAAGAAAATGAAAATAAATCATATTTATCAGAATATTATTATCTTTACTATATACTATTATTGTTACCGATGCTATCTTTCTTATTCTTCTTATTAATGCTATGGAAATTACTATATCATTATTGCACTATTTGTGTTCTTATTATTAATGTACCTATACTATCATTACTATCCTACTATTGTTAGTCATATTACTATTCACTATCATTACAATACTTTTTTCAGTTCTTCTTGTTATCTAGCACGTTATTTTAACTAAATCGAATTCTCATTACAAACATTAAATGGATTTAAAATCAGACACAGTCAAGTTGAAATTCGCTTGCAATACTGAACATAGGGAAATCAAACGTTACAACATGCATAAGACCATCATTAACCAACAATTCAAGTTTGACTCTGTTGTAAAGTTAATTAGAGGCACTGAACTCACACAAGTTTACAAGTTTACAAAAAGAAGTGTAAATAAATAAATAAAATTCTTATGAAAACTAGTAAACACGACTTCAAAAGCACAAAGAAACATAATTACGAAAAAGCAATCCAAATTTGGATTAAAACCACGACTCAGTCTTTTGTAGCAATTTAAAACAGCAGCACGAATCACATTTGTTTTGTTTGTTGTTCGTTTTAAATACGATTTGCAAAACACACAACAGTCAATGACGTGAAATGATTTGGTAATATTCATAATTATATTACAGTAATATTTCAGTAATAATAATAATAATAATAATAATAATAATAATAATAATAATAATAATAATAATTTTAACAACAACACGTGAGAAAAAAAAAAGGGTTAAGTCTAAATGCACCATAGAAGAAATGTAACTGCAAAATATCTCTAAAAACAGCCAGTCAAAATATCTCGTCTTTCTCACAGTTTACAGGAAAAAAACCTCAGCCAATCAGAGCTCTGTTCACAGAAAAAACAGCCAATCAGAGCTCTGTTCACAGAAAAAACAGCCAATCAGGGTCTCTGTTCACAGAAAAAACAGCCAATCAGAGCTCTGTTCACAATAAAAAACAGCCAATCAGAGTCTCTGTCTCTAGGATCACGTTCCTTCTTTCCTTTCGAATAAACGTTTCAGAAAACCATCCAAGTCGAATTTTAAACCGTCGTTACCAAGCAACCTCTTTTGCTTTCATCTTCGCCTGCGGTGGACGCAGCCGTGCTGTCATCCAGTTGATTGCTGCTGTTCAGGTACGAGCGACGCCGCCGCGCTAACAACATCTCCGTCTTGGTGGCGTGAGTCGCGGGAAGACTCGGCTTCAGCGCGGACGACATCGTCTCCAGCTCGTTCTTCTTGTTCTCGTTCTGAACGTCTGTGAGTTCGCTGACTGTCGTCTGCACCGGGGGACTGTAGTTGAACGGAGGCACTATGGCCGAGGGACTCGTTCTCGATTCGTTACGCAGGCCCGACGTCTTCGCCGGCGGCCTCAACATCGCGTCGGGTTTCTCCTCTTCTTTCTTCGCCTTCTTGCTCTCCTTGTTCGCGTTCCGCTGCGAGCCGAACTTTTTGCCGAAGAACTGCGTGATGCTGTGCGCCACGGATTTCGATTCCTTTTTCGATTTCGATTTGTCCTTCGACTTCTGCTCCTGTTTGATCCAGATGTCGTTATCCACGTCGCCCTTGCGGTTGCTGCTGTCGTCCTTATAACGACGCCACTTCCCCGGCTTCAGTTTCAGACTCGTGTCGCCGTAAACGCTGGCGATGGAGCCCGGCATAGACCGGCACGTTTCGTCGGCGTTCGGAAACGATCGGCAAGTTTCGTCGGCGTTGGGTAGATTGAGGCTGTTCTCCGAGCACTTTTTCTTCTTGTACGTTCCGCTGTTGAGTTCCCCCTCGCCGTCCAGCGAGTCGAGAGAACAGGAGAGACTCGAGTCCGGCACGAAACTCTCAGACCTGATCGTGTCGTTTCCCAGACTCGAGAAATCGTTTCGTTTCGTTTCGTCAGTGACGATCACTTCCAGAACGTTCTCCGAGTCGGACGGCTCGTTGTCGTCACCGCTGTCTCCGCCCTCCACCACCCACGTGTCCCTGTCGCCCACGCGGGCCTCTCTGTCGCCACCCACGCGGACAGTCACGCCGTCTGCTCGGTCATCTCTGCCAGACTTCGAAGGCACTGAATTTGCATTGGTTGTTTTTGTGCTCAGTTTGTCGTACGTCGAGCTCTTTTTAATACCCGTCACCGACTCAGTCTGTCCAGCCGCGCTGGAAGCCTGCCTCGTTCCCGCCGTCCGTGTCACGCTCGCCCTGCCCACCGAGGGAGGAAGGCTGCTAGCTTTACCTCCTTTCGCAGACGAGACGGGGAGTTTCGACCCGTTGCCAGGCAACCCGTCTGCGGAGGAGTCGTCCTTCTTCCACAAGCCGGCGATTTTGCTCGAGACCTGCTTCTTCCCCACGACACCAGGTGGCGTTTTCTTCTCGCCGTTCGGCAGGTGCGACCCTTTCGCCGTGGGAATCTCCGACTTCTTTCCGGAAAGTGACGAGTTTGACGGTCTCCTGCCGACAGGGGTCGAAGGTCGCGAGTCACTCTTGATGCTGGCGTTGCTCTCCGACTTCTTCAGCTCGCGACTGCCAACCTTCTTCAGATTCGAGTTCGAGCCAACTTTGCCCAGGGCAGAGGCACTGCTCGTTTTAACTAGTCCAGATCCACTGTTGTTCTTAGCCAGACTGGATCCGCTGTTTGTCTTTGCAAGGCTGGATCCGCTGTTTGTCTTAGCAAGGCTGGATCCACTGGTAGTCTTAGCCAAGCTGGATCCGCTGTTCGTCTTAGCCAGACTGGATCCGCTGTTAGTCTTAGCCAAGCTGGATCCGCTGGAGGTTTTCGTCAAGGAAGATCCACTTCCAGTTTTCTTCAGATTCGTCGCGCTGCCGGTTTTCTGCAGATTGCTTCTGCCAGCTGGCGACACGGAAGGTCGAGCTATGTTCGACTGTTTCTTCCCGGCATTCCCCGCGGCAGATCCCACAGTTCTTTTGACGGCCGGTGAGGCATCCTTTGCGTTCCTCTGCATCTGAATCTGCTTGTACGCCGGCGACGAACCCGCGTCTCTGTCCACGACGACGAAGTTAAACCCGTCCAGAGCCTTGCTCCACGCCTCGGGCGGGCTCCCTCCAGAGCCTCGCTGACTGTTCCCTGACGACCCCCCGGAGTTTCTGCTGCTGCTGCTGCTTTTTGATCTCTTATCTCTCATCTTGACGGAGTCGCTCTGCGCCTCTTTGCTGCTGCTGCTGGCGTCGATTGACGGCGGGTTGGCAGCCGTTGACGACTTGGTGAACGTTCCCTGCTTCAGTGGCGGTTTCGGTCTCTCCGTCTGGTTGACGGTGTTGTTGTTGTTGTTACTTTTAGACGCTGTTGTCTCCCGCGTTGCTGTGCGAGTTTGACTCGTGTTTCGGGTCAAAGGCGATCGCGGGATCCCAGACGCCGAGCTGCTTCTCTGTTGCCCGGCTACAGGTTTACTGACTTTTGGCCTGACTGGAGGTTTGTTGGGCGTGGTTCCCGGGGGACCCTGGCTCTGTGACCTTGCTGTTGCCAGGTTAGACCTCGGTGAAACTTTCTTAGCAGCGCCGCCTGGTGGTACACGAGCAGACGGAGACCTGCTGTTTGGGCCACTCGGCGGCTTCACATTTCTAGGAGATAGCGATTTCGTAGTTGCAGGTTTTGCCGTAGCCGCTGTTGTCGGTTTGCTGCTGTAGAGTGGCTTCTTTCTTCCACGGACGACCTTGGCGTCGTCGTTGACGTTGACATTTGTTGGAGCCGGTGTCTGGTTGGGTTTCACTATTTTGGGACGTTTCTGAGATGCAACCGAGCTGTCAGCCTGCGATAGAGTGGATCCCGAATATTCACTCAGCTTTTCCGAATTCACCGACCACGTCACGGAAACCTCGGAAGCGGTGTCAGACATGTAGTCATTGGAGATCAAGGACAGAGTCTCGTTTTCGATCAGCTCGTCGTCGTAGCCGCTGCCCTGCATGGCCCGGTTTGTGACGAGCTCGGACACGACGAGACTTGCGTTCTCTTCAAGCAGCAACTCGTCCTCGGGCGAGATTTCGTCCTCAAACGAGCAGTCTTTGGATCCGTCGTCGCCGACGTTATTACAGATTACAGTGCTGTTCAGCCCAGTCGATTCCCCACTGTCCACAGTCTCGCTGGCTAGTGTGTCGTCGTGATTGACGTTGTCGTCCTCATCAGTGTCGGCAACGAAGTCTTTAGGAAGAGAAATTTTCATCAGGTCCTCCACGCTCTTGTCCTCCGTCTGACTCACGGACCCCGACCTGAGCCCGCTCCCCGTCAACACGATGTTGTAGTAGCTGTCGTCAGTCTCAGATTTCTCGCTGTCAAACTTCTCACTATTGAAGGAGTCAACGACGTCGGAGGCGTCCAGCCTGGACGACTGATTGGTGCGTACCTCAGCTGAATCCTGCGTCCTCTGAGCGTCTTCTTCTTCATTCTCGCTCCTCTGATTGCGCAAGGACGCTATTTCTTTGTTCGCCGTGTCCTTCCTGTCTTTAGACAAGTTGCTGTCCTCGGAGAACGATCTCCTGCACGCAGACTGAGTCGCAAACGACCCGTCGTCTTCCACTGACCTGGGTTTCTGCGTCTTCTTCCAGCTGCTGTACCTCGACTCCCTCTCGATCTCGCCCGCCTCCGAGCAGCTGTGAGACATGTTGCCGTAGAGACCGGCTTTGTGCGCACTACTCTCCAGCTCTGACCTCACCTCCAGGGACGAGCTCTTGTGCATCTGCTTCTCCTTCCTCCCGTGCGGTCGTGCTTTGACCCGTGGCTGTCGTAGTTCCTGTTGCGGTGACGCGAAGACCTGCTCTTCGGCATCGCCGAGCTGATGCACTCCTCCAGCAGCGCCTGCTCGTCGGGCGTCGGATCGAAACCCGTCGACTCGAAGTTGAAGTCGCCCAGCGTCGTGCTTCTGAACGAGCTGTCCGCCTCGTTCTTCGTTCCGAAAGCGTCATCTTGTTCTCCTGGTCCGCTGTTAGTCCCCAACTTCTGTCCCGTGCTCGGTCCAGAATCCGCCTTCGCGTCCTGACCAGTGACTGACGCGTGTGCTGCAGGTCGATCAGCTGCTGTTGAAGTTTTACGTTGTCCCTTGTCCACCACGATGACGCTGCTCTCCTCGCTCGACTGTCCGACCACGTGACGCTCCAAACTCTTGGAGCTGTCACTGTCGTCGGTGCCGTTGACAACAACGGTCTTTCCTCTCGTGGACGACGCGTCGTCGTTCATGCCACTGATCAAACTTAACGAACTCAGAGAACCACTACGAGGGGGACCTTCGTCAGCGTAGACCTTCAGAGAGTCACTGTCACCTAGAAACACCGAGTAATCAGGCCCGCGGGCATCAGCACCATCATCATCATCAGCAGCAGCTGCAGGAGCAACGTGAGTGACGTTGTCGGTGGTCGTCAACTTCGGTGCGTTTCTCAGACACTGTTTCTGATAACGGTTGTAGTCGTCCATGGAGTCGATGGTGAGGTCGCTCAACGACGTCGTGTTGGAGAAGTTCATGGGACTGCCCTCCTCGTTGTACACCGTCAGCTCGTCGTTGAACTTCGTCAACGAGTCCACGCACGCGACAGGCACGTGACCGCTCGCTGACCTCGCTTCGCCAGAGGAAGCCCTCTGAGTCTGGAAAGCTGAAGGCTGAGGCTGCTTTCTTACAGTGGACTCAATGATATCTGGCGGGTTTTCTTTAGGAACTGAACTGGGAGCTCTTCCACTCTGACCTGCTGAAGTACCTGCTTTGCCTCTACCTCCTCCTACTCCTCCTGCTCTCTTCTTTCTCGCCTCCTCCTCCTGTGCCTGGTGGCTCATGTCGAGTCTTCTGACGACTCTGCTTTTGGGCATGGCGGCCTGGATGAGCTGGGAGAGAATCTCGTCGTTGTCCTCGCACAGCGAACTGTTGTCCGACTTGGAGTCGTCGATCTGCGAACTGTTCCCGTTAACACTCGGCTCGTTCCGGGTGTCCGCGGCAACGCCCTGACCCTCGTTGATCTCGAGCATGCTGAGGTCACTCAGCGACGTAGCGTTAGAGAAATTGAGCGGCGTTCCTTCTTCGGCGTACGTCGTGACCGTGTCTGCTGCGAACTCGTCCTGGGGGACGTAGTCGACTGCAGCTTGTGCAGCAGCAGTCTGAGGGTGAACTTTCTTAATCTTCTCATTCGTCTTCGGAGCCGGGGATCCGTACTTTCTCAGGGGCACTTTGGAAGGAGACCTGGAGGAGCCGCTTTTGACAGCATTCTGTGGAGGAGAAGTCGTTTTAGGGCTAGGATTCCTTTTGGCAACAGCTATTCGTGAAACGCCGGGCGAAGCAGAACGGATTTTCGAAGTCTGTCCTGCGGATTTTGCCGTCGATTCCGACTTGGGACTTTTACTGGGAGTTCTTACCACCGCCGCTGATGCTGGTTTGTTCTTCACTCCGGAGTGACTCTGCGAAGACACGGAGGCGTCGACGTTCTTGTTCATCACTTTGGTCGGCAGCTTCGACTTGGACGTTCCCAGGTTGTCGATCTTCGACAGTCCCGTGCGCTTCTTGACGCTCTGGTCTGACGTGCTTTTCCTCATCTTCCTGCTCGAGTTGTTGGGAGCCGGCATCGCCGAGCTGATGCACTGAGCCAGGATGTCCTCCTCGCCTTCAGACACCTCAGACATCGACGAGTCCTTGTCGTCTTGCAGGATCACTGTTTTGTTAATCGTCTTGTCAGGCGAATCCTCTCCTCCTCCGTCATCTTCTTCTTCACCGCAACCACCACCGCGAGGACTACTATCATCAGCGTCAACGTTTTCGTTTCCATTCTCGTCCTCTTCCATAGTGATCTCGCTGAAGAGGCTGGCGCAGTTTGAAAACGTCGGCGGCGTTCCCTCTTCCGCGTAAACTTTCGGCGACTCGACGAACTGCAGGTTGTTGCAGGAGATGAGAGAAATCAGGTTCGGCACCGGCTTGCACGTGTCCGACGACTTCTCGTTCGAGAACGTGTCCAGCTTCGATCCCGTGCCGTCCGCGGAGTCGCCGTCACCGCCGTCAGCTTTCTGCTGACTGATGTTCTTCCGTTCCGACTTGGGGCTCGGCGGCATGGTCTCGCTGGGCGAGTCCGGCAGCTCGCTAGGAGAGACCACCTCACTCGCTCGCCTGCTGTACTCGCTCACCACCGAGCTGTGAACGGACTGCGCGTCGAAGCTGCTGAGGACCCCAGGGAGCTGCACCTGGAGAACATGAGCGGAGTCTCCTCCACCAGGTTGTTCTCGTCGAACGTGACCGTCTTGTGCTCCTTCTCCATGTCCGTCCCGCTGTTGCCCGGACTCTGCGCGGACTTGGACGGCGAATCTTTCTGCGCAGCCGAGCCGATGTTTTCAATCACCGAGCCAGTCATGTTCTCCGCTTTCTCCATCTCGTGGATCTGCGTCAGCGCCTGTCTGTCCGCGTGCGTGTCTCGCGCCTCGCTGCTGTGCAGACTGGAAAGGGAACTGACTCTGGAGAAACAGACGGGCGTCCCTCCTGGCAGTACGTCCTCGTCTCGTCCAGCGACGTCCTGCCGTCACGCTGCAGATGATACGACTGCGGCTCCACCTCCTCCTCCTCTTCCACTACGACGATGTCTCGGTTACTTCCCGTCAGGTAATTCTTCTTCACAGTCGCCTCCCTTTGACCGCTCATTTCGCTCTCGTCGTCTTTCTGCGACTCGGAGTACTTCGACGCGAAGTTCTGCATCTCGTCCATGTTGTCCGGCTCCTTCTCGTCCTCCTTCAGGTTCGCTTTCCCCGTCAGGTCAGTCAGCGACGTCGCAGTCGACAGGTACGGTGTTCCCTCCGTGTAGAACGTCGTCACCTGGTCGTCAAGGAAGCTGGGCATGTACTCGTCAAGCCTCTCGTTGGTGCGTCGTGCTTCTTCCAGCTTGCAGTCCGCGCAGTGCGGATCACTGTCCTCGTATCTTAAATTAACCAACGAATGAATAAATGAAAGAACACGTGAAAATGAAAATAAAATGAATGATAATAAAGTGATAAAAATTAATAAAATATGAAATTAAAATGATTATAAAGAATGAATAAAACAAAATAAAATGGTAATAAAGAATATTAAATGAAATAAAAAATGAATAAAGTAATGAAAGAATTACCTCATACAACACAGTTCACATAATTAACACAATTATCTCTTGCTGCAGCTTTTCAAGACAAAGAACACTTTTTGTTTAAATGAAATTTTGGGACCCCAGACTTTTGTACAGGTTGTTGATTTTATTAACTAACAACAAACCTTGTTTTCCCAGTTTTATCTCTCAGCTGAATTGGTACTTAAAGTTTTTCTTTATCTGTTTTATCGTGAATAACTGTATCAGTCTGTTAAAATGTCGAACTTCAATAATAGACTTATTTTCAAACTATATTTGTGCACACTACAGTTGACATAATGAACATAATTACTTTATACTGTAATTAACATAAATACATCATAATGATGTAATAAAGACACTATAATAAACATAATAACGATTTATTTTTGTCATGCAGTAAATATATTTACCTCAAATGTCATTAACATAATTAAAATTGGTTTGGTGATATAAATAAAATAATATGCTATAATGATTTAACATAATTACTCATACTGTAGTTAACAATAATGTCATACTATAAATGATATAATTAACGTAACAACTCCATACTTTAGTGATATAATTAACATAATTACATCATACTGTAATTAACGTAACAACGTTATACTGTAGTGAAATAATTAACATAACTACCTCATGCTGTAATTAACGTAACGTCATACTGTAGTGATATAATTAACATAATTACCTCATACTGTAATTGACGTAACAACGTTATACTGTAGTGAAATAATTAACGTAACAACGTCATACTGTAGTGATATAATTAACATAATTACCTCATGTTGTAATTGACGTAACAACGTCATACTGTGGTGAAATAATTAACGTAATTACGTCATGTTGTAACTGACGTAACAACGTCATACTGTGGTGAAATAATTAACATAATTACCTCATACTGTAATTGACGTAACAACGTTATACTGTAATGAAATAATTAACGTAATTACGTCATGTTGTAACTGACGTAACAACGTCATACTGTAGTGATATAATTAACATAATTACCTCATGTTGTAATTGACGTAACAACGTCATACTGGTGAAATAATTAACGTAATTACGTCATGCTGTAATTGACGTAACAACGTTATAATTGTAATTGTGACATAATTGACGTAACAACATTATACTGTAGTGTAATATTTTTAACGTAATTACCTCATGCTGTAGTTGATTGGTTGATCCTGGTACACGTCCTCTGTGTGTTCGGCGTACCTCAGACTGAAGTTGGTAGGCTGTTCATCCATACTGTCTATGTCTGTCTCGGCGTAGTGTCCCAGTTGCTGCGGGACTGTCTGGTGACAGTCAGACGCCTGTCTGATCGCAAACACTCCCGCCTGGTTACAGAACATGGCGTCCGTGTGACTGAGCCCACCAGGTGGCGCTATGAAGCGGTTGTGCACCGCTCCAGGCATTCTTTGATGGAGAAACGTTGGACCGACGAAGTTGCCGACTTTCACTGGCGGCCTGATGTTGTTGATGTTGCACATCATTCCAGGTGCATGATGGGACATCATGGAAGAATTGTGGGTAATATCGTTAGCCCTGCTGTCGTGACATTTCAGACTGTAGTTGATCGGTTCGTTGCTGTTATTGACGTTGTCTCTGGTCTGCGTGTCTGTGACGTAGTGCACGTTTTTCTGAAATCTCGGATGGTTGCTGTACGCTCCTTTCACCTGGTAATTCAAATCACGACCGTTCCTCTGCTCCTTGTTGTTCTGAGGACCGGGGTCTATCCCGGCATGCATTGCGACTTCCTGCATCACCTGAATTATTCTGCTGTTGGGAACGAGACCCAAGCGGGATCGGTCCCCCCCAGGTGGGCCTGGGCCGTCCATCTCCATCCTGTCTTTGTTTCTGTCCAGACTCCCGCCCTGCCTGCTGTTCAGAAGACGAGAACTTTTCGCCAGCATGTTGTGCACTCGGGTGCGGTCGTGGGAGATGTCCGAGTGGGTGCTGCCCACGCTGTCCTGACTGCCCGACCGGTTCACCCTGTACGGCGACCGCAGCTTCCCGTCCACCGGCGACCTGTCCCCACTGCCCGACCGCACCCCACGCGGAGGGGAACAGATTCGTTCGGTCATCGGAACGCCGTGGTCACTGGCCGAGCGCGTGCCGGGGTAAATGTGACCCCTGACCAGCGGTCGCCTCGGCTCTCCGTCCGAGTTCTGAAAAATGCCGCTGCTGTCGCCGGTGAAGACGAACCTGCGGACGTCCACCGAGTCCTTCTTCGTCACCTCGGTCGGACTGTTCCTGGGACTCTCCACGTTGTCGCACGTCTCCGCCAGGTTCTGGTCCAGCTCCTGCTCCAGCGCGCGCACCTTCCTCGCGTGCAGCCCGGGCCTGCTGGACACGTTCTGGCGCTCGAGGTCCATCGCCACGGACGGGCGAGCGGAGAGGAGGTTCTTCAGCGCGGCCGCACTCCCCATCGAAATCATCTTGTGCTTCGAGTGGACGAGGTTGCGCAGCATCCCGACCGCGCCCATGTCCCACAGCGCGCGCTGGTCCTCGGTGCACCTCGCGGACAGGTTCCACAGAGTCCCGCACGCGTTGCTCACGATCGTCAGACTCGTGGATCGCAGGTGTTTGAGCAGCAGCTGCAGGCAGCCGTGCTGTCGCAGGACCTTGCGGTAGTTCTCCTGGACGGCCACGTGGCTGGAGACGTTTCTGAGGACGCCGCCGCCGTTCTCGATGATCGCCATCGTCTTCGACGGGCTCTTGTACGTGAGCGTGCCGACGAGGAAGGCGAGGGAGTTGTCGACGGCGCAGATGTCGGCTTTGTTCTCGGTGCAGTGGGCGGAGAGGTTCCAGAGCGCGCTGAGGATGCTCTTCAGCGTCGACTCCTTCTTCACGCACATCGCCGCCTCCATCAGCGTCGTGACCGCGCCCACCTCCCGCAGCGTCTTCTTGCTGGCGAGGTCGGCTCTCCACGACAAGTTGCGCAGAACACTGGCAGCCACCTGCGTCAAACAAATAAACAAATAAACAAACAAACAAAGAAACACACAAACAAATAAACACAAACAAACAAATAAATAAGTAAATAAATAAATAAATGAATAAGCAAATAAGTAAATAAATAAATAAATAAATAAATTAATAAATAAATAAACAAACAAACAAACAAATAAATAAATAAGTAAATAAACAAACAAACAAACAAACAAACAAATAAGTAAATAAACAAATAAATAAATAAATAAAAAAACAAAGAAATAAATAAATAAGTAAATAAACAAATAAATAAATAAGCAAATAAACAAACAAATAAATAAATAAATAAATAAACAAGTAAGTAAGTTAGTAAGTAAATTAGTAAGTAAATTAGTAAGTGAATTAATAAGTTAGTGAATTAGTTAATAAATAAGTAAGCAAAATATGTTAGTACATAAGTTAATAATAAATAAGTAAAATTATGTAAGTAAATTTTTTTAAATTCTTAGGAAAAAAAGAGAAAAAAAAAAAAATAAAAAAATGATAAAAAAAATAAAAAAATAAATGAATCTGTAATATAAAAACGATACAAATTAAAAAACAAAAACGGCAGAAAAAAAATCGTTTATAAAAACATTTACTTCGCAAAAAAAAAAAAGAAAAAGTAAATAACTGAACAAACATCTAAAAAGCTCACCTGACACAAATCTTCGTTTGAGGATCGTAGCTGCGCGACTAAACCTTCCAAGGCTCCTTTCATGGAACACAGCAGCGCCTTGTTGGTGCCGTCACCGAACGTCAGGTTCGTCAACGCCATGCACGCGTACCTGCGCATCGTCACGTTGTACTGCTCTGTCGTGTTTCCGTGCGACTCGTTGTCAACCTGCATCAGTTCAGCTATCGCCTGCAGTCCTCCTGTGTGTATACAACAACAACATTAACAACAACATTAACAACAACAACAACAACAACAACAACAACAACAACAACAACAACAACAACAATAACAATAACAACAACACCACCGTTATAAAAATAATAGTGATGAAATAATAATACTAATAACAACACTAATAACAGTAATAATAATACTGATAATAATAACAGTACTAATAATACTGATAATAACAGTAATAACAATGATAACTGTAATAATAACAACAGTAATAATGATGATGATGATGCTAATTAAAAAATAATAGTAGTAGTGATAATGATAATAATAAAATGATAATGATGATATAATAATAATGATAATAATGATGATTAAAATGACGATAATAATAAAAATGATGATGATAATAGTAGTAGTTATGATGATGATGAAAATTTACAAAGAAAATAATAACAGTAGTTGTAGTAGTAATGGTGATAACTTGTAATGAGAATAACAGTAGTAGTAGCAGTGATAGTGGTGGTGATATTGATGCTGATAACTAATAATGGTATCACTATTAGCTATAATAATAATAGTAATAATGATAACAGTATTAATATTAATAACAATCATAATAGTAGTATTGGCTATATAAAAGTGATAATCGAAATAAAAAGCAATAAACAACTATAGGATAATGGCAGTAGTAATATTAATAACAACAGTAGCAAAAATAATGATGATGATTATAATGATTAAAATAATAAATATAAAAATAATAATAGAAATAATACAAAAAGACACAAAAACCAACCAAAAACAGAAGAAAAAAAGAAAAGAAAAAAAAAAGAAATAAATAGAAAAAAAAAGAAAAGAGAAGAGAGAAAACAAAGAGAACTATCACTAAAACTGAAGAACAGTTCTAATTGAAGAGGACTAAACTCTGTCACTACATACCTAAAGTGCAGATTGCGTGCCGATGTTCTTCATCAAATGACAACTTCATCAATGCTGCGATGGCGGGACCCGGATGATGATCCATGTCAGACGTTCTGGAGGCTGAAAACAAAAATAACAATAACAATAACAATAACAGTAACAATAACAATAACAATAACAACAACAACAACAACAACAACAACAAAAATAACAGTAACAATAACAATAATAATACCAATAACAACAACAACAACAACAACACTTAAAATTGTCTCCCACAGGATTATATATAAAAATAATCTATTCATATAAATATTTCCCTCGCTTTAACTTCTATTTCTGCATCTTCTTGGTTTTGTAAACAAATTAAAACAAAATATTCATAAATTATTTTTCATTTTATTCCTGCTTCATTATTATTATTATAATGTTTTTTTTCACATTTTCATATCCTCTGAATTAAGGACAAACAATAATTTTTTTAAAGCACTCTTTCCTTCATCGACTTCTACTTTTCTTATTTTCTGGACAAATTAAAATAAATTATTCATAAATTATTATTTGTTTTATTTTCACCTCAGTTTACTTTTTTTCACATCCATATATCCTCTTGTTTAATAATTTCCTCTGAATATTTTTTCTCCTTTATATTACTGTTATTTTCATATGCATAGATCTTACAATATAAAGGAATATTTTAAAAAGATATCTTACATCCATCATTCTCTCATTTTACATATCAGTTAAACAGTAGCAAATAAGATGTAACAAATTATTTCCCTTCACTCTGTAATTTAAAAAATAATATTTTTCTCTCATCTCATTTGCAAGTAATTTATCTTTTCTCATTTTGTTATCAAATGAATAGAAAAAAAAAAAAAAAAAAAAAAAAAAAAAAAAAAAATTAAATAAAAGGAAAACAAAATAACAGTTAAAACAGTTGTCTCCCTTACCTCCTGCTCCTGATTTCTTCACCTCCTCCTGCTCCTCAGGAGTGTCTCCTCTGAGCTGGTCGCAGTGTGCACGTATCTGTTCCAGCAGTCGCAGCACCCTCGCCTCTCTCCGCCCGCGCTTGTCGTCAGGGTGGGAGTGGACGATGTTGTGCAGTGCTGCTGCAGCCCTCGCGCGAGCAGACTTACTTCCCCTGGTGTTGCCTAGCAACCCTGAGTCTTTGTCACTGCCGTGAAGAAGCTGGATGAGTAGAGGAAGACATCCTGGAATAGAATAAAAAATACAGCAATGATGACAACAGCAACAGCAGCAACAACAGCAACAGCAACATAAGAAAGTAGGATGAGCTACCCTCATTTGAAATATTTGTGTCTAGAAATGTTTTTGGCTTTGAAATTATTAACATTTTTAGCAATTTAATCTGGGAATAGGATTGATGTCAAGATCTAAAATTAATTTGTTTCATGTATTACAAATATACTGCAGCTCAAAAATACTCCCCAAAATAATAAAGAAATAAATATATATGAATTTTATTTTTTTATTTTTTAGTTTATATATTTTTGGTTATTTCTGATGTCAGATCACCTTGTAATAACAACAGTAGGTATAATAGTTGTTGTAGTGGCTGTGGTAGCAGTAATAGTTGTAGTAGTAGTAATGACAGTGATAGTGGTAGTAACTAAGGTAGTAATAATAGTAAACTTAGTAGTAATAACAGTAGCAGCAATAGCAAAAGTAGTGATGGTAGAAGTAGTAGTAGTAGCAGTAGTAAAAGTATTAGTAGCAGCAGCAGCAATGGTTTAAGAATAGTGATAGTTGCAGTTGTAATAGTAGAAGCAATAGTAGTAATAAGAGTGGAAATAGGAAAAGTAGTTGTAGTAGTAGCAGAAGTACTATTTTAGTAATGATTGCAGTAGTTGTAGTAGTAGAAGTACTATTTTAGTAGTTGTAGTAGTAGAAAAAAATTACCAGATTGTCTCATTGCTATGCAGCTGTCCTGACTACTTGACATCGCCAGCAACGTCCTGCTCATGTCATCTTTGTCATGTGTGCCCAACATCGACAACAATGAGTACACCATCTCCATCTGTGTGAATATATAAATAAATAATAAATACAAATACAAAATAAATAAAAGAATAAATAAAGTAAAATAAAATAAAATAAATAAGAAAATACACAAACAAGTAAACAAATAAATCTATAAAAAGTAAAAATAACAATCTATAGATACATAAAAATAAATAAACAAACAAGAAATTAAAAAAAAATATATATAAATAAATAAATAAAATAAAATAAAATAAAATAAATAAATAAATAAATAATGTATTAATACTCATTTATAAATTATGGAAATAAATATATATATATAGAGAGATACAAATATTTATCTCTGTCTCTGTCTCTCTCTCCATCTCCAACTCAAGAGCTCTCTTTCTTGTTTACTATTTTAACTTACTTTTGTTCCCAAGTGTTGCTGCTGCTGCTGCTGTTGCTGACATCCGTTTCTGCTGCTGCCCATGTGTGCAGTGGAGCTGTGCGTGCTGCTGGTGTTGGTGGAGTTGAAGCTCATGACGCTGGCAAGATCATGTTGTTGTGCACTGACATCATCACTCGCTGTCATTTCTGAAATAACAGTAATAACGTATAACAAAAGTGGTGCTGGTCAAAGTAGTAGTAGCAGTAGCATTGACAAAGTAATAGTAATAGTATTAATAATAGTAGTAATAATAGTAGTAGTAGTAGTAGTAGTAGTAGTAGTAATAGTAGTAGTAGTAGTAGTAGTAGTAGTAGTAGTAGTAGTAGTAACTCTAATAGAAGTGATAGTAATAGTAATTGTAGTGACAGTAATAGTAGCAGAAATAATAATAATAATAATATAAATTATAAATAAATAAATATAATAATAGATTATAAAAGTAGTAGTGGTATCAGCAATACTGGTAACACCAAACACATTTGCAATTGTAATAACTGAATACATATAATTTACAAGTTGTAATAATAATAATAATAATAATAATAATAATAATAATAATAATAATAATAATAATAATTTCCATCAATCATCATCACCTAGAAGAAGAAGAAGAAGAAGAAGAAGAAGAAGAAGAAGAAGAAGAAGAAGAAGAAGAACAACAACAACAACAACAACAACAACAACAACAACAACAACAACAACAACAACAATAATTGATGAAGCTGATGGCAATAACAGTGAAAAGAACAAGATAAATGGAAGGCACCAGCACTAATTTCCCATTCTGATAAATGGAAGACAGGTTCTGATAATGTGGAAGATTTGCTTGCAATATGTCTGGATTCTCCTGCACCAGTACGTCTGCTGTCTGCGTTGCTATGGCAACCAGCGTGCGACCATCCGGCAACGTCAAGAGGCATCGGTCACTGGAGTAGCCGCTGTTTTCTGCCCCAGATTTCAGAATGAAAATCTGTAACAAAAATAATAATAACAATTTAATAATAAGAATAAAACAATAATAATAATAACAACAGTAACAATAATAATAAAAATAATAACAATAATAATAATAATAAAAAAATAATAATAACAAATATAACAATAATAATAATAACAATAGTAGTAGTAATAATAGTAATAATAATAATAATAATAATAATAATAATAATAATAATAATAATAATAATAATAATAGTCAAAAAGAAAGAATTAATTAAATACTTCAAATAATTATGGAATATTCATAGCAACAACAAATTTGGAACTTTTTGAAACAACTCAGCATTACAAACACCTGTCTAATCAGGAGACACACTAACA
The DNA here is from genome assembly GCA_012295275.1 of Chrysomallon squamiferum. Lineage (NCBI taxonomy): Eukaryota > Metazoa > Mollusca > Gastropoda > Neomphalida > Peltospiridae > Chrysomallon > Chrysomallon squamiferum. The sequence continues at coordinate 22,111,617 of CM022677.1, forward strand.
AGATACTGCATATTGCAGGCATCTTTAAGACCAAGACTTCTTATTAGTAAATTATGATGTCTCTTTATTTCAAAAATTCCTGTATAACATTAAGAAAAATGATGTAGAATATACACTGAGTACAGCAGGCACCTGGGTAAAGCAGTACGTACCTCTCCACACAGGGCAGTGTTGGTGAAGGCGTTTCTGACGAAGATGCCATTGCTCTCCTTCTCAGCAAGGTCGCTGGAACTGGGGTCCTGTTTCTCTATCATCATCTGTAACAGTAATAATGTTGTTGTTGTAGTTGTTGTTGATGTTGTTATTGTTATCATTATTATAAGTAGTAGTACAGTAGTACTAGTGTTGTTGCTCATGCTGTTGTTGCTGTTAATATTATCATCAGTATTTGTAGTAATGTTGTTGTTGTTGATGATGATGATGATGATGTTATTATTATTATTATTACCTTTATTATAAGTAGCAGTACAGTAGTACTAGTGTTGTTCATGCTGTTATTGTTATTATTATCATCAGTATTTGTAATGTTGTTGTTTTTGTTGTTGATGAGGATGTTGTTATTATTGTTATTATTATCATTATTATAAGTTGTAGTACAGTAGTACTAGTGTTGTTGTTCATGCTGTTGTTATTGTTATCAGTATTCGCAGTAATGTTGTTGTTG
>CM022677.1:22117280-22139780 GCA_012295275.1 Chrysomallon squamiferum
AACGAGAAAGAGAAACACAGGCTGGCTTGTTCTTTTCTAAACAGCAGTAAGGAATATTTTATTTCTGCAATCCCATGAGCAGAAAAATACATATCATGAATGTTTTTATGGCAGAGAAAAAGAATGACAAGAAAGACAGATTTTTGGATATAACATGAATATGTATGCATATGTAGTCATTCACACACACACACACACAGAAATACATATACACATGCACACACACACACAAATAAAACACATAAAAATACACACAAAACCACACAAAAACACACACAGATATACAGAGATAAAGAAACAGTAAAAAAAATACATGAGGCACAAACAGAAAAACTGAATGAAAGACAGAAATCCAATTAGACAGAGAAAGAGAGAGAGACAAAGAAAAATGGAGAAAGAAAAAGCAAATATTAAACAAAACGAAAATGAAAGAAGACGACTGTTTCCATGGAGACAGAAAAGACTGCACCAGATGGCTCTGCACTAAGATAGAGAAATTTAATAAAAACATAATCAAAGAAAAAATCAATAACAAACCTAACACCCTGTGTAAAACTACAGATGTGTACAGCAGCCCATTAATAATTAATCAGCTCATTAAATATTAATGAGATTCATTATAATACTGATTGTCCATTGTTTGTAACAGATATTAGAACAAATCTACACTGTTTCTTTATTTATGTGATATGTAGTTACTGTACACATCTGTCTACTCACATACATACATACATACATACATACCTAGTACATACAAACACTTATACACATACATTCACTTATATTGATATATAGACACACACACACACACAGACAGACAGACAGAAGGCAGAGAGAGGGTAAACAAAATTAACATTTCAAATACTGAGAAATACACAAGAAAACTGATTCTGTGTTTATACAAACAGATAGATAGCCAGAAAATCAGCAGACAAAAATTAAGAATAGTACAGCATTTCAAAAACCACCAAATACATAAAAATATCTTATGTAACACACACACACACACACACACACACACACACACACACACACACACAGATAGGCAGATACATGTGTATGTGTGTTTGCATGTGAAAGATAGAGAGAGAGCAGATAAATATATTTTAATAAATACAAACATAAGCGTGCATAATAACACACACACAGACAGACAGACAGACAGACAGAATATTGATATTTCAGAACAGCGAGGAAAACATTTTCTGTTTGAGTAATAATTTGACTTGTCAAAGTAATTGCATGGAATCCCTGGAGAAGAATAATTTTATTGTACAGTTGATATTCTGTGTGAAAAATCAATTGTTAAAGCTATGAAATGTCTGTGTGTGTGTGTGTGTGTGTGTGTGTGTGTCTGTGTGTCTGTATGGGTGTCTGTGTGTGTATGTGCATATGTGTGTGTCTCTGTGTGTGTGTTTAGGAATGACTATTCTATTGTGTTATGTATGTCTGATTAGACTTTGCATATAGACAATATTCAGTTTTCTCTTTTTCTTCTATTTATTTCTTTCTTTCCCTCTAATTCTTTCTATTTTTCTCTCTTTTTGTATTTCTGTTTTTCTACTTCTCTCTCGCAGAGAAAGACTGGAAGAAATAAGGGAGCCTGAGAGACAAAAAGAAATAAAACTGAAATAAATAATTGTGAATTACATCAAATGTGTCTAAGAAAAATAATCAATATGGTAATTTGAGATAAACAGATTGAGAAAGAAAGTAGAAGAATGAGGAAGAAACACAGAAGGATAGAAAGAAATATGTGCAAAGGAAGAAATAAAGGGAGAAAGATATATTTGTGTTTTGTGTATGTGTGTGTGTGTGTGTGGTGAGGTAGAAAGAGAAACAGAATAAGGAAAGGAAACAGAAGAGAGAGAGAGAGAGAGAGAGAGAGAGAGAGAGAGAGAGAGAGAGAGAGAGAGAGAGAGAGAGAGAGAGAGAGAGAGAGAGAGACAGACAGACAGATAGAGAAAGATGATAAGAAAGAAAGAATTAAAGATGACTGTGTTGTCAAGAAAGAAAAGAATTAAAGATAACTGTGTTGTCACTGTGGTGTATGTAGTCAGTGTGTGTGTGTGTGTGATGTTTCAGCAAGAAAACAAGGTTTAGTGTTTTACCTGAAACCAAGGTTTAGTGTTTTACCTGACACTAAGTAAAGGTGAAAGTTTGTATAGTACATACTTAACAGATAAACAAGAAGGTTAATTATATACATGTGTGTTATGAGAGTGATAGAGAGAGAGAGATAGAGAGATAGAGAGAGAGAGAGACAGACAGACAGAGAGAGAGAAAAGATGATACATTTGTGCTATAAGCAATTAAAGGTTAAAGTTTTCGTAGTATATATTTCAACAGATAAACAAGAAGGTTAACTTTACATCTGATTTTACATCTGTGTTTAAACTGTAGGTGTATGAGGATGTGTTTGTGTGTTTTGTGTAGGTATGAATTGGTGTTGGTTTGTATCTATATATATAGGTGTGCACATGTATGTGTGTGCGTGTGTAAAATAGTGAACACATGTCAAGGCTCAGGACAGACAACAGGGAAAAAGGTTGTCATATAAATAACTTTGTACAATCCCTTGAGAAGAAAAATAATTTAATTTTTTAGTTCACTTCATGAGCGAAAAATCAAATGACAAATTTTTCAGAGTTTCTGTCACTGAAATGTGGCAAGTTTATTAATATAGTGTGTGTGTGTGTGTGTGTGTGTGAGTGAGAGAGAGAGAGAGAGAGAGAGAGAGAGAGAGAGAGAGAGAGAGAGAAAGAGAGAGAAAGGTTATACGAGAAATAGAAAGAAATTTAAAAAAATAGAAAAAACAAAGAAATGAGACAAATAATGAATAAGTTAATGAAAGTAAGATGAATATAAGAGACAGGTAAAGACAGTCAAGTTAACTGAAAGAGCAAGAAAGTGAATAAAATAAAATAAATGAATAAATAAATAATAAGCAAATAGATAATACTTAAATAAATAAATAAATAAATAAGGAAATAAATAAACTGATATTATAATTTACATTCAGTTATATACAAATAAATATAAATAAGCAAACACACACACACACACACACACACACACACACAGAGACACAGACACACATGAGAAAGATATGAAGAAGAAGAACAAAATGTGTATATTCTCTGACTGTACGTGTATTTAAAAATGCATTCTGACATTCTAACATCTGTCAGAATTGTTGTAGTTGAGATAATGAAGTGTGAAGGGTTAAAAACTGGTTAATTAAGTACATCTTTTCACTGGCCTGGAACTACAAGAATGTGTGTTTGTTTTACTGAATGTGTGTGTGTGTGTGAGTGTGTGTGTTGAGCATGCGTGTGTGTATGCATACTTTTGTTATTTCTTTAGTTCTAAATGGTAGTGGTGTTATGTTTGAATGTGACTGTGTGTATGTGTGCACATATATGGTATGAATGTCTGTATGTCTTAATATTTATGTACGCATTTTTGTTTATCTGTGTATGTATAATAACAATAATAATAATAATAATAATAATAATAATGAGAACAACAATAATAATAATAATGAAAATAATAAAAACAATAGCAACAACAACAACAGTAAAGAAAGAAAGAAAGAAAGAAAGAAAGCAGGAAAGAGAAAACAACACACAAACTGTGTAGCAGTGTTAAGAAGAGCTTTGTGCAGTGTGTGGGTGTGAAGTTTTATAAATAACTGTTCAGTACAAAGTTTAAACAGAGGAAAATTACTCTGTTACTCTATCCAAGTTTCGTGGAATAATTCCAAGAACAAATATAAAAACTTTGTGTCTGCCAAGATGGTTAAATATAGATAGATAGATAGATAGATAGACAGATATAAACACTGATGTTTTAGTCATATATTTTATACAGTTAAATATAGAGTAATAGAAATATACACCTCCTTCCACAAAAACATATACATGAACACACAGATATATAATTACACACACATTTTATACATACATACAGATACATGTGTATATTTTACACACACACACAAACACACACATTATGTACACAGCACATACCCACTCAGTCTCTCTCTTTGTCTCTCACCCCCCAAATACAAGTAAAATGTAACACTACATTAACATCACCTCTACAAGAAAACTAATTAGTACTCTGCAACCCTACATTAACCCAACTGAACAAAAAAAAAAAAAAAAAATCCTGCAGAAAAAAAAAAAAATCAATTTAAGCTGTGCATGAAGCAACAGCAGCTGTGACCTTCACCTTGAAATAGGAAGCTAATAATTGATTGGTTTCCATGGCAATCAATAACCTGTAATGGACAATTCAACAGGTTTTTGAAGAAAAGATTTTTTTTTTTTTTTTTTTTTAATATATTATTATTATTTGATCAATACACAAAGTAAATAAAGGAAAATTTCACAGTTTTGGATCTATTAGAGGCTCTGTTTGGGTATAAATTATAGGTTTTAAGTTTCCACTAATAATAAGGTTTCAATGGGGCTCTAATTGGGTGTAATTTATGGGTTTTGTTTTCTGGTAATAAAACTTTTCTGCAAGGCTCTGCCTGGGTATAAACAGTTGATTTTAAATTACAAAGAAACACATATTTCACATTCTCTCTAATTTTTTGTGGAACTGAAGGTCTAAACTTGCTTCTAACATTGTGTTTTCTTGAACCTCCAATAGGGTACAAATTATTTTAAATTTCTACTAATAATATTTCATAGAAGTTTCAACACTTGTTTTGCGGAGGCCTTCAGTGGGTTTATGTAATGATTTAACACTCAACAATGTTGAGAAAGAGAGATAGTATGAGAAAGTCTGAGACAAAGAAAAAGAAACAAGAGAGAGAGAAGGAATTAGAGACAGAAAAATATGGATAGACAGTCAGCAAGAGAGAAAGAAAAAAGAATACTGATTACCTAAAAATATGCAAAATATTCAGTAATTAAAATATTTCTGGAATTTATTACTCACACTTTTCTTATCAGGTGGAGGAATGTGAGAGAGAGAGAGATGGAGATATGTGTGAGTGTCTGTTGTTTACAGAGAGAGAGATAAATTAATATAAACAAGGAGACAGAGACAGTGAGAGGAAAATGCTTCTTCTTATTATTATAGATTTGCGTGATGTAAAAATGCACTGAATCAACTGAAAATCATCAATAGTTGAAGTACTGCAGCCATGTATTACTCATACTTCTGATAACAGTGCTGTCTGCTAGTGTGTGGGAGGATGCTGAATGTGGGTTTGTGTGTGTGTCTGTGTGTAAGCATGTGTGTCTGTGTGTGTGTGTGTGTGTCTGTGTCTGTCTGTGTATGTATGTGTGTCGGTGTTAATGTGTGTGCATTTGTGTGATTATAATAATCAAACTATTGACAGATACAAATTATATAAACATTTAAAAATGTCAATTTTTTTTTTCATTAACATCTGTTCCTGATCAGTTATGTATGCATCAACAAACACACAAACACTCTCTCACACAGACACTCATACATACATACATGTATGTAAAACACACACTAATTACCACACCAACACTCAAACACACACTCTCACATATATAATCACTCTCACATACACACAGACACAAACACATTAATATACAAAAACATTCTCTCCAACTCACACAAACACACTCTTACAAGTACACATTCAAAACATAACACACTTACAAAACATTCTCCAACACACACACACACAATCACACATTCACAATTATTTTACAAGAAACATTCACTGATATAAAACAGATGTAACTAAAAGAAAATTAAATCATGTACAGTATTTATAGAGAAAGATCAAATCACACTATATGCTAAACATATTCATACACAACATAAACAATATCCTGATTTCATGTTTTACCATCATCATTATGACTGTGTATTACATATATAAACAGATCACATAAAACCACACACTGAGATATATATATATATATATAAATTCAGAACCACAACATGTACTGTGTGTGTGTTTATAAACAGATCACATCACACCACATACTGAGATATAGATATATATATATATAAATTCAGAACCACAACATGTGTGTGTGTGTGTGTGTATAAACAGATCACATCACACCATATACTAATAAAATATATCATCATCATCATCATCAGCAGCATCAACATGATAATTATTATCATGACTATCATTACTACAGATAAAGAAATCACTTAACACTTAACACAGATATGTATATAACAAACACACACAGAGAACTACAGTACAAACCATGATATCCCAGTCTGTGTTTCCCTACAACATCGTCATCATCAACATCAACATGATTATTATTATCATGACTATCATTACTACAGATAAAGAAAACACTTCTCACAGATATGTATATAACAAACACACAGAGAACTACAGTACAAACCATGATATCCCAGTCTGTGTTTCCCTACAACATCATCATCATCATCATCAGCATCAACATGATAATTATTATCATGACTATCATTACTACAGATAAAGAAATCACTTCTCACAGATATGTATATAACAAACACACACACAGAACTACAGTACAAACCATGATATCCCAGTCTGTGTTTCCCTACAACATCGTCATCATCAACATCAACATCAACATGATAATTATTATCATGACTATCATTACTACAGATAAAGAAATCACCTCTCACAGATATGTATATAACAAAACACACACAGAACTACAGTACAAACCATGATATCCCAGTCTGTGTTTCCCTACAACATCCTCATCGTCATCATCGTCGTCCTCGTCAGAATCGTCCTCCAGCGAGTCGGAGGAACTGCAATCCCAACTATCGGAATCCTCCTCGGACATCACCGGTCAAGTACAGCCATTGTCCGAGCAACACACTGACCAGTGGTGACCAGAACGCGAGAGAGAGAGGAGAGAACAGACAGGTTGTGTTGTGTGTATTGATCTGCCTCTGTAAAGATATTCAATCTATCAAGCTATTGCTGGCTTCTTCTTCTTCTCTGTGTGTTTTTTTTTTTTTCTCTCTTGGTTGGCAGATCGATCGCCGTAGCAACAGTGCTCTACAGCATCAATTATGTCTTTCAGTAGACCTGGCAGTCTGAATACATATCCATTCTGTTTTTCTTTTTTCTTTTTTTTTTCTCTCTCTGCAGTATTTTTCCACGTTGTGTTTATATTTTTAACACTCTTATTTCTCCTGTTTTTGGTTATTTTATTTGATTAATTTTTTCCAGTGTTATTTTTAACAGATTATTTTCCTTGTATTTTTCCAGTTGTTTCTTTTTTCTCCTTGTATTTTTTCAGTTTTTTTTTTTTTTTGCCTGCAGTTAATTTTTCAATTTGTTACTGTTTTTTTTTTTTGTTTTTTTTTATTATTATTTTTCCAGTTTATTATTTCGTGCTTATTTCTTTCCCAGTTTTATTTTCCAGTGTTCATCCACGTAGTTATTTATATTTGTCAAAGTGAAGGACTGTTACTGTATTTGACACTGTGTCACAGAAATGATGTATTTTCTAAACAGAGGAAAAATTTACTTAATTAATTTTCTGTTATATTTTCACAGCTATATAAATGAGATGAAATCTGAACAAAGCAGAATTATGGTATTATTGTGTAAAATAAAATAATTATGAGTAAGCATGAAAGAAGGAAAATGGAAGAATTTTCTCTCTCTCTCTCTCTCTCTCAGTACAAAAACAATGATGATAAAGGTAATTTATATAAATTAAGTATTTATGTAATGTTGAGTTATTTAGTATCAAATTAAATCTCTATGGGTTGTACAAACATGCTAATTAGATTGTAAATAAATTTTTAACAAACATTAAAAAAAAATAAAAGGAAACAAAAAAGGAAATTAAACATTTTTTTTCTGTTACATCACAATTTCTGCAGAAGATATTTTGCAAAGAGTTCAAAACTAAAAATAATAAATAAATAATACTGAAAATAATATACTACTATTTCTTTTTATTATTACAGCAAAAACAGCCACATTCCATGTAACACTCAACAAGACAATTTTCCAGCAAAAGCGCAATGAAAAAAAAAAAAAAAAAGAAAAGAAAACAATTATTGATTTTTTTTCTTACTAGCATCATGCTTTCTCACTTAGTGAAGATAAAAGAAGAAAAATATGCTTCGGAAGCAGAAGATAACTGCCAGACATATTTGTTATAGTTCAAATGGTTTGTTAAAATGAGTGATGGGTTTGTTGAGGTAACTCGGCAGCTAATGTTACAGAGTGTCCGTCCGTCTGTCTGTCTGTCTGTCTGTAAGTAGATATGATAAAAGTAAAAGGAAATTTATACTGAGCTAAGCTTTTTCTGCTGGAACAACTACTACTACAACTTCAAGTACTTTGTGCTACTTTTCCTATAGGTACTAGTGCTACTAGTACTACTACTACCACTATTCCTAGTACAGATACTAATACTACAACTTCAACTACTTCTGCTACTTTTCCTATAGGTACTAGTGCTACTAGTACTACTACTACCACTACTCCTAGTACAGATACTAATACTACAACAACTGTTACTTCTACTTTTCCTAAAACTGTTTACCGCTACTACTAACCACTACTCCTAGAACAGATACTAATACTACAACTGTTACTTCTACTGATCCTAAAACTGTTACAACAACTATTCTTAAACTACCAGCACCATTACTGTTGTTACTACAACTACTACCATTAATACTGTCATTACCACCTCTACCATCACTAATAATAACATTAGTATTAAAATAAAACTATACTATTATTACTGCTATTATTACTACTACTACAGCTATTACTGATACCACTACTATCACAACTATTATTACTACAAGTACTAAAACTATTAATAATAATGCTACTATTACTAACAATAACCCTATATTCGTCCTACCACTACTAATAACAATAGCAATAACAATAAATGAATAGTAGCAAAAACAACAAAAATAATACATAACAACTCTTGACTCCTTTCATATAACTATTAACTTAAAAAAAAAAAAAAAAGGAATGTAAATATATTTAACAAAAATGATAAATATTCTCTGCTAATATATGCTGACATTTAGATTAAACATCAAAGATTACACAATACAGCATGACTCAGTCTGAATATGTGTGGGTGCAGCACACAAAATGTCACACAGACTGAGTCACAGAGCTTTCACAATTAACAGCCTAGTCATTCAAGTCATTATCTCTGTCAGAGAAAATTAGATAATTAAATATCAGCTTCAGGGTTTATATGTAGAATGAGTGTGTCTGTATGTACATGTATATGTATGTATATGTGTATATGGCTGTGTATATGTATCAGTATGTATCTGTGTATACATAAACGTAACTAGTTTATTACATGACACATAAATGACTGTAATGCAGGTTGTGATTTGTTAGTTAATATAACTCGACTGTAATACAGGTTGTGATTTGTTATTTAATATAACTCAACATTACAGTAAATATCTAGCATTTTTATATCTGTATCAGTGTTTTGTACACACACACAAACTCACTGAAAGTGAAAGAGATATAGAAAGACAGAGAGTGCCAGAGAAGAAAAAAAAATATATACATCTAAATGAGATAGAGAAAGAGAAAGACAGAAAAACACTAACAGAGAGAAAGAAAGATTGACAGAGAAAAACGAAGTGAAAATAACAGATACAAAATAATTAAAGAGAGAAGGAGAAGATGATGAATCAAGATAAACACAAGCTTAAAGTTTTCTTGGAATCCTGATTTTTAAAAAACACACACACACACCCACGTCTTAATACTAACAAATTACACTTGAACATAATTACACCTGTCCACAGGTAGCCTGCAGTATCTCAACAACAATCTGTTACCATGACAACGAAATTTAATTAATTTAACTTGTTTAAATCTGACAAAAACGTGAGTAAACGAATTTAATATATTTTACCTGTCAGTGCTACATTTATAGACTTTTGTTAAAATAGATTAAAAAGATAGGACATACACAGAAACAGACAGACAGACAGATGGATGCATAAATGGATAGGGTGTTAGTAAAGACAGACAGTCAGACATACATAAACAGACAGACAGATAGATAGGTGGATAGATAGGTAGGTGGATAGACAGAGAAATATATAATTAGGGAGCATAGATATAGATGGTTGGATGGATGGATGGATGGATAGTTAGGTAGATAGAGAGAATGAGTGAGTTACATGTAACATGCAGATATAGGATGGATAGACAAACAAATAGGAAATGCAAGAAAAAAGGATAAAGAGAAAGAATGACAGAATGACAAGATATAAGGAGAGATTAAACAGATTAAGATCAATGGGGGGGAGGAAAAGGTCATTAATAAAAAAATAATAAGAAGAAAAAGAAAAATTTGGAAAATAAATAAATAAATAATAAAATAAAATAATTAAGAATAAAAACAACAATTAAAAAATAGAAATAAATAAATAAAAATGTTTTTTTTTTTCTCCACTTAAATATTATTTTTAGTGAAAACAATTAAATAATGAAAAACTTCATTCATCAATTTATTATGTAGGTGAGTTCATTTCAAAGTGAGGGGTTACAGATAAAATTATATGACCTTCACCCCAACATGTCAATTAATGGAACAGCCCAGCAAAGAGAAAACCATTAGTCATTAATTATAGAATAAGTAGAAGTGTGACAGAAATATAATTTAATAATGTGAGTATTAGAGAGAGAGAGAGAGGAACAGTGAAAAATATGATTTCAAAGAGATAAAAAAAAAATGATGGATACAATAAGAGAAAAAAATAGAAAAATAAGAAGAAATGAGAAAGAAAGAAAGAAAAAGAGAGATAAAATATTTCTTTTAATTAGTTAACAATTAGTCAAGAGGGTACCAAGTTCAAATCTTGATAGCTTCTTCAGTTAATTTTAAATATTATTATTATTATAATAATTACTATTATTAAATGACTGTTATACATTATTAATAAGAATTCTAAAAGATTTAAATTAAACAGCGTAATTGGATCTTGAAAAAAAAAATCAAATAAATAAAAAGCATATAATAATAATAACCATAATAAAAATAATAATTTGATTAATTTACTTTTTGAAAAACTTGTTTTTAACTACACTCTTTAATGTCAGACCTAATTTTATTTTAATCAAAATCAATATAGCTAAATTTATATTAAAGAAAAAAAAAACAATAATCAGGATTCCATAATTAAAACATTTAGTGAAAATTTTAGAAAAAGAGTAATAACGTATTATTAAATTTGTGAGTTTATTTGAATATATATACATGCACACACACACCTATGTATGTATGTACATGCATATATATAATATAATGTATATGTTTATGTGAGTGTATATATATTTATATATATTTATATATACTCAGACACAAACACATACACACACAGACATACAAAATGCCAAAATGAAGAAATAAAAGTTAAAAATAACCAGCAACTATGAGTAAACTCACACCTATAACAACACCACAACAACAAAGTTATCTAGAAGAAAAATGTTCCCATCACAGAATGAAACAAACACGCACAAAACTGAGGTTGGTAAAATAATCCACCACTCTGATCACTAACAATAATAACAATAATCCAAATCCATTAGTGAATTAACATTTTCCTCCAGTGATTCAGTGTAATCCATTTCCTGTTCAAACAAGTCCACAGAAATCTGCCACTTCTGCTACTAACATGGGTGAACGTTTGAGAACAGCAGACGTCTGCTACATATGGCCATTATGATGTCAGAATGAGGCAGAACCACAGTATTACATCCAGCTGGAGGGAGCATGCAGGGGCAGTGGGGGGGTGGTAGACTGACGTTACATCTAGTCAGAACAGATGTTGAGGGATCATGGGAAGATGGGGGGGTGACAGAAATAGAGGATGGGGGAACTTGCAGTGAAAGCTGGGGTTAGCACAGGTGAAGGGGGGAAAGACACAGAAATTATAACTTGTCATAACAGATGTTGGGGGAACATTGGGAGGTGGTGGGGAGACAGATGTTACAAGTTCTTAGAACAGAGACTGGGGGAGCATACAGGGGAAGGTGGGAGGTAATAAAATTACATCTTGCCATGGGAGATGTTGGGTGATGATGCATTATTATTTATTAAATAATATTTATAATGTCACCTTTCCCATGCTTAGTGAGTTCAAGGGTGACTACAGTGTAAAATAATAAATTAAAATATTTAAAAAAATATATATCCAGACATAAACACGTTAAAATAAATGTAAGAAAAATGGTGAAAATGTTAAAATGATGGTAAAAAATAAATGAGTCACATTAAATAATTGTTTGCAAGGGATGTGGGGGTGGTAGACATGTTGGGGGTGTATGCAGGAGAAGGTGTGTGTGTGGGGGATATGATAATTTTTTTTTTACATCTAGTGTGAATAGGGATTGTGGGCGTGGTGCAAAGGGTGAGACAGACAGACAGAAATGACCGGTGGGGTTTTGATCTGGTGAATGTTAAAACATTCTAGTGCAGTGGGTTAAGTGTGGGTTTAGAATACACTGAAAGGAAATCTAGGTGTGTAGGTCACGTGAGGGACAAACAATACTGAGAAAACAACTGGGTTTAGAAAAGAGAGGCAGAGAGAGAGAGAGAGAGAGAGAGAGAGAGAGAGAGAGAGAGAGAGAGAAACAGATAAAAAGGGAAAGAGTAATAGAAAGAGACAGGGAGGGAGATATAGAGACACAGAGTGAAAGAAAGAAAAAGAGAGAGAAAAGGAGAGACAGAACAGAGAAATATTAGAAGTGAGATATAACAGAAAGATGGGGTGGGGTGAACAGAACAATAAACGAAGAGTTCTGTATCTGGGGCATGGGGGGAGAGCAGGGACTGTAAGTGGAAAGATAAAAATAGAAGTGAGTCTAGGAATATGAGAAAGGAAGTAGTGGGTAATGAATTGCTCACATCGTGTTCTGCTCACAGGTTAAATGTGAGTTTTTACTCATGATTCTACTATTAGGATAATTAACTATCTATTTTTTTTAAAAAAGCATATTTTGTGTGTATATATATATATATATATATATAAAAGTACATACATACGTATATATATGTATTATTGATGTATATTTGTGTATGTTAGCTTGTATGCATAAAGCTTAAACAAGTAACATTGTATACACATATATGTATGTATAGTCACTAGTGGTACTTTTAACATATGTAATTCTGTAGAAATAATAGTGTGTGTGTGTGTGTGTGTGTGTGTGTGTGTGAGAGAGAGAGAGAGAGAGAGAGAGAGAGAGAGAGAGAGAGAGAGAGAGAGAGAGAGCTATGTATGTATTTAGCTTGGTATATTGTAACATTGTATATACAGATATACATACATTGGTACCTTTCACATATGTAACTTAGTAAAAGGAGGATGAGTATAAAAATGAGAAACAGTGAGCCTGTGAAGAAGTAAAACAGATTATCTGTAACAAAATAAACATTTCTTCTCTAAGACAAAATTCCTGTTTATACAGCTGTGTTCAGCCCTCCCTTTTCTCTCTCTCTCTCTTAACCATCTCAGTTTTCTCTCTATCCTTGGTGCATTCTGTATCTCATTATTACTGTTATCCTGTCTGTCTGTCTCAGTATCTGTATGGGTGTGTGTATGTATATGTATCTCTCTCTCTCTCTCTCTCTCTCTCTCTCTCTCTCTCTCTCTCTCTCTCTCTCTCTCTCTCTCTCTCTCTCTCTCTCTCTCTTCCCCCCTCCCTTCCCCCTCCTCTCTGTCTGTTAAACATATTCACTGTATGATAAAAGATGAGAACATAATGCCTACATCTGTAACAGTTTACTAAAAATGGATTCTTCTTTCAACAGGAAGAAACCATTCACAGACAGTATCAGTTTTCAGAGTAAAGTACAACACAGAAAACACACCACATACACGTTCATATATTCCAGTTTTCAAATCTCTCTCTCTCTCTCTCTCTCTCTCTCTCTCTCTCTCTCTCTCTCTCTCTCTCTCTCTCTCTCTCTCTCTCGAAAACAGATATGTGCTTGGTCCACATAATATAAAAACAATTAGTATTAACCGCATCGCCAACTCAAAATCACTTCCTCATAAATATTCACTATCACACTGCGTGGCGATCTTTTACTTTCAGAGCAATAAAAATGATCTCACATTTCACACACACACACAGACACGTATATATAATATATACACAGAAGGTTTACAAAACAATATGTATATTATTTTGTAAAGAAAATAATTAACAGATCAACCAGACAAAACTCACTGGCAACAGACATTTTGACTTTATTTAATTGTAAACAAAATAAACTTGTTAATAGTTAATGTATTTGATGCAGTTATTTATAGGAGTATTTTTGACAGACAAGTAATTTGAACATTGTACAAAGTACTTGTACCCTGAACATTTTCTGTACCATCCCTTCGTTTTTACTTGTACCAGTTTAACTTTCACAAATGCTGGGGAGACCACTGTAGATATATATATATATATTTCTCTTTCTAACTCCTTCTCCCCCTCAACCCCCCTCTCTCTCTCAGAACATATGTAACAGTGGCTACATTTGAAATAAGTTTACTAAAAACAGATTTTTCTTACAACATTCATGAACTGTGCGTAAATAACACCATAAACAAATACTGGCTAATAACCCAACCATAAAACAAAATTATTTATATATATACTCACAAACACACACACACAAAATTATTTATATATCTTAAAGTGTAAAACCTGCAATTCAATACTATGTTATCTTATAAAGGCAAAATGGCAGATATTTAGTGTATCAGAAAGAACAAAACAACAGAGGTTGTGATGTCATAAGCAATATCTCCATGGTTACAAGTTTAACAAATACACATCTGTGTAACATATTTATAAAAATATCAACACCAAATGTTTTTTGTTTATTTATTTATTTATTTGTGTGTGTGTTTAAAATGAATAAATAAGTAAAAAAAATAAATTGAAAAGCTATGTTCAGACATATATTCATATTCTCTATCAATTCTGCCTCTTTAGCTTTGAGGAACAGAATTAAAATGTACAAGGGAGATAATCCTATCTATTTTTATCATGGCTAATTTAGGAATCACTGAAGGAAAGAGGAATATTTTATCTTTTTTTTATTACATTTTATATATATTGTTGTCAAACTGATTTGTATAACTTTAATTTGTGTTTCTATTTTTTTTGTTCAGTTATGTGTCTCTCATTATATTTTTAGTCAAATCTATTTCAATAAACAAAACAGCAACAGATGTAAGTTAGCTTTAAAAAGCATTATTTTATTTGTTTTGTTTGTTTGTTTATTTATTTGTTTATTATACTCATTTGTTTGTTTTTTATTTATTTACTTATTTGTTGTTTTTTTTATTTATTTATTTATTTTGTTTATTAATTTTTTTTTTGTTAATTTATTTACTTATATATTTGGTGCAGTTATTAACTTATTTCAGCAAAGGCAGCTTAAAAAAACATTATTTTATTTGTTTTGTTTGTTTGTTTATTTATTTATTGACTCATTTGTTTGCTTATTTATTTATTTCATTTATTTATTTATTTAAAAACTAAATAATTACAGAAATAGAAAAATACATTAAAAAATAATATAAATAATAACTGATACTGATCTTATTGATAATGTTTCTGTTTACAATAATTTGAACTAACAACCAGAACAGAAAAAGATAAAATAATAATCTCTCTCTCTCTCTCTCTCTCTCTCTCTCTCTCTCTCTCTCTCTCTCTCTCTCTCTCTCTCTCTCTCTCTCTCTCTCTCTCTCTCTCTCTCTCTCTCTCTCTCTGACTCACCTAGATTACTGAGGTTGATCTCTAACGGAGCCTCTACTCCATTCTCCTCATTGAAAAATGCTCCGTCGTCAAACTTGTAGTCACCCTGTTCATCATCTGCCATCGCAAGGTGAATGTGCGACAAAACATCTTTCATGTTCGAAGCCTCATTTTCAAGTTTAGTCAGGTGACTAGAGTTATCCTGAAGTTTTTAAATTTAAACATTAAATTAGCGAACTGAAAATTTTAAAATTTAAAATGAAAAACAATATACAAAGTAAAAAATACCCATCTATTCAATCTCAAGAAATTATTAAATTTAAAAAAAATGAACAAATTATTTAAAATTAAAAACTGATCATTTTAAAGTTTAAATTTTTTTTTTTTTTGTTCCTACCCCTTATGTAACTCACCCACAAACTCGACAAGGCCTAAACTGAATGGTATTGATTATTAATTCTTATATAAAAGACATTTATTGATTAATTTACAGGTATAATTACCTGGTGCAATAAAAATACTCACAGGTATTATTAGCTAAATGACAAATTACGTTTATGCAGAAATAACAAACATGAGAATAATGACTTAAAAAATAAAATATTCTGTTTGTTATGGAGCTGATATCAATTAGAAGACAAATTATGTTTATGCAGAAATAACAAACATCAGAATAATAATAGTAATAATAATTTAAAAAGTAAAATATTCTGTAAGGTACAGAGCAAATATCAGGTAAATGAAAAATTGTCTGTATGCTCAAATAACAAACATACTACTACTACTACTAAATGATAAATAATAAATATAAATAATAAATAATAATGAAATAAAATATTCTTTCCGTTCTAGAGGTAATATTATCTAAATGACAAATTATGTTTGTGTATAAATAATATAATATTGACTAAAATACAAATTATGTTTACATTAGCCAACAAATAATGTTTATCATTTTATGTTTACAAGATAAATATATTGACTAATATACAAATTATATTTATGTTATAATTATATAAGTGTAATGTTCCTAAAGGAAAACAAAAATAATGTTTATTATAAATTACTATAATACTCACTAAAGGAGAAATTATTTTTATTTTAAAATAATATAATATTTACTGAACAACTAATTATGACATGCATTAAAAACAGCCACACACATAGGAACATAGGAATGGAAAATCAAACAAAATTTAAAAAAAAGAAATTTCTTTTATAATATTGAATACAGTGAATTTTCAGACTAGAATTTGCTTGATACTGAACTACCACGAGATATACAATGAACAGACAGACAGATAAATGGATGGATGAACTGACACAGACACACACACAAAGAGACAGACAGACAGTCTTTTTTTTAAATGTTTACCTGCAGTTCTTGACAGAGATGAGAATTCTCGATTTTAATCCTTCAATTTGTGTGAGAAGTTCATTGTAAGATGACCTTGACATTCTGCGAATCACTCAACATCCTAGAGTGGAAACCAGACAGTATATTAACTGTGTGTATTGTGAATACATGTTTATAATAATAATAATAATAATAATAATAATAATAATGACAGTAATAATAACAGTAAAAATAACAGTAATAGTAATAATAAAAATAATAATAGTAATAATAACAGTAATAATAGTATATCTGCAGAGACTATAAAAATAATGAAAGATCCAACATAACATAATATTTATTTTTCTTTCTTTCCCTCTTTCTTTCAGTCACTCTTATTCTCACTCTTTTTTATCTCTCCATCTTAGTCTCTCTGGGTGTATGTCAGTGAGATAAAGCATGTGAAAAAGAAAGTGAAAAAAAAAAAAAAAAAAAAGAAAAAAAAAGCTATGCATAAATATTTATATTTGAACTTTCAGGTTTTCTTGTATTTATAAACACCTGAATTCTCAGATTTTTAAACATTCTGTTCTGTTCTAAACAATCTTAGACTGGGACAATTTCTCACAGAATCACCCTGGAATATTTAAAACCCACCCCACCCAAAGAATATCTCTCATTTACACACTCTTCACTGCATTTCTATCTTTCTAATAAACTTGGAGGAAATTTGTCTCTGTACCCCCCCCCACCAGTAAGTCTGTCTTTCTGTATCCTCAGGAATTCTGTCTTTCTACCCCCCATAACATATTTCTCTTTCTTCTCTGTAGAAAATACAGCTCCCTCTACTCTCCCCCCCCAATGAATCTCCTCCAACAACCCAATGGAATATTTCTCCCTTCACTCCCCACCCCCTTGAAATTTCTCCTTCCATCAAATATCTCATTCTACAAGCATATTTCTCCTTTACTCCCCCCATCAAATATGTCTCCACCTCCTCCCCCCAGGTAATGTTTTCCCCTCCACTCCCAGTTTTCTGAGCAAGCTTCCTGTGAGTTAATGGCATGAAGAACTCAATTTATTTGTGAATAACAAAATAACTGGAATCTAACAAAAATGCGTCACTGGTGATGAAATATTGACAGACTTTGCATCTTTTTATTCATTTCTCAAGAAAAATGATAAAGAAAAGCAACATGCATAAAAAAGAAGAAATAAAAAAAATTACTACAAAAGTTAATTTCTGGGTGAGATTACTCTCTCTCTCTCTCTCTCTCTCTCTCTCTCTCTCTCTCTCTCTCTCTCTGAGTCTCTCATAAATTGGAAAGAAATTGAAGATGATAGTATCAAATCTCTATACAAATTACTCAATATTCTGACAGAAAAAAAAAAAGAAGAAAAAAAAGGAGTTGCAAAATACTTGTCATTAGTTTGATATAAAAATTGATTTACCATTAGATAATTCAATAGAAAAAAAGTGAAAAAAAAGAAAAAAAGTTAAATCAATAAAATCAATCATGAATCATAGTATGGATTAAATTCAATTAATTATGAGAAAAATTAATTTTTTAGGTCCTGATTTATATAAAAAAAAAAAAAATAAAAAAATCCAGCAACCAGAATAAATGAGATATTGAGAAACTAGAAGATGACAAATTCAATAGGTGAGGTCAATCTCTTATTGACCTTTGATAGTAATTGTAATGTGAGAACAGAGATTGTGTTTCCATTCACTGATCAATATTCTGTCACTTTCGGATTAGATCAATAATTTCATGCAGTGCTATATCCAGATATCCGAAAAGTTGGTGCTGTTATTGTGAAGGTTTGGGATTTTCAGCACACACACACATATACACAATACATTCCTAAATAACACACAACCACACATACACACACACACACACATATACACAATACATTCCTAAATAACACACAACCACACATACACACACACACACACACACACAATACATTCCTAAATAACACACAACCACATCCACACTAATATATCTAGAAATAATCAATTTAATAAATAAATAAAAATAATGAATTTAATAAATAAATAAAAAATGACATTACAATATTAATTATATGTATAAAATATTATTTACAATTTTGTTTACTTCATAATTTAAAAAAAAATATTATAATTTGTTTTTTAGTTTTAATATATATATATATATATATCCTATACAAAAATATAGAAATTACACAAACACAAACAATGAAATGATATTTAAATACATACACACAGTTATAACAAAAACTTCATCCAAGCGTATTTGATTAATAAAAATTTAATTACTTCAAAGAAGAGAGCGCTTATGTAAGATCAATGGCGTTGGAGTTATCTCCCCTGTGAGATCAAATGTCTCAAAAGCAGATCTGTCAATTCCACCCCCCCATCCCCCCCAGTAGCAAGAATCAGCTCAAATGTTCTCTTATCTCACTCAGCACATAATTAATGAGGTTTCTGAAACATCAAAGGAACTAACTAGGCCACAATGGTTATCACTGAGAGATCAAAGAAATGTCTGGAAAGCCTAAAGGAGTTAATTGCTAAATAATGAAACAGGCCTTTACCTAGACACACACTGTACATTTTTTTAAAACTTTCTACAGTGGAAAGTTAATTGATAAAAAAAAACACAGACACAAAAACAAAATCACCTCTAAATTATTCCATTTACCAAGATATTATTTTTAATTTTTTTTTTTTTTTTAATGTACATTTATATAGTTTAGTTGGTTTATTTATTTATATGTAATATCTTTATTTTATTTTATTTCAATTACATATTATAATTTTATTTATACATATTAGTTAACTGTTTTATTTATATTTGACTTACTTTATTTCTATTTCCATTTTATTTTAGTTATTTTATATTATTAATTTTCTAAGTTTAAAATTATTATTATTATTATTATTATTTATTTAGCAATGATTAAACAGATGTTTCCAAAATGTAGTGCTGCAAACCTTTTATTAGACTTTAATTTAATGTGTATCCATTATTAATAAATAAAATACAAATGTAAACAAAAATTGACAAAGATTTGTGTGTGTGTGTGTGTGTGTGTGTGTGTGTGTATACCTCACTCAAACAATATGTAGCACACATACAGAAATATAAATTCATACATATACATGATAAAAATACACACTCAAATAACAAATAAACACATACAAGCAGTTTACACATATATACAAACACACACACACATTCACACGTACAGTTTATATAAACTTTAAACACATACTAAGATGAACACACTACACACTTTGACAAATTCTTACCTTCAACTTTGAAGCTACATCGTGTTTTGACAAACAGCAAACAGAAATGTAATATACAGTTCTATATCAATTCTTCATCACTTGATCAAGAATGAGCATCAATTTTTGTCCGCCAATAGATCAATAAACATCAATTTTTTCCAACAACATGTCAGTCGGCATCAATTCATCAACTAATTAGAATCAATTCTTCATCAACAAATCCAGTGTTTAATTTTGTTTTTAATTAGTTCCTGTTAATTCCCAGTAATCCAGTTTCAGAATTTAAATTTGTATAAAACACTTTTTATTCTTAATACACAAACTGATCCAGAATACTTTTTTTTTGGTTGTTTTTTTGAATAAATAAAATATTTCTTATTGCACAAATAATTCTGATGTTTGAACACAGAGGTAACACATTTAATTCTGAACACACAAACAAATTATATCAACATTTCAGGTTGTCTTTTTTAGGAACAGCTGTTGCAATTTATGTCAGTGTGTCTACACAGTCTTTTATTTATGGTCCTGAAAAATAGAAAAAAATATTATTATTTTTTTTTTTTATGTGTGTGCATGTGTGTGTGTGTGTGTGTGTGTTATCATTCATAACAAGATGTGCAGCTGTATAACAGGCTATTGTACATTTTGAATTTAGATAAATGTTTAACATTTCATTATAATTAAAAAAACAAAAAAAAGTATAATAATAATAATAATAATAATAAAAGAAAAAAAATGTATGATTATTATAATTATTCATTACGTGTGTTTTATTTAATTATTTTTAAAAATAAATAAGTAATTTAAAGAAATGACTTTATAAATATTATAAAACTTTTAATGCCAATCACAAGTTTCACACTACATCTCACTTTTATATGAAAATAATTCCTTTCTCTGCATTATCAGAAATTAAGAAGACTGACTTTCATTTCTAAATAACAAAATCTATTTTGCAAAAAAGAATTTTTTTTATACATTTACAACAAAATAAATCTAATTACAAAAAACATCAGTTCCGTACAACCAGCAATTAAAAAAAAAAAAATGCTATAATAGCTTTGTTTTGGTACTGTCTAACAAAAGTTTGATAATCAGTTTATAAAAAGGTTTCTGTCATGGTGCTAGTTTGTCAGCAAATGACTGACAGAATGACGTCAGCTCTGGCATGCTTACTATAATGTAACAACAGTACTAATAATACCCTTTCTTTTACTATATGTGTGCACATTTTATATACTGAGAGATAGATAGATAGATAAAAATGATAAATACGTACACACACACAACAATCAGATCCTAATCAAAGCACACAAGAGATGAATAATATCTATTTCAATTTTTTTTCAACACACTACCAGTATAACAAATATGGTTTATCAAAGACCATGGCATGTATTAATTCACAGAGCTACAGGTAATGGTTGCCTTCATCTATCTATCATCACAATACCGAACAAAAACATTGCTTAAACATTTACTATTTACACAATAATTTTCTCTTTTTGTGCCTGCACTTGATGCATTTTAGGGTGATTAAAAAATAACACACAAAACTGTTTAAGTTTGTTAAATTACAAGTTTAGAGCATCATTATAATACAAAGCTAACTGAGCTCACAAACCAAGTAAAAAAATAAAAAAAAATAAAAAGAAACTACAATCTGTTGTTCTTCTTTCTCTTTTACTTTTTCGATTCAATAATTATTGTTGACGAAATGTTAATACTTCACACGGTTTAAGAGATGATAACATATCACAGCTTTTAATGCATTTTAGAACGTCATTTATAAGACCACTCACCAGAAACCTGCAACTATCGAACTGAAGTTAGTTTGTTTTAAATCATCAATTACCCGGGGAAAAAATAACAATGCCAAACTCAGCAATTTAAAACATTTTCACTTACTGTTTCACTGATAACATACTCTAATCAGACGTATCGCCTATCGCTTTATCTCTGCAAAATCTAAACCGTCCTCAATTAATTTAGAAATTATATTTACTTTGTTATACCTTCGCGAACTCGGCAATCATTTCCGCCATTGTACATCCTACACAAGACATTTATGTGATGATCCGCTTCTGTTTTGCAAACTAAAACAAACTGATGTTG